>JAHLSL010000019.1:18532725-18767723 GCA_025920805.1 Petroica traversi
TAATAATAATAATAATAATAATAATAATAATAATAATAATAATAATAATGGTACAAAGCTTTAAACTTTTCCACTCAGGTGTGATGCCTGACCCCAAGCACATTACAGTTTACTTATTCTTCACCAAGGTATTTCAGTAGCAGAAAGCAACAGAAATATTAATTACTCACTTAGAAGACAGAAAACATGGAAACTTTTTTCAAGCCATTGTAGACATTTTCTTGGACCACATGTACTTACTATATTTTCCATATTATCACTTCATATATTCTTTCATCTTGTCCCAGTTGATTTGTTCTTATATTTCTTCAAGACTCCAGAAGATTGATTAAATGGAATTGTAATATGCTTTTTAAAAAGCTAAAATTCTCCTGAGACTTTAGGTTGATACGAGCTTTATATTTTGTTTGGTAATTGTATAAAAAATTTAGAGACTGACTCAGCCCAGGGTTGCTGCTTTGCTTACACAACATATTCTCTGCTGGAACACTCATGAGGATGACAGTACAGGCATGTGAGCAGGTTTAAGTCAGTAGGTTAAGTCCTAACAGAGGGATGCTCTCATTACAAGTATTAACTGGTTCCAGGAAGGAGTGTAGTAATTTATATCATAGAAACAAGGCAGCAAATAAAAGTACTCATTTTTCTTATACAATTAAATTGAATTCAATTAAATTGAATTAATAAGGTCATTGTTGGTGGCTGAGGGAAAGGCCACTCCAATTCACCATGCAAAGTCAGGATGGGAAGAAACTTAATTCAGGAAGATTTAGTGTCTTTTCTTCCTCTAGTATTTCTCTTGGAAAGAAGCTATGAAAGCTTCTTAGCCTGTATTAGATAGCAACCAAACTATGAGTACAATCAAGATGGTGTCAATTTTCTGATGTCTGTAGTGTCTTCTTCTTTTTCTCATTTTAGTTGCTTCTCTCCATGATTTCTGTGCTCTCAAGACAATAACATTATATGAAAAGGTTAAAAATCTAAGCTAAACACGTTACAAGTAGTTCGTGGAAGTTTATTTATAATTCTTTACCTATTCCAAAGTGTGATCTAACCCATGGGCAACCTGTAGAACTCTCTCTCTCTGAGTCTTGCAGAACATGCAACTGCTTTGCATTCAGATATATTCTAAATCCTTGGGTTTGAAAGGGAATCTTTGATAATACTACCTACCAAATCACACTTTTTTTCCTGAGTTTGACTTCTGCCTGCTTGAAAAGGAGGTGTTTATACTTTTTGCAAATTCTAGCACCATCTCCACTTACTCTACAAATGTATTGGACTAGTGAATGAAGGGAGAAAAAAACCCGAGTGATTCAGTCATTCTTGATCACATGTGTCAGACTTAGTCCTGAGGATGGAGTTCATTGCTGTGGGGTTTTGAAGTGCAGTATGCCTCACAAAACTGCACCTTCTCTCACTGTGTGTGGATAGTCTCCTTGTGAATTTTCTTTGTCTGAGGCCATTCCCATCCCCAGGTACTTTCATGTATATTACTTCTGTGGTGGCTTAGCTGGTTTTGCATTGTTATTAATGGTTTGTCTTGGTTCATGAGTTACTAGAAATCTATAGGAATTTTGAACAATACTGATTTGACTTTCTGTTTACTGTGTCTAGTCTATTAATAGCAAGTCTACTGACTTCAAACTCAAATATAGAAATAGTCACTAAAATTTGACCATATAAGGTCATTTTCTAGATTATTAATTTTACTTCTTTAAGGAAAGTGAGATGCCTTTTTTAAGTACTTTAAATACATCTAGCCTTTTCTTTTAAGGGCCTGCATTCTCGCAAGGGAACCACTCAGTGCTGTGATTGGATTAATGCAAATTGGATGGGAAGATTGGGCTGGGGTAGGAACAATTGAATTTGGAAAGTTTATGAGAGCTGCTAGTTCAGGGTGAATAATAAAATAAAGACAGCAGTTTTGCAATTTTGAAAAGCTCTGTGCTATGTAATAGACTATAATTTAATTCTGAGAGACTTTTTTATTAGATTTTTTCTCAAGTAAAATCACAATTCCTATTGTTCCTTATCATATGTCTCATTACTGCTGCAAGTATTATCCTCTTTATATGATTAGAGTGATTCATACTTAGCTCTCTTCGTTGTTTTGTACACAATTGCAGGTAAATAATGGAAGCAATTTGATGCTTCTGAATAGACCAATAGGTACTTTGGGGTTTGTTTTTTTTTTTTTTATCAGGGATGTATATTTTAGCAAAGGAGTGATGATAAGCCTTACATTGGCATCATCAACAGATGCATAACTCTGATAAAATGTCTCAGCATTGGTCAGAGGAATAAGCCTGAGCCAAGCAGTGGTTCCTAGTTTCACAATAAACGTGTATGAAGTTTGTAGTCATTTAAACTCATTATCCTTTGTAGATACTTCTGAAAAATATGTTATTATCATTTGTGTATTTGAACATAAAACTGTCATAATAATGTACCTAACAAACAAAATAATCACTCTTTGAGGGAAGTTGGCTCTGTGAGAGAAGGAACACTTTTCATTCTTTGCTGAGTACTTCCAAATCCACACAAAGCCAAAGAGAATTGGAAGAGTGAGGTTTCAGTCCACTGCGTTGGGGAATTGAAAGGGCTTCATTGGTTGGGCAGAAAAAAGCACTCAGTTCCAGTTTCTGAAGAAGCAATGGGTTAAGAAATCTAAAACCAGGGGAGTGATGACTTAAGAAATGTGTTATTGGTGAAACTGAATGATGAATAGAGGCTTCATTCTTACTCTTCCTCAGAGTTGTGTGTACCTATAAATTCAGCAAGGTGGCAGTGTCTGAAGTCGTCTTAGTGTTGATTGCCTGGTTACTTTTTGCTTCAAAAATTTTAATTAATGCTTACCTGGGGTAAGAGATCCTGCATTTTGTCTTCTGGATTTTACTTGTGGATCAGAGCACAAGTTTAAATTCTGCTCAAAAAGTATAGTTAAACTTTCACAAAATGGATCAAAGGATATTGGGTATTACTTTTTGCTTGCCTTAGGGCATGTTGAGAAATTTGGTTTAGTTACTTCATGCCTACATTAATTATTGTGTAGTAGTGCAAGAACATTTTTTATTTATTAGCTTTTCTACCTCTTGAATTTTCAATTTTAAACTGATGATTAAAACTTTACTAAAGCTACTGACTCATATTTTTACATTTCCCTCCCTATTCGCCTTCCTCTTTTCCCCTTTGGATTCAGATAGTAATTAACATAGTAGATGTCATTCAAACTAGGTGCAGAGGAAAATCAGTTAAAAGTATTATACTGGGAAATATTCTAGACTCAATTATAAATAGCATAATTAAAATACTGACAAATAACTGAGAAACTGGGTTGTAAAGTAAAGGACAAATCCTACCTATAATTTTTTTGTGAAAATACTAATTTTAATTTTTGGGGTATGCTTGCATTTGGTGATCTGTCTTTTTATCTCTAAGAAGAAAAGTAAGACTTGAGTGTCAGTAAAGCTGAAACTCCACTGATACAGTGGTAACAATATATTGAATATATTGAAAGTTGTTTATACCAGTGCTAATTACAGATTGTATAGAAACATTTCCTAAAGGAAGATTTCAAGCTTGCAAAACTACTGTACAAAAAAGGCGCAACTCCTAGGGGAATAAATATACAGAGTTATGCAAATACTATCAAGTGATTCATTGCTCTAAATATATTGAGAAACCAAGTCTTAAATTTGTTCAGTAGGAGTCAGTGTCACCTCCTCCTTGGAAGTGGTCCAAATGACTGAATCCACCAGACAGGTTCCACTGTTAGATCTATTCCCCAGGTCCTGAAATAAGCCCACCAATTCAACATCAATAATTTGTGGAAGTGCAAAGCTCTGCTAAAGAACTGATGCTCCTTCACCTTGGACTGTTAATTTTTCTTTTACTGTTAATAGATATGTAGTCAACCAACAACATGTACAAATACACAAGCATGTGTACGTATCAGACTTGTTATGAAAAAATTAGATGCTTATTTGTATATTTAAAATCTGAACTACTTTCCTAGGCAGAGGAAGAGCAAGGTAATTTTTTTTTTCTTTATGAAGCATAAAACTCAGACACTGTTGTTGTTTGGGGCAGTTTTTCCCTATATCTGCAAACATACACTTTAAAATATAGAACACAAACTATGGTGAGATTTAAGTGGAAATAAAAGGAGACAGCAACAAAGGGAAGATGATACTTACTGTGAGAGAAGCAAGAGTTTAAAAATCTATATATAGGTTCAAGGTGCTCTTCTTCAGGATGCAAAAATTAATCAATGAAAAATGCATTATTCTCTAACTATTATTTTAATTTATTGTATTATGTTAATTCAACTGCATTTCTTATGAAGAGCCTTCCCGGGACATTTTTCAGAATATATTCTCATAATTTTTAGGTTTCGGTATTGCTTAATATTAAAATAAATGTTAAAATAAATATTAATTACTTTTAGTAACCTGGGAAATAAATGTTAATGGCAATAATAGGCTCTAATAATGGAAATAATACCAGTCAGAAACTTAGAGATCATCCTTTAACATTTGCGTAACTTTGGTTAGATGAATGTGTAAACCATGGATTGGAGTGGCATTTCTCAAAGTGGAAGTAATCTTTAAGAGCTTGTCCAAAAATGGTTACAGATGTTTTAAGTGGCATGTAATTATTTTAGCAGGTTTTATTAATGCTTCTGTTAGGTTTTATTAGCATTTCCACTTCTGGACTGTGGCTTTTATTCAAGGCAAAGATGTCATGATTTCATGATGTCTGTGTTTATGAGACTGCCACTTGTTGCTGTGAAAATTATTAGAAAGTCATAAATAGAAGGCCAGCTTCTGTATAAGGCTTTGCTCACTTTGCTTCTTCTAATTTATAAATTTAATTAACTATACAGCTACTACAAATGTTCAGTATTATTCAGGATACAGTTATGGAAGTATGAGTGCCAAAAGTGCAAGTAATCACCAGAATTTTTAAGAAAAGACTTGAATAATCAATGAGAATTTGATATACCTTTTCTACATGGATCCTGATGCTAAAAACAGTTGGATTATTATATTCATCCCAAATGTCTTTTGATTTGTAGCAGTTATATTTCTTTTACTTGTAAGGGCTTTTTATCTGACTCTTTCCAAGCTTTCTTTCCTCAAAATGTTAATTAAATTAATGTTCTGATGTACAGCAGGTTAACACAATTGTCGTTTTACAGATGAAGAAACTATATCTACAAAGGTCACATCTCATGTCAGTGACAGATGGAGGTACACAGTACTCTTCTGCCACTGAGAAAAAATAAATCTTTCTTCAATCTGTGCAACTACTACCATAACCAAACATAAATGCACAGAAATTGAACTTTTCATTCTAAGACTGCATATTTCCATCAGATGAAGGAGGGGAGGAGGGAATGAAAGCTTTAGGAGGTAGCCTAAGTAGAGGAATACTATCATTAAAATGGACCAGTCATTAGACATTGGACAAAAATGAGTACATATCATGTGTCTTTATGTGAATAGATATGTGTGTGTGCTTATGAATTTTCATATGTTTAATGTACTTTTAAGCTAAATTTCAAAGTGCTGTGAAAAATATTTCAAGAGATTTGTGGTCTGATTTTATCTTGAAGGATATATCAGAAAGGATCATACTTTCCAGAGATGTCTGTTTCCCCAGAGTTTGAAAGGAAAGTACTGCTCAGTACTCCAAACCAAAAACTAATAGGAAAAGAAATCTGTAGTGGAAGGAGCAGCTGGCATTTTCTGCAGAATTGAAATTCTAGAAGTTTATTTATAGAAAAAAAATTGTTTCATTTCAAACTTGTAAGTAGGCTTTTGAGACCCTCTGTCTTCTTGAAAATTCTACACATTCTTAAATCCAAGCTCCTAAGAATTTTATCTACAGAGCACTTTTGTCAGATTGAGGACCTAGTATCTCTAGGTTTACCAGGATTTCTAGGTTGTTCCTGAGGTTTTGAGGTGTCTGAATGTATTTCTTGTTTGAATTTGAAAGCTGTGATATCTGAATCTCCTCACCAGGCTAGTTCTAGTCTGAAAGAACTGAAAAACCTGTTACTATTTGATGTTTTTAGGTGACTTGGAACAGTTTTCTGAAAGAAAAATTAGAATTTTAATGAAAACTGAAATTTTCCATCGATAGTCATGACACTTGTAGAATACACACTTTCTACCCAAGTCATTGATGAAAGAGTATGAGACAAGAATACCAGCCAGTTTCCAGTAGGGTTATTAATGATTACTGAAGACACTGGAGATGTAAGCAAAAAAACCTAGCTTTTCTAATTGAATGTAGCACAGGATTTTCATATTGTGAGTAATTTGATTACATAGAAATGCAGTTTATTTATTTATCCATATTTAATTTTTAGCAAGACCCTGGGATAACTACCACTCCTCATCATTTCCTCTCCATCCTGAGTGAATAGCACCACAGTATAACATCTGAATAACTTCACCCTCATGAACACATATACTGCTGTATTGAAACACTCTGCTTTGGTTGCTCTTAACGTTTCCCTGTTCACCTGCATAGATGATCTTCTGTCCAATCCTAGTTTCATTTATGTTGCTAGGGAAGCCAGTTGTGGGGAGCCACTGTTGAGCAACGCGTGTACCTGGTCTTAGACTCTTTACCTATGCAACAGATGACCCCTAGAAGCTCCATCTCCTCACTTGCAGCTCTTGGATCTATGAGCCCCTGACATTCATGATCCCCCTTGAGTTGCTGGCACTCAGACCTCATCCTGTGCTTGCAGACTGGTCCAGCTTGAAGTTCCCTGGCTTGCATATGTGCCTGCTCAGAGCTGAGAGTATACCCACACAGAAGATCACCTTTACTCAGGATGGAGGGTGGGCCATGGTGTAGCACAAGGCTCAGGCAGGGATGATGAGCAACCTCTTTGCATGCAACTAACCTCTCTCCTTTTTTATTTTTCCACTTTTATCCGTCCCAGATCCATCTTGACCCCTCTTTTTACATATCTTTGGTCCTTTCCCTAAGCATCTCTTTTTAAGTTTTACAGAGTATCAAGTATTTTCTCTGCTTTATTTTCAAATTCTCTGGTAATAAGTCCTACACCTTGATGACCCTGTTTAATGAGCATGGCTTCCTGGTAAGAGTTTCCTTGTTTACCTGCTTCAAGTGGGTGTCTTCAACAGGGACAACCATCTCATTGTTTTCCTACAGTGTATGCTCCATTTTCTGTTCTTAGGGGAGCTTTCTTGGGGTTCTACACCTATCAGTGCTCCTCTGTGTTTATGGCTCTTTTTTTCATAAAACCTAGCATTTGCCATAAGAAAAGATCATGGTTAATTATGTTAGTGTGGAAGCCACATAAGAAGTTACCTCACATACCTAAAGCAGAGGTTGTGTAGGACTAAGGGTCCGCATGCAAAACTGTGATTTGTACTACCCCTTTTTCACTGCTGCTCTGTGTGAATTCTCGTGCTCTCTTATGTCCAGTACAACTTTGGTCCTAAGGTTTCAGAAATTAAAATTGCTTCCATTTTTGCCTTGGGAAAACTAGATTTATGAGACATGCTCAGGTCACTTTTATTAGATTGAAGCAGAAGTTGCCAAATTTCTTTTTGTAGCATAGCCACTGCACTATATATATCCTGCCCTAAAGCAGTACTTCAGGAAATTAGTGCAGTTCAGATCTGGGTGCAAACTGACCTCACCTGAAAGTTGCCTAACGCACAGAGGGAGTGGACTTAAAGAAAAGTTAATATCTTTTATCTTTCTGCAAGATATGATCTGCAAGATATTTCTGCAATTATGCTCAGGTAGCTTCTTGTATAATAATAACTTGTTTTAGGTTTCTTCTGTACAGAATACATATTTATAAGATTGTAACCTTCCCCCTAATTTTCTAGATAAATAAGTCTTTTAGTTAAGACAGTAATTTTTGTGGGAGCAAGTGTCTAAAAAATAGAAAATTACAGATAGTCAGAACATCCAAGGCGTTTATTACTTCATGAAAATAAGGTTAAAAAGTCATAATCTAAGTTATGATTTTGAATAAACTTAATGAATGAAAATTGTTGTTGTCTATTGGGAAAGAATATGGGTAATCACAGGAAAACTGAGATTTTCAACCACTACCGCTTTAAAGTCATTAATATATATATTTAATATTTGTGCATCTTTATGAAGCTGGAGTTTCGTTTGGAGAGTGGAGAATTCCTGGAGCAGTTGCTTTCTCCAGAAATTATTTTATTCATAAAAGAAATTATGTTGTTTGGTGAACTTGCTTGATGAAACTTCATTAGAATAAAAGCAGTCATCTGTAATACCATATTGGTTACGCTGAACTACATTTCAAGACAAGTAGTTCAAGCTCCTTTTGGAAAACTACTTCTCTTCAAAGTGACTTTTGTATTTTCCTAATTAAAAAAACATACAGAAAAGTGACACTAGAGAGGTTTTTACTGTTAAAACAACAGTTGTTAATGACAGAGATATAAGGGAACGTGTGCCTCAGACAGGTCAATAATTGAGAGCTTTGTTTTAGTTTAAATATTGATGTTTACAGATTTTCTAGAGTTGGAACTATGTCATGCCTGATTGGTTTTTGTAATTTTTTTCCCCCTTTGGAGATTAAGAATTAATTTTTCCTTTACTTTTGAATTTCTCTTAGCCAGTTTCTATTGATGTTCTTATTAATGTGTTTCTTTCATTTTATGTTGTTTTCTTGTATTGCACTTTTCTTCAGAAGCATTTTGTTTTCAGGGTGAAATGTAACTTGGTGTACTAGGTTCACTCTTGCAGAGTTCTAAAGTCTTGCCTGTTTCCAAATGATGCAGAAATTCCAAATATATGGTGATGAAACCTCTGTGTCTTATGATACTGAAATTTTGTCTGTGTTCTCTGAATTCATGTACAAGAATAATTGCAGTGTCAGATGAGATGGTAGGGTAGAAAAAACCCCACAGAACAAACAAACAGAAAAGAATGGCTGATAATCATCTGGTTACTGTAAACTTCAATTTTGTGGCACTTATGGAACAAGTAATGCCATGCACTGATGTGGTTTTTAAAGATGTGGTATTTATCTTGTCCATATAATGTGTTACTGAGAGAAAGAAGGGCTGATATGCTTTAATGTTATCATTGAGGGAAGGAGAGGTGACAGAGTTCTTAAGATACGATTTTGCAGTCGTTACTAATATCCTCGGATATGAAAAGCGCAGTGCTGTTGTTTGCATGGAAATTTGTATTGTACAATTGTTGTGTGATTTTCAGTTCTGCTCTGCAAACAGAATATAGTAAGAGCTACATAATATAGTAGAACATGTCACTGTGAACTCTGTGGAATAGAATAAGGCTCTCTTAAGAGTTCTGATGCTTTACATTAAATATATAAATACTTTTTAAATTGAAAGCTACATTTACATGGGCTTGTGTATTGAGTTGACCCTAACCAGCAGCCAGGTACCCAACAGCCACTCACTCTCCTCACCCAACAGTTTGGGGGAAAGAATAAGAAAAATGAAACTGAATAAATACATTGCTTAGACAAAGACAAATTAAGAGATTAAGGAAAGGAGGAGGAAACTAATTAAAATAATTCAGCTCCTACAAGCAGACTGTTTTCCAGCTGTTCACCAAGCCACATTTGAAGACAATCCCTCAGTGCCCTTCCTCTATACCAGTTATTATTGCTGAAGACTGTGGTATGGCTAATTTGGGTCAGCTGTTCCAGGCTGTTTTCCCTCCCAGCTCCTTGCCATCCCATGCTGGGGACAGGGTCAAAGTAGGAAGAAGAGAAAACCTTGATTCTGTGCAAGCACTGTGCAGAGAATGACCAAAACATTGCCATGTTACTCATATGTTTGGCTACAAATCCAGAACACAGCACCATGCAGGCTGCAGTGGAGAAAATTAACTTCATCCCAGACAGACAAAGCATACCTTGTTAGCAGAACTAATACATGGAATATCATGTACCATTTTCAGAATCATATCTGAAATGAAGAGAATTTACAGCAGTAGTAAGTAAGTAACACGTCTGGATGGTGTGAACAGAGATGTACGTTACGTACAAGTGATGGTGGTTAGAGGTGTATGAAAAAGTTGCAGCCCTGCTTTATTTCTTCAGACATCTTTGCTCATTCTGCACTGTTTTCCATTATTTCTGTTTGAAGTATTTGCTATCGTTTGTTCATGGCAGCTTACAATGAATGGTTTCATTTGTTTCTCAGTACAGTCAGGCATTAGATCTTGCTGACCTTCAGCAGTGCAGTGTTAGTCAGCACAGTCATATTTTTAAGTCTGGATTGAGTAAGGCCAAAAGTAACTGGCTTTATATATCCTTTTTTTTTTTTTCTAATTAATTCTTAATCTCTTTGAAAATGTATAATTCACTGTATTAAAACTATATTAGAACTGTTCGTTTTTTAGCTTACAAAGGCAGATAAAAGTGCAAAGATAAAGGAAAACCAAAAGTACATAGCAAATATGAGGTAATTGTGTTATGCAACTGAGAGGGAAGAAATTAATTTTATTGTAGAGATTTGAGCTCTGTATGTTTTTTATTCCAATCTGCATTGTTATAGTAATTTTGCTTTTTTGCCCAGCACATTGTTGGAGCAGTATTTAGGCAATAATTATTTTGTACATAAGCATACTTGAGATTTGAGAAAGCCCATTGTATTCTTGATATAATGAGTTTTAGAAGTCATTACAAATGGAATTTTTTTTATAAGTCACCTTCCAAAAACTTTCAAGAATACAAAAAATGGGATCCAGCAGCTGAATTCCAAAATTTACCGCAATAAAAAAGAGAACTGCCAATAAATATTCATGTCTAAGGGCATGATGTAACTGAGAACATACACTGTGTGTTTTCAGTATGATTGGTAAATTGGAAGGAGATTAAGGTAAACTAAATCCTGAGGAATTGGCAAGACATACAGCAGGTCTGTGTGGATCTTCCTGTATGTTTGCAAAAATGAGCTTCACCAAAGTGTTTGCTTGGTGGTGTCTTCAGTTAGAGATACTTTGTTAATCCTTAAAATGTAGTCTGAAAAATTCCAGTTCTCCTTTTGGATTTTTCTTTTACCTTCCTGTTGGATATTTTCTCTGAACACAGCCTTTTTTTTCTACCAAAAGTCTTACATAAATACACATTTTTAAGACTATATTCAAATGTCCATCTGTTCTCTGAAACTAATTCTAAAAAAAGCTGTCAGTAGACACGTTTTTAAACAAATTTCAGATTCAATTCAGAATATATATTTAAAACTGATTTAATGGGAAGGTTAGAAAAGTCCACTTGAGATTTCATAATATTATCCATACTATACTTTAAAAAGTTTTTCTTCAAATAAAAGCCTACATTTTTATGTTTGTTATTAAGAGAAATGTAGTATTTTCTAATATCTTTGTCTTCTAGAAGGGATTCAGCTCTGTGAAAAATAACTAGTTTTACCAGTGGACAAAAGACCAGGGAGTTACTTGTAATGTAAAACCTGAGTAAAAATATATTGGTTTCTTTGAGACATCTAGTGGACTTAAACCCAATTTCTGACACATAGGCAAAGATAATTATTTATAATGACATATATAGAGACAGTCTGAACAGAACGTAAATTCTAACTTCACAGTGAGTTTAGCTTTAATTCAGTTCTTAGGTGTTTGTCTGGTTATATATGCATATATATCAAATTATACTGTTGCTTTATTAGAAGTGTACACTGTGTTGCACTTGATGCATTCTTAGCATGTAAGAATACATATTATGAAGTTCAGTACTAGAAAAACAGGAAAAATCTAATTGTTTGAGTATCACAGTAAAGAAAATGTTGTTTTCTAAGTAGCCAATCTTGTCCAAAACCACCATCTATTCTTAAAAATGTCTTGGACATATGGACTAAATAGTTGATAGCAATGAAAGAATATTTGTATATGAGTATGTAGGAGTTTAGGAGAAGGAAGGAGAAGTAGGTGTTAAACATGACAGTAAGGTGGGAACAAGTGACAATGGGAGAATGAGAAATTTAATGCAGAAACGCGTCTTGTGCAAGTAATCCTTGACACTTACATAATTTTGTGTATGACTGTATCTGCAAGCTAGATCTGATTCAATACCTCTGCATTCTTACTCTGCTCTAAGTGTGAGGCAGCTTATTCCTATTTATTTTAAGGGAAATTTTATACATACATTTTAATGCATATTCTTTCCAAGAAAACAATGATTACTGTCTCACGTGTCTTACCAGGATGTTGGTAGCAATTAGAATAAGTTACTTTTCATACAAGACATATAAGACTCTTCAGTTGTGGTTTGGAAGTCCTTGAGTACTTATAATGAAAATTTGTATCTTTACTTGACAGAGTTCATAGATACTGCAAAGGTGACAGATTTTGTAGTTGCAAGGAAAAAATTACATTTATCATGTACCTGGTACATGTATCTTTTCAAGTTACATTCCAATCATGTTCATGCAGTAATTGAAAAAAATATATTAGAATATAATCAATTTATTTATAATGTATATAGAATTCAGAATATAAGGAAGAAATTATTCACTATGCTTAGGTTTGGGGAAAAGTTTTCTAACCTTTAACAGCTAATTAATTTAGTTGCTGAGTGATTAAAAGAGCAGTGGATTATATTAAGAAGTTAACAACTCTCAGTAATGACCTGTTCCCCACTGGTATGCCTCTAACTTTATTACCTCTTGTGATAATTAAATAAAAACAGACCTGTGTAAGCTCCCAGGAAACACAACAAATGCTGAATTATGATCTATCTTCTTTGTGTCATGCTGATTTTTGTTGCATATTTTATGGTTATGTTTTCCTTCTGATTGATCACAACAGGTTTTCTTCATTACTAGTGTGTCTTCTAGCATGTGGTACAGCTTTGCATATGGAAGAACTAAAGATGAAACGTTAGAAAGACTGTGTCAGAAGCTCATTGTCATAAAATAAACTTGACAAGGGATTAAGTTTATTTTTATCAATAACATAAGATTTTAAAAAATAACTGTTGTGCCTTATTGACAGTTTACATTGTTCAGATCAATGGTTTTCTCTCCATCATATTAACAAAAAAGGCAAATAAAATTATCAAGCTCAAACTTGTGTCTGGATAAGAAAGGATATTTTCAGTGTTTAGTAGGAAATTCTGGTTTTCTTATTCTAAAAACATGAATCTTCTTGAAAACTCT
The DNA here is from genome assembly GCA_025920805.1 of Petroica traversi. Classification (NCBI taxonomy): domain Eukaryota; kingdom Metazoa; phylum Chordata; class Aves; order Passeriformes; family Petroicidae; genus Petroica; species Petroica traversi. Next base: position 18,545,913 of record JAHLSL010000019.1, read on the forward strand.
CATTTCTTGAGTCCAGTCTTTAAAATATGACATTTTCAGTTGCACTGGTACATTCCTTGTGTTGATAACCACGTACATGTACGGCACAGTGAGGGGCTCCACTGTCTGACTCATAAAGAGTGACCTCATAAAGTGAGCTCATAAACCTGAAAGAGCTGGGAGACCCTGCCGCCAAGAGGACCAAAGCATCCTGTGTAGGTTCTTAGGACCTTTTATTCAGGGCAGGTGCACCCTCTCATATTTTATTAAATTATCTGACAACCACACAAAAAAATTTTTAGACATCTTAATGTATTTTAATTTTTATTTCAATGTTTTCAAGTTTCAGAAGAAGCATAAGTGAAGAATTACAGACAATGTTTAGAAGAGAAAATGGTGACAGGTTAATTCCTTTTTGTATTCCAGAGTTAATTCCAGACTTGCACTATATTTGTTCTGATGGACCCCTTCTTTATACACCTACATAGATTACCCATTATGTGTGAGAAATAAAACTTTTGACCTTAGTCCTTTGTCCCAATGCTTTATATATGCCCTTGATGTCCAAGACCTAAGCATTTGTGATATTGTAGATCAGAAAAAAGGCTTTGAGTCCTATAAGCAGCCAGTGTGGGGATTTGGTATATTTTCAGTTTATTGTGTTTCTGGGTATGCTCCTTGCTCTCTTGTGAAAGTGTTATATTTTCCTGAAGGTTGGTGGCTTCATGCCCAGGTATGTTGCATTTCTGGAGCTAGGAGGCAGGAAAGTATACATTATATGCTCTCAGTCTATAATGTGCTAGGATGAAAGTCACTGTCTCAGCCAGCAAGAGATTATAAAACATCTTCTTTACATAAAGTATAAGATGTCATAGTTCAAGATCCTAAATTCAGGAGCAGTTCTCTGTTTCAAAGAGTTTATAAACACAAGTTTTTAAACAAAGGACATAACTTTATAGATAAAATTCCCAACATTTTTTCCCTTGCCAAATGTAAGCACATGAACTTTATCCCAGGCTGTTATCAGCCAAATATTATTCATGCATCCAAAATATTTAACTGTAGTGGAGGTTGTTTTGGGTCAATTTGTTTATGCAAAGAGCTTCTGCAATCAGGATATACGTAACTTGAATATGTAAAGCAATACTTTCTTACCTGATGCTCAAGAGAGAGGTAGGACCTAATGAGCTCTTAGTTTAAGCACTGTGTGCTCCTCACTCCTATGTCGTTGCTTGGCAGCCAGGCAGCATTTTGGAGAGGAATTGTTGGTACCTGCAGCTCCCAGGAAAGGGTCTTTATGGCTCCTGCGTGTCTTTCCTCTACCATCAGCACTGATGGGATTGACACAAGGTATAAAACCCTCCCTCCTGTGTTGGCATTAACTTCCTTAAGCCCTTGACCTACTTATAATTAATAACCTTACTTCAGTCTATAATTGCAGCTAAATTTCATTAGCTGTTTTTTATCTTGCATCCTTGGTTTGAAGTGCAGGGTTGGCTAGGATGAGGGAGGACTGTAGCTGGGTCTGGAGAAAGAAAAGGTAACAAGTTATAGATTGTGCTTAGTTATCCTTTGTGTATATTGTTTGTACATCATGCAGATGTAATTTTTCAGACCTTACAGCTCACTGCACACCTTGCTCTCTATGTGAAATAGAATAAGGGTGGTTGCTTTAGGATTCTGAAGCTGAAGAAATTTTAGCCTAGGTGATGATCCCTAGCAGAAAATTTCTGGCTTTTTGTTCAGAGCATTTATATACACTCAGTAAATTGTTCTGCCACTGTCACCAGTTGGAGTAAGAGTGTCACAGAGCAGTACAGGACAATTAAAATTAATGGTTTCCCACCTACCAATGACAGCAAAGGACCGCTAAAAGTCATCCAGTTCTGCAGACTGCTCTGAACCTGCATTATGCCCATCTAAAATTCTGAGCAGGCCTAAAGAGCAGGACTTGGTAGATGAGAAGCTGGTCATGACCCTGCAGTGTGCACTCACAGCCAAGAAAGCCAACTGCATCCTGGGCTGCATCAACAGGAGCGTGATCAGCAGGGTGAGGGAGGGGATTCTGCCGCTCTGCTCTGCTCTGCTCTGCTGAGACCCCGCCTGCAGTGCTGCATCAGCTCTGGGGCTCCAACACAAACCCCAAACACCTGCTGGAGCAGGTCCAGAGGAGAGCCAGGAAGATGATCAGGGACTTGGAGCACCTGTCCCATAAAAACAGAGAGAGTTGGAATTGTTCAGTCTGGGGAAGAGAAGCTTTGGGAAGACCTCATAACAGTCTTTTGGTACCAAAAAGGAGCTTGCAATGGGGATTTCATGCAGCATAACATATTTATTTTAGGTCACTATGTCTCTATGTGTATGAGTTCTTCACAAGGCCTGGCAAAGAAAGAGTTAGTCTGTGGTTCCTAGGACTCAGCTGGCAAAGCGTGACATAGAAATATAATTACTGTTGAGAAAATAGTTTAATGTTTGGGGTGAAGTTTGTCTATTTTTGTTTTATGGAATCTGACCCTAAATATTTAGGGAAGAATTTGAAAGTCTGTGAAGAATTGCAGTGTACCTCTAGCAATAAATATGCAATAGCAGTATCTCAGTAGTAAATCTGAAAATATATATTTTTATATGACTAAGAAAAATATAGCAGATTTTAGAGGCAATGAAAAGATAACATAAAATAGTATAGTAGCCTTTGGGGATAAAGTTTCCTCTGTTATAAGCATATTAAAATAAACTGGTATCTGCTATTCATCTTTTCTGAGTTCGACAGAAAAGGTAAAGCTATCGCATTTCTACAATTCTAATGCCTTTTCATTGTTTAAAACTTTTATTTCTCGCTGATTATTTATGTTGTAAGTTTTCTAGTTTATTAATCATACAAAAATCCACTTTGAGTAATAGTCTGGCCTTTTCTACTTTTACAGTCATTACACTGTAGCATTGGTTGATTTATGTTAGCAATGGCAATGAAGTGGTGCTGCAGCAAACTAGGCTTGAGTTCAATTAGAAAGAGTAATTTTAGCTAAGTCCATCCCAAACTCAAGTGAAAAGATAAAAGTACTCTCATGTGGATGGATAGGATATTTTGCTACCCAGAAGAAATGTATCATGTACTCATTAAGAGCTACTTAAGTAGTCTTTAAGAAGTGTATTAGAATATTGTTTTACCTCAGGTATTGCTACAGGAGCACAAATAAACAATATGTGTTATTGAGCTTGAGTTTAATACAAGTCTCTGCTCCTCCGTAAAAGGAAAATATAATATGAATTTCTGGAAGTTCTGCAGTTTATGGTCTGTAGAAGGTCAAATGAAATGAGATCCTTTTCAAATTCTAAACATTTAAAAAAAGGGTTTCAAGGACAATGCCGAAGACATTGAACAGACTTCCTGCTTTTGCATGGTTATGTTTATACAGTAAGATAATATTTTTTACTTCAAAAGAATCAGTTCCTTTCAAACCTAACTTTTTCCCTTTTTTTTTTTCTTTTTTGTTAGAATTTCAGGACCTAAAAATAGAAGCTCTTGACATTTCGCATCATTCTCTACCCTTGCTCTTTGTATAGAACTCTCATTGATTCCAATTCTGTATATTGAATTAGACTAGGGTGGATAGCTTTTCATTTATAAAAGATGGGGACAATATTAACCTCTGTGCTCATAGAAAGTCTGTTAAATCTCCTTGAATTACAAAATGCTTTAAATAACATTTCAGCATTAAATTTTACAATTTCTAGGCCATTACAAATTGAGATGCCGTGATTTTATGAAGGAGAGTGCTATGAGTTCTGAACATCTTTCTTTAAAATTCACTGTTCCAAAAGTTGTGTGAAATTCTGGTTGTTTCTGCAATGGACATTTGGAGTCATGTTGACATTCAGTGCCTATGTAAGAGTATTTCAAGTTAAAAAAGTATTATAATAATCACCTTCTATAGACTCACAAGGAGATTTTTGCATTGACTTCCCTCAGAAGCTTTCCCACAGCATTACCTTGGAGAGGCAAAAAATTGCCCATGCAGTTTTGTCTACCACAGAAAGGGTCAGTACACTTTTGTCATTCTAAAATCTCTGCTACTGAACTCTGTTCTAAACTGATTTAAAGATGAGTTGAATTATGAAGTCTTCCTGGGCATTGATGTTCCCTCAGATTTGTCTTAAGAGAAAGGTGACAGTGAAAGAAAAAAGGACACGGAAATATTTGATTTTTTGAACTATAATATTATTCCTTTTTTGTTTTCTTCTCATTAAGAAGAACTTTTTTATGGTCTAAGTAAAACCATCTGTGATACTGTTGGATTGCTGCAAACATGATCCTTGAATACCTGAAACTTCCAGCGGATTAAATTTTTGACCTGGGAAATGAAGGATGAGAGTGGACTGGGAAAAACCCCATGAAATTCCAATAAAATGAGTTAATTGTTGAGGAATAAAGGGGATTAATTTCTCTAGTTACTTGTGCATATACTGAACTCAGAAGATACCAAGGCATGTGTTTTATGCCCAAGCTATTTGATATATCCAAGTTGAAAATATAAAAATTTGATTCCCCTAACATAAGTAAGCTAAGTCCTTACAATACCTCAGTGGGCAAATACCATGTTTATAGATATAGAGACACCATAGAGGGTAGTTTTTATTACATATGGAACTTCTGATAACAAAGGTATTAAATTGCTCTTCTGTTGATTAAGTGGATGCTGGATGTGCCACATGGACTCTACAAGCAGTAAAGAGAATACGTGAGTCAAAATAACTTATACACAGACCACAGAAATTGGTATTTCCATTATGTTTGGGTTTCCAAGTTCTGCAAAAGGCAAAGTGACTTGAATACATCCCTTCTCCAGTATGGAAAAAAATTACCCGGCTTTAAAACAAAGCATAACAACCTTTTTACTATCTTGCTATCGATTTTCCTCTTTAATGCTTGGCAAGTGGAAAGATATAGCTAGCATATAGAAAGCATTGTCTTGAACAGCGTGCATGTGGTTTTAAATGAAACATTTTTCTTTAGTAGAAAAAGAAACTGTTGTGAATATATTTGAGGGATAATGCACAGTACTCCTTCCGAATAGTTATTTAATGTCCCAAGACTTGATTTTAGAGCTTTGAGTAGCTGCAAAATGCTGAAGATCTCTTCTGCCTTAGAAACCTGCTCTTTAGGAACAGCTCAGTTTTTAGAAACTCTATTCTCTAGCTACAAACCAAACTGTGTTTTCCCTAAGGGAGTAATCCAAAATTTTAAAGGGAGCAAGTCGAAAATACTGCAAACCAGACACCCAGAAAATGAGAGCCCATATTTGTATTTGATGTATCTGTTTTTCCTTTTGAAAGGCTGGGGTTTTTTTAAAATTAGGAAACTTTTACAAGTTTCTGTATTAGTTCTTTTTTTTGAATAGCTTTTTTGTTAAACATTGCCTTGAGAGCTTTGCGTCTTCTAAAATCCCTTTCTTCAAATATTTCTATAAAGCAAATAGATTTATTCCTAGCTACAAGAAAACCAAAATAATAGAATTTTGCATCAAAGTACTAATTGGGATTAGTGTCACAAGGAGGAAATCTGACAAGTATATTGTTTAATAGAGAGATCTTTATTAATTGCACATGCTGTTCAGTTTTTCTTTGATACTATTTTCGAAAAAGAGTTTTGCAATTAAAAGTGTGTTGGCCAAAGGTCTTGTAAAAGGAATGCCTTAGGTAGGTGGATTTTTTTTTCTGTTTTTCCTTTGAACAGAAATTATGCAAAAAAAGAACAAACAAGGAAATTAAATAAGGTCCTTACTAAAGTAATTTAACCTTATACTCAACATGACTTAAAAATTTGTGGCAGATAATTAGTCTCTAATTTCTTGTGTTTACAGTTTGAGAGATTAGGAACTTTGGCTACACTGTTATTTCCTCTGCATTGTGATTAAACAGAGAATGAAATTTGGGATTTGTATTAGTGGAAAAGGAAAGATGTGCTCTATCTTTCCATGCAGGGAGACAGGATGTCAAGATATCATTTAATTCAAAAAAGTAGGAAGTACTGATCTCTAGTACATAATGCTTGAATTCATAAACTTTCATGGTTCATTATTTTATCCAAGCTTTTACTTCAGGTTTGAGCTATATTTGCTCCATTTTGACAAGAGAGTGTGGAATGACACCCGACTATATGATGTGTTTTTAGGAAACAGCCTGTCTTGAGCATGGGGCCATATGAAACATTGGCCAAACAAAGCAAAAAAATGCCAACATTTTAGGGTCCATCTGTTAAAAATGTATTACAAAGCTGTTTTCTTCACTGCTGAAGGACAGTAATCTAGCCCAGTATGTAGTTTATATATTTATACTTGCTTCAATTTATTACAATTTTGTGAATGCTTGCCTTTGGGAAAGAAACATAAATTGTTTAGTTTAATCAGAGACTTACCAAGGCATTCAGAAGAGATTGCATGTGATTGGTATTAAATCTGTGTTGTTAAAGGGCAGATATAAATATTAATTCAATTTTATTTTTAATTTAGCTAGGCCGGTAGTAAGAATTTTCTTTAAAGAGAAAGAAACCTTCCAAGCCTCTACAGAGGCCTCTATATGCAACAGGTGATTATGGAATTATGAGCAGCAAAGAAGTTGTTATCTTGGCTCTGACTGAGTGAAACGACACCATTTTCCCAACTTATATGCAGAATCAAAAACTGGGGGCAAATCCTGAGATTTTTTTCTTAAGCAAAGCTTTCTTTACAGCCAGTGATGGAATGCTTTGAAAAGGAACAATTAGGTCTGAATAGCTGGAAAGAGGACAGTGAAAAGTAAATAAAGTGTGGGAATCAATACATTAAGGCAATTAGCTCCAACAAAGAAGTTTCAGAACATTGCATTTTATAGACCAAATTTTTCATCAGTTTAGCCTACCTTACTAGCACGTCCTAGATTTTCTGACATCTTTTATTACAAAAATTGGTTTAAAGTATTTATAGCTTATAGTATTTTTTCATACAGTTTTGTAATATTGGTCAGTCTAGAATTTAGCCCTTATTTTTAATTACTTTTTTCAACAGTTTCAGTTCAGCCTTTTGGAAGGCATGGTTGAAGAAAAAAACTTGTTCAGCTCCATTAAAACAAAGAAACTGGTGTAGATCATTGAGTTTAAGGAGATGTGTCCAAGGGTAATAATTTGATAAATTCTTTTGGTTTCATATTTTTAGGTGTAGATTTGCTGCTGGAAGCATTTCTGACAGAAGTGCAGAGAGGTCATAGGTGGACAATCTGAAGTTTATAGAAACCTTGGAACAGGAGGGTGAAGAAGAATGTGAGCAAGAGGGGTTCTAGGAAGAAGAAAGATAACAAACAAAAAGACATTGCAGAAAAAAGGGGAAGAGACTGGGATGCTTTCCCAATTGAGAGATTAGCACTGGTGTGTAGTGAGCCTTGCTTTGTACTTTGAAGGCTTTAGGAATAGATTAGATAGACAAGAAGAATGGGAGTGAGACAAAAACCAGGGAGAATGAAAGGTCAGAGTGGAACACAAAGCAGAGTAAACCTTTTTTATAATATGTATGCACAAGGATAGAAATGTAAGATTGCACTTGCACTTTTAATTCTATACAATTACCTGGTTTTTGTTTGTTTGTTTGTTTGGTTTTTTTTTAGGGTGGGGCAGTATACCTAAAAGAAATACAGGCGTTTAAAGCAAACAGGGAAAAGAAAATTGTTTTCCACTCATGGTGTCATACAGATGCCCACTTTGTCAATCAGATAGGTTTAAAATTATGGATTAATGTCATGGGGTGCTGCTATTCTAGAAATAATCTCATTAATGAAATTAGTTAATTGCCATTTACTCGTGAGAGAATCACTTTTCTGCCAGAATTTAGAACGCAAGTGTGGATTTAAGGAGCAGTAAGTTATCTTCTGTATTTTCTCTGACAATCTTTCTCTGGGATTTTGTGGTATTTATATGGATGTTTTCTTTCTCTATTTTTTTTTAATTTCCTTTCATGAGGTTGAAAAATTTCTAGTAGCAAAAACATTCTTTGTAGCCTTTTTTAATGAGCTAACTATTGCTAGCAATGCAGGTATTAAAAGAAGAAGCAATCTGTGGAAGGCCTAATATTGCAATACTCATAATTGGCATACATCAATTGGTTAGATAATTTCATCTTAGTAAGTGACAGTCCTGTGGATGTGGTATTTTATGACAAAAGAAAGAAATTGAAGAACTGTTTAGAAATGTATGACAGGCTTCAGGAAAATCATGAGCTAAAAAGTCTAATATGATTTGAATATTTTTAGAACATTAACAAGATTTTCTTTGAGTGGTTATTTTCTAAAGTTTAGATAGTTTCAACAATATAAGTGAATCTTAATCTCCGTAAAACTGTCAATCTTAACTGGCATTTGTGAAAAAATAATCATAATACTTATTCCTTCCACCATTCAGTCTGTAGAGGTGAGGGACCCTTGGTATAGTTTGAGCTGAGTATCCTTTCACTGCTGTGTGGATATTCTTTCAAATACCATATATTAAATACAATAACTCTGTTTTATCTGGAGTTTTTGAGCTGTTATAATCATCTTTGAAAACTGAATCACATCTAAATGATACCTCACCACCCAGAACTTTCTCTGAATAATAGTTGAAAAATATGCGTAATAGCGATTCTCATCTGAACTTTTTTCTTCTTTGTTGTAATATGCTACACTTTGATTATGAAGGGCTGAGGTTATGAGACAAACATTGTTTCATTGGCTCCTATCTTTTTGAAGCTAAGGTGGTCCTGTTATCAGGCTTTAGCTTGATTTGGTGTACTGTTCTCACTAGCTGCTCTGTCAGAATTAATAAGATATGAATAAAATAAAATGTGTTTCAGAATGAAATTGGAATTGCCAAAAATGCAACAAGAGTACTGCTGATATGGAAGAAATGCTCAGCTAATTCATTTTATTATATAAATAAGTTATACTTTCTGAGAGAAATTTAGCTATGTTTGCTGCTGTAGTTGCATGATACTGCAAATCATTACCATATTTTGAGAAGAAGCCTTCTCTCCCTTCACTATTATAAATATTTATGAATTATGTTCTGATTTGTTTTAGAATGTATTTTTCTGTAACATATCTTGGTATAACTAAGTGTATTGCATCCAAGTTACAACCAAGGTTGGGGTACCTTGGAGGACCCAAAAAAGCAGATATACGCAGATATACGTGGTGATAATAGGCTAAAACTTACTGTACCTTTGTATCGATTCAGGATATTGGAGTGATCAGTTCTCTATAACTGATTCTGAAGGTTCCTTTGTAACTAGAGGGGGTTTTTAGCTTTATGCAATCTAAAGACATTTTTGTTTAGGCTGTCAATCATGAGCAGCTGCACTGGTTTGTTACACAGTTCTGTACGTGCTTTAGTTATACCTTAAATAACCTTTCTTTGCGCTTCTCAACAACTCATCTTTTATAATTTGAATTGATGCCATTAGACATTATGCTTTCAAAGTTTCTCCTATCTTGTGCTGCTATTTTGGATCTTTTGATGCAGTTTCTGGATTTTTCTTCAGAAGCCTGTGAGATGTGGCTTTCTGATAGCATTACATTTGTTATTACTGTGCCATTATGATATTTCCTTATTATTCTACAGTTAATCTAGGGTCATTCAGTCTACAAATATAATAGGGTCATTAAGAGTTTTCTCACAGATGGAGACAAAGTACATTAATAACTACTTGCTACTAATATCTATTTGTTATCAGGTTTTCTCTAGTCCTTCATCAAAATTGTGTTATTTCAGTGATAGACTGATACAGTTCTTATGTTGTTGCTATTGTAAAAGAAGTAGCTAATACCTTGTTTAGACTTTCATAATGGTTTTGATACTGTGTCATAAGTGAGGAAGACTTATAGAATCCTACAATCATAAAATGCCAAGTCCACCTCTAAAACACATCCCTGAGCATCACATCTAGTTGTCTTTTAAATACCTTCAGGGATGGTGACTGAGCTGCTTCCCTTGACAGCTGGTTCCAGTGCTTCACAGCCCTTTTGGTGAAGAATTTTTTCCTAATATTCAGTTTAAACTTTGCCTGACATAACGTGGGGCCATGTCCTATTGCTTATTACTTGGGAAAAGAGTCTTGGGAAAAGAGATCCCTACCTTTCTTTCATGTGGCTGTAGAGCAATAAGGTCTCCCCTGATCCTCCTTTTCTCCAGGCTAAATAACCCAAACTTCCCCTGCTGTCTGCGTAGGACTTGTGCTCCAGACCCTTTCCCAGATCCATTGCCCTCCACTGGGTACACTCCAGCACCTCAATATCTTTCTTGTAGGAATAGGTCCAAAACTGAACACAGTATTCAAACTGCAGACGAAGGCAAAATAGTTCAGGGAACTAAATTATTAGAACAGAGTTTCAGGAGATATGTAACAAATGAAAAGTCCTTGGAATTGTTATGGATCCAAACTCCCAAAGAAGTTCGCTGGTGACCTAAGTGAAGTAGAAAACATGCATATTAGACTTGCAGTGCAGTGTGCTTCTGCAATTACCTTGAAATTGTGATTAGAATTTGGTAAAATTGAGTTAAACTGAAGAGGTGTTTTAAACAAATACGAAGAACCGTAATAGGAACCACATATACAAAAAATATCAAGTGTGCAAACTTACTTTGAAAGAATTGAAGAAAGCAAATATGATTTGATGGCCCGTAATAATGATTTGTAAGGTAGTCTTTTTAAATTCCTGTGAAATCTCTGACATAGGATGAATGTACATTCTGGCATGAACCTGAGGTAACTTCCTCACTTACCTGGGTTGCTAAAACATGCTGATGACTGAAAAACTTTGCAGGAGTAAATTTTGCTGTCAACTCGTAGTACCTTAGGGATTTTAAGAGTAAACCACAGACTTTATCAAGAAATAGTTTTTAACATATTTCATATTATAAAGATAAAATTTTGAAATTGCAGTAACATAGAGCTGAGACCAGCACTTTAGAGTGGGACAGCACTAAAAACTTTCAGATAATTTGGAAAGTATGTACTGAGGAATGGTGCATTTTAACTAAATTTAACAAAAACTCTTTAAAATAGATATGTATGGATGCTGAATTCTAGTTACCTAGAATTAGAATGGTTTGTGATCTTGTGAAATTGCCCATCAGGACAGCAGAGGTCTTCAAACAGATAGCTTTTTTGAAGAGGGTGGTGACACTTCATGTAATTAAATGTATAGCTGTTTGCCTCTAGGGCTAGGAGTGTGGACACTCAGCAAAAATATATGGCAATATAGAAGAGCTGGAAAACCACTTGAAAACAAAGGGAGGAGGGGATTTGTCACTAAATGGATCTATCTTTCTGCGTTTCAGTGATGTAATTTATACCTCAGAAGACATTCAACCAGTGAGCTGGAGTAGGGTGACTCTGAAGTATTAGATGAATATTGCCTCTAGCCAACTTGGAAATGTCCCAAAACACATTCGGTCTGGCCTACTGTTCTGGCTTCAATTTATTTGCACAGTTTTGGTGCAGAGTACAAAGACAACAACAGTCCAACTTTTCTGTATCACAGAAAACTGTGTACATAGATTACTTTTCAGTAAAGAGTCCAAATTTGGACTGTATTTTTATCATTTCTAAACAATATAATTTTTCCTTTTTAGCATAAAAATTACTGAATTGAGGAAAAGAATTTAAGACAGAGAGGCTGATTTAGTGCACACTGCCAGCACATCTGGAAGACAGTTATTCTCTAATTACCCAAGAGACAGAAGAGAAAACTGGCAGCTTTGTTGCTATTATAAATCCCATCACTTCTAAAGGAGTTAATGGCTGCCCAGCTAATCAGTATTTGTTATCTTGTAACATTCAGAGACAAAATAAAGGCCATAAAAATAAAAAGCAAAGAAAACTCACTGGTCTGTTACATTAAAATATGTGGGTTTGTCTTTCCAACGCAATCCCAACATATCTGTGTTGCAGTGTTTAATTTGGTTTTAAAAGCAAGCATTTAGTTGTTTGGATGAAAATTGGTTCTGTAGATGGAATGGCTGTTGTCATTACTAACTTACCATCTTTCATCTCATCTTTTGCGCTGTGTGCCTGATTTGTGCTTAAAATGGCTCTATCAATTTTACCACCAGCTGCAAAGCAGGTTCGCCTGTAACAAGCTTGTTTCTTTTATTTTAAATTTGACTGTAAAAGAAAAGAGAACATCACATGTGAAATCCCAGAGTATTTTTCTCCCTTTTCTTTGAAGGAAAGAGCCACAAATTGCTTACCTGTCAGTAGAACTAAATGAAAAAAAATCAAATTCTATTAGTGTGCAGTACTCTCACCAGAACAGATAAGCTGAAAGATAAATTTGCTTAATGACATAAATAACAGCCCAATTTGGAAAGGGTCCTGAATATCATAGGGGACATTTTAACATTGCCAAAATGTTGCCAAAATTCACTGACAGAGTAAGAACAACTTATCCTACAAGAAAATTCTACTTGTATCACTTTCTCAGTCATAGACTGCTTAGGAAAGAAAAAATGTACTCTGCTTACTGCACATTCCTCTCTTACTGATGGATGGAGTGAAAAATAATGTTAGATGGAGATGATCAGTGGGATTCCCTTCTGAAGTTGATAAAACTGAATTATGTCTCACCAGGTCTGAGACACTTTATATTATCCCATACTTCATAAAAAACCACTAGTTCCCTTCAGTGTCCACTGAATAGCTTTCTTCAGGGATTCCTGTGTCCAGAGCAGTAGTGGGTCATAGTAAAGTTCTAACTATCTATCTGAACATTTTTATGTATGAAAAAAGAGCTATGTGGATGTTTTCACATATCCACAGTTTAAGAAGAAGCAACTGGTTATCTGTTGGTTAACTTCAATGCCATACCATTAACTGCAAGCTCATTTTCCTTGAAGTTTAGAATTTTGAACACCCAGCTCCAAAAACATCCATTTCAAGTTGTAAGGCAGTATTGTAATGTTTTATTATGTATAGAATCACCTACTCTGAATTTCACATTCTCAGACTTCACGTGTGAGTGCAGACTTGTACTGAAGCATTCCCAGTCATTTGCTGTAGTTCTTATATTGGCATTTTGGTTTTCTCCCAAACATATTTTAGCTGGCATATAGCAGTCTCCTGATTTAAGATGACAGCTATACCTGACTTGGGCTAAGAATCCCCATCCTGCAAGAAGATACTTCTCAGTAATAGATTGTCTCTGCTCAGATACAGCAATGACTGCTTTCTTCTGAGTGGTCTTGCTACTCTGCTCTGGTGTCTTCGTGGTGAGCTGGGGCTGTCAGGGCACGGTTGCAGGGCAGGGACCACAACAGATCTGCAAGTGCAGCTGAGGATTTTCTCCCCCGTTTGCTCCTTGCAGGAGTGGGATGTGAGTAATAGCCTCATGCTGCTGTGAGTCATAGCAGGAAACTTCATCACAACAGAGAACTGCCAGGGTGTTTTCTGCTGTCTACCTTGTCATCCCACCTTGTTACTGTCTCGTGGCAAAGCTGCTCTGTGAATAGATGCTTTTTGTGGGTACCCTCAAGTGGTAGGAAACAGCTCTAGAAGACTCTTCCATAATAGCTGGCTGATTTTCAGCTGGTCATAAGCATAAAATCAATTGATACTACCCATCCCACTCAAAAACAGCTAGACAAAATAGTCTAATTGTATTTCTCTCTGCTTTGCTGTCATGGGATACTTTTTTGTTGAATTGTTTCAGGGAACCACATGAGGAGATTTGTCAAACTGCCATTTAGTGACTGTGGCCAGACTGACTTTGAGTGTTCTGCTTTCCATTTTGCAGCATTTTTAAAGTCTCCAAATCAGATTTTTTAACAAGTATTATTTATGGCCAACACATGACAAAAAGAAAGGCTTGTGTTATTTGGGTTTGCAATAGAAAGCAACTTGAGGAGTAAACAAAGGATTTAACATTTCTTTTTAGCCTCATGCTTAAATCAGGGGCTAGCTAGGTAATTACTTGAAGTCTTAATTCATGCTAAACACTCTCACTGCCAAAAAGAATTAGAGACTTGTCTTTAGGTTGCATTAATTGACTTAGTTCAAGAATGATTTTCCCAGATCTGTCTTAAAAATTCAGAAGTCTCCTCTCACATCCTGGTTTACTAATCTGGGATATTATAGCCATTGAATTCTTAATAGTTTACTTTAAATGCCTTCGGGAAGGAGAAACTAAAAGAGCTGTAATTATTTTTTCTTTTCCTTAACCCACACAGTGTTCCTATAAGGATTTCACATGGCAGACAGTACACAGAAGAAATACTGCAAAAGAATAGTTTTTTTTTTTTTTTAAATATATAATCTGGAATACCCTTGAGAATTTCAGTTTCTCTCTGTCCTATTTCTGCTCCCATTGCCATTAAAATCAACATGTCACAACATCATCCATGTTTTCCTCAATTATATATATACTAGTCACGAAACTAGAGGCCAGACTGATCACAGTAGAAGAGGTATCTACGAACTTTACAAAGTTCCTGCTTGTGCATCTGAATCATGCCCTTTCTTAATTTCTAAAAAACCATTTCTTTATAGTGTCTTGCTTTTGAGCTTTTTCTTTTGTGGCTTAGTATTATGAAATACACACTGAACTATTTTCACACATTTCTTCAGGAAAAAAAAAATTAGTAGTTAATTTTAGCAGTAGTAAGTATCTTTTTTTTAGATGGTCATCCCCATATGTATTTTGAATTTTAATACAACAGCATAGACATATTTATTAGCAAGAACCCTATATGGCCACTATAAAATAGCCTTCAGTACTATACAAAAGGGAGGGAGATGGTTGCTAATTAAATAGCAGTGCAAGATTCTGTGGCTGTGGATTGATGATAGAAATGGGTCAGTGAATTGTTGATTTTGGTCAGAAAGCCTCCCTGATTTTATCCCTTCCCTGTGTTTTCCTCCTCAGAAAGCAGTAGAACAGTCATTTAGCTGTGCCACCTGAGAGATGGCTGAGGGAACTAATCCTGCTTTAGCAATACATAAATAATAAATAAGTACAGTAGCTCTCCACTTCCTCTTACCAACCAAAATGATATATTATAAGGCTTTAAATCTGGTTCCACAAACAAATACTCTTGTTTTCTGGCACCAGCTGTGCACTGAGGTAGAGGGCACAAATAAATGGTTGGAGCCAGGAGCACCTAAAACTAGTTTTGTTGCCAAGGGCATCTTAACATGAAAACACATCCTTAGAATAATATTAGGAACAGAAATGTTTTTACTCCCTGCAGGGAGCTGGGTCTGTTTTCTCTTGTGTTTGGTTAAAGTAAATTTAAAAATAGAAAAGTGTATGAAACCATCAATGATTGTCTCCATTTGAAACTAATGAGAGAAAAAACACAATTTCATCACAGTCCTTGCAGATTTGAGGCTTGAATCCAGAGCCTATTTTTTTTCCTCAATCTTAATGATTATTAGGGCTTTTCCTTTGAATATTTAAGATTTTAACAGCTGAAATAACTATTTGATTTGTTAAGACTTCTGTGCATTACATCCACTCCAAGGGGAGCACTGGTCATACAAGAACTGTGGAGCAAGAGCAAATGAACATACCTTCTTGAAAGTAAATTTCTTTTCTATATACTTGTGACACTAAGTATTACATATTTTTGGTACCTGTAGTGAGAGTAGAGTAGAGCCTTTTATCAGGTATAATCTTTAGGAATAACAATATTATAAAATCTGACTGGATTCTCTCCACCCCCCCCCCAAAAAAAAAACAAAACCCCAGTACTGATGTGATTTTTTTAGATAGTTTGCTTGCAGAAGATTTACTTCTTGCCAGCATAGATGCTTTAAGGATTCAATATATTTTCCTCAGACATACCACAGATGTTTATACTCAGGCTACTTAAAAGGAGCATTGTTGACCAGTCAAAGGAAACTTCTTTCTTCATACATCCCATGAGGAGAAAGGAGCTTCCAATGAAATGCTAGGTCATGCTTTGTAGAAATGCTTCTCTATCTGCTGTCTATCACCTCTCAAAGTCTTCAAAAGGAACAGAGTGAATCACACTCAGTATTTGAAATGAAACTGAAGTTTCTCATCCACGTGGTGAGACTGAGTCCTCATTCAGAATTTATCCTTTCTGGCCATATTTCTGGATTCATGAGTCCTTAGTATTACCTCTGATTTCCAGCATGATACTTGTGAGGGCTAACTATAATCTCTTTTATTCAGATGATCCAACAGTTCATAGGAAAATGTTGGTGGCATTTCAGTGTAGACGTTAGAGTATGAGCTTAATAGAAGAGGCTTGAATGTTTTCTTTTACTCATTTTCTGCTCAAAATTTCATATGAGAGCGCAGTTAGATTCCAGGCTCAAAATTTTAAGGAGTGAATAAAGACATTTAAAATTAATATAATGTGTTAATCTATCAGAAATGGCTAAATAAAGACCAGAAATGGCTAAGGAACGGTATATGGGGGGGGGGGGGGGTGAAGGGAATCTGAAATGTGCTGTCTGTAATGGCCATACTGTCTCACCAACTCAAGTGTCCAATGAAATTAGATGAGGGCAGCTATATTATTAGCAGTAAAACATTGGTGCAAATTCAGAGTGATACTTCTTTCCTCAGATTGTGATGTTCAGTGTTTTCTGACCCAAGGAATTAATTAGTAGTGTCATAAGCCCTAGTCCTTTGTAAACATTTCCGCTCTGAGTTTGTCTACATTTACATGTGGCACTTATTGCTAGAGCAGTAAGTTCCATAAAACTATATTTAAGGGTATGAAAAGTACTTCCTTTATTATTTTATTTACTGAAAAAAAGTTTCCTCTCATGCTGCTAATTTTTTGCATCATGAAAGAGTAGGCACTTAATCCCTGTCCATCTTTGCCATGCCAGTCATAATTATATGTGCTTGCACAATATCTTTAGGCATACCTTTTCCAGACTGAGGCATTTCGATTGTTTTAGCCTATCCCATTACAGAGTCTGTTGTATACTTTTGGTATCTCTTCTTTCCCTTCTCCATACATTTCTACTACACCATGTCTGTTCTGAGAAGCAATAACCCTGGTTCCAAAAGCTGTGGTGACATTTCACAATATTTATTCCTTTCCTATTCAGTCTGGGTTTTTTTGTTTTGTTTTGTTTTTGCCTAGTTTGAGTAGTCTTGCATCCAGGCTCACTGCTCTGTTTCCACAGTCCATATCCAGTCTCTTGGAAGAACATTTTTTTTGCTCACATTTTCTACCTTTTGCACTAGTAATGGGGCCAGTTTAAAGACTAATTCATTCACTTTATTTAATCTTTGGAATTTGCGTTTGAGTTGTTCAGCTCTTGTATTACTACTGTTGTGTTGTAGTAATCTTCTATTATTCATTTTATTGATTATTTTCCAAAGCCTTTTTACTAATGCTTTCACTGAGACAGCTACTTATTTGATGCCAGGGAAAACCCAACCCAAACCAAAACAGTGGTTTGGATGTCACTCAAGCTCCTTAGTAGATTGATGCAAAGAATTAATTTAATTGCTTGTTTTATTTTTTTTTTTCTCTTACAGCCTCATGTTCTTTGAGCATTTCTTTTACATGCTGATAATCTTTTGGTCCTGCAGGCCCCCCTGGCACCAGATATTCTTATTTTTCAAGATTTTTATGTCTCAGAGTGTTCTTGGGCCTGCCTTTACATTTAACATGTTAAAATTTATGCTCATCTCTGTTTTGTTTAGCTGTATATGGCTTTCACTTTTTAAAGAATGCATCGTAAAAATTATTTCTGCCAGTTTCCGATTGTTAAAAAGACAGCTTTCTTTTGGTCCTTCATGTGTCATATATAATCAGACTTATGTTTTATGATAGTGTTTATGAAAACCTAAATCATGCTTTAAAAGATTTTAAATGCCTCCATTTAATTTCAGTTTACTAATTTAAGTACTTTTATATATAGCTGATCTCTTTGAAGTGAATGCTACTGCATTAATGTTATACTTTATTAACCTCAATTATCTTGTTTCTTCACTGAAACACCATAGTATCACCTTCTATGTAGTTTTTTTTCATTTGTATACTAGAATGTATTCAACTAATTACCTGAACACAATTTTCAAGTTACCTAACATGCCAGTGTCCTCATTTATAATGACTTAATTAATTTAAATTATTTTAATGCTGTCACCTCAAAGGTGACATGTTGAAAGTCTTTGTTTCCTTTAGAAAAAAAGTCAGTATTATTTTTTACCAAGAAGAAAGATTGCCTGCGATAGGTAAATGTGCCTATCTTCCTCTTTCCACTGAGACACTGAAAATTGTCAGAGATCATTGCTCGAATACCTCTTTTTCAGATAGCTTTGCTCACAGAAGGAATGCCAGTTCCTTAAAATCCAAACAGATTCACTATCTTTTCCCATCTCTTTTATTGCTTTTCACTGGAGACTTAGATGCCACATCTATGTTTCTGCTTTTATTTCTATTACCATTTATGCCCCCTTAAAAGAAAACCAAATCCCTGCTCGTAGGAAATGCAGATTGAATACGTGGAGATTGCCTGACCTGGACACTCCAAGATCTAAGGAAGAACTCTCTTCCTGATTTTATTCTGGCTTTTATATATCATCCAGTCAATTACGTCAATATCATTAAGCTAAAACTACAGCAAACATGAGTTTTGGGAAGATGTGAGACTAATGTGGAGCAAGATATAATTCCACAGGCTTGAATTCCTCTCTTCAGATGTGGACACAGGTAGAGTAAGGGATCTTTGAAAAATATAGGTATATAAACACTAACTAAATAATTTAGCACTAAATAAGCATGCAGATGCATGCTTGGTTTCTGAACTATTTCAAAGAATGCCAAAGGATGCTCCAGCACATTTTTAGCTTTTAATCTCCCTCCTTTGTATCCTGTGAAAATCAGGAAGACTTGCTGGCCAAGCCAAGCCAAGTTGTCTCCCCCATTGCTGTACTGTCAGTGTCTCATAAACAGCCAAAACTCATAACATTTGGTTAAAAAAGAAATTTTTATGTAGACAGTAGCATGGTACCTGTATAGTGTCTGTGCTTGTTTGCTAAAAATAGTCCTAATTGCAGTGAATTTTGTTGCATTAATATATATTCATTTATCATGATAATTTGAGCAAACTCATCAAAAGGTTACATTTTGCCTTCATTAGTTGAGAGAAACTATGTACATAGCATCTCTTATATTTTGGAACAGTTATGATTTTTTTCTTTTTTTGTTGTTTTTTTTTTTTTTTTTTCTCCCCAAGAAAGATTTTTTTTATCATTTCTAATCCCTTTGTTTTTATTTGTTTTAGATGGTCACCATATTTTTTGGGCACTCAGTGGTGACATTCTTAACCTAGAAGAAGCAAATAGCAAAATATCAGCTTCCTTGCATGAACATTCCCTCATAATATGTGTTGCATGTAAAACCTCCTTTTCCAAAAGTCTTGAAATTTCGAATTTGCATGAATCAACACAATGTTTTGCTTTCCAGATGATGAAAAACACATTACAAAAGATTGAAAATGTAATTTTTGCTGGGGTTTGTTATCACTGTGGATATTTTCTAAGATTAATTGTTGGCAATTCGTATTTTAAGAAGATACACAATGGGGATTTTTTTCTGTAATTTTCTCTAGACCTTTAAAGTACTCACATTTCTAGTCACAACTTTTAAGTATCAGCACTATCATTGTTTACATAATCTACATTAGTTATAATATTTATATATATATATATATATATATACACACTATCTGAACTTTCTGCACTTTGAATGTGAAGTAAGGAAAATACCCATGAAAATTATGATTCCATTAAAAAAAAAACAAACAAACCTTTTTATCTTACTGTTTTCCAATCTGTTTTTTATCAATTTCACGTCACTGGAAAGTGGTTTAAACAATCTATGGGATTCTCTTTCAGTTTATTTTGCATATAACCAGTTTATGAATACCAACTTTCTTCATTAAAGACAGTAACAGTAATAAGGTACCGTTTTACTGTTTTCTCACGTGCTATCAGCTCTCAACTGTTTTATTCCATGTGTTATTACTGATATTTTTCAGGTCGGTATTGTTAATGGAAATTTGGGACTGGTCACTCATGCTTGTCCTTAACTTTAGCTGTTAGTGATGAAAACTTTCTCAATCAATTCACAAACTGCAGTTTTGCTGATGCTGCTCATTTCGTGCTAGGAATTTCTGCCAACGTTAAGCTTGTGAAGCCCTAAGCTAATTGACTTTCCAATTTCACAATTGAAGTAATATTGTGCCAAATTTCTTGGAACATTATTTTATAGAAGCTCTTGCACGAAATTGACCCACATGAGTTGTTTGCCATCTGTTAAAAAAAAACCAGAGCAAACAAACCACAAACCAGAAGTAAAAGAAATTTACAGTATCCTTCATGCAAAAGTTGACAAGTTGGTGTGCAAGAACACCATAGACGCTTACATTACAAATCACACTTTTAATGACACTGTTTTCTAACAAAGAAAAATCTGTATTAATGGTTGTAGAATAATACATGCTAAGGTGTTTTTCCTGCTGCACACCTTTTCTTGTCCCCTCACCAAATCAAATATGTCCGGGGTTTTGTTTCATGGAAGATGTTGTACACATCCACAAAGGTTACAATGGGTGTGGCAAGGTTTTACGAACAATATTTCCAGCTGGAATAAAAATAGAGACTGCAAAGATAGCATATTCTATCTGTCAGAAACATAAATGCCAATTTTGGTGAGGTTTTTTTTTTTTTATTATTTTAAGTGATATAGTCTGCAGAAGAAGAGTTTGCCACACAGGCAGACTTACAATTTTAATGTCCATAGTAATAGCTACAGTATACTGATAATAGCAAAAATGAGATTCAGAATATTTGCTTTGTTTTCCCGAAAAAAATATCCTGTTGATTCATTTTTATTTTGTCCTTTTTCCTTTGACATTTCCAGTAAGCACTTAACACTGTTTTTCTAATTTACAAGGAGATTTTCAAGTGTGCTTTGCATCAGATTGTAGCAATTCAGCATATCTGAGTTTGTGAATTAAGGTGAAAACTAGTACTGTAGCATGTCTTTAAAGGCTAGGTTGGGAATTTTTCTAAAAAATGGAAAACTAGCATTTCAGCTCTGGCTTCTGCAGTGAAATGCCAAATATTAGAGTATTTCATTGGCTTTCCCTTGAGGGGCTTGTATTGCCCAGACTGAGTTCCAAAATATGCTGACTGAGGAGTGGCCATAAGGACTCAGAAGAGGAAATTATAGCATAAGAATAGTCCTTGTCAATTGAAGGGTTACTCAGAAGCATAGCTTAACAATTTGTAGTTAAAAAAAAAAACATTTAAAATGCTTTCGAAACAAAAATCAGCCTTTTCTCCTAAAAAAAAGTCTATAGCTACGTTTTCTGTTACAGTATCCTGAAGAAAACATTCCTTTGAAGATCCAGTCATAGATCACATAGATGTGCCAACATCTACACAAATATAAGAACAGGAAAGAACAGTTCCTATATTTTATTATTGCCTAATTATAAGCAAGAAAAAGGTATAATTCTGTCTATATAGCTGTTACTTTTTTCAAGTTGGAAACTGAATGGGCCTTTAGGGTTTGTCTTGCCCATGTCTGGTAACTCTGTAGGATCATGTGTTCCAAGAAGTTTCCTAATGTTTCTCTAACTTGTTTAGAAACAGGCTTTTAGCCACTGTATTCTAGTACTTTATGATCAGTTTATTTCTTTTAGGTCTGGGATGCTTACAGGGTTTTTTAGGGCACAGGTGTGGATGTATGCATTCATTGCATTCAGGTTTTTCTGTTGGAAACTAAGTACTTGGATCTGCTTTTAATAATATTTAAAAAAAACAGATTATATGCTTTTGTTCACTTAAGTTGATGTTACTGATGGTGCTTTCTTTTGTTTGTTATTATGTGATGTTACCTTTTATTTGCTATGCCTCCCAGTTTGTTTTTAAAAGATACATTAATAGATTTGTAAAATGAGGAAGTGTCAGGGATGATATTTTATTTTTTTTATATCAGAAGAATTTATAACCAAAGCCATTTACCTACAGGAAAGTGATAAAGGCTTGTCACCAACTTTCGGTTGAGATGCACAGTATGCACAGTGTTATTTTTCAGCAACTTTAAAAAGGCTGGCTAGTCAGTGGAGAAATATACTTCTGCATGTTTGCATTCTCTCCTTTCGATGTCATTGCCTTCAGTCTTGTCAAATTTTGCAAAAGGTAACATTTAGCACAAGAAGGCATTTGAAGAAATAATAAATGTCTGCAGAAAATGGGATGTTGTTCCTTTTCATTTGTCATGGACGGAAAACTCAGCCACATTTTTGTCAGAAGTTGTGCTACAAATGTTCACTAAATACAAAGCCTGAAGTTTCCATTTTGTTTTAATGTCCCTTCACAACTTTCACCAGAGGAGAGACACAACTGACCCAGTTTATAAACAGAAGGTGTGTTACAGGCCATAAGAATAAGTTGTTTTTCTCCATCAGTGTCCTCAAGCAAAACAAATTTTTATGTTTTTCACAACTGGTGTCCCAGCTTCCAGTGGTTTCTCACCCGTGAGCTTTCCCTGCTTTCTCTGCTTGGTGATTGTTAACAGATCCCTCCAACAGTGCCTGTCCAGCCTTTCCTCGAATCCACTGCTATATTTGCATCTTCAATACTCTTTGCCAAAAATACATCCATGGCTTCCTACCCACTGCCAAACAAAACACCTCCCGTGGCTAGTTTGAATCTGAACCTTGCTGTCTTCATTTCATACTCTCTATTAGAAGAGTTGGTTAATAATTTGTCCCATCTCTCTCACAGCACATTGCTTTTTGATCCAAGACATCTGTACTTCGTTCACCTTCACCGTTGACCTCTCCACCCTTTCTCCAGGCTGAACGGTTCTTGTTGCTCCTCTGACATGAGCTGTTTCATACTTTTGTGATAGCTCCTGTTTCCTCTCTGACCCTTCCTATTCTCCTTCTTTGAGAGGAATGGAAGATGGGGTGAGCTCAAGTGTGGGTAAATCATGGTCATAGTGGCACCAAAATCCTCTCCATTTTTCTCTGTTGCATTTGTGACCTACCTTAGCACTTGATTTACTCTTCTGACAGCTACTGAGGACTGAGCAGGTGTTTTTAGTGAACTCTCTACACTGTGATGAGGCTTGAAGCCCCTCTTTTTTTCTAAAAAATAGATGGTTCTGGTTTCCAGACATGTGTTAACTGATGTGTTTCTGTGCTGCAATTTCTCTGTTTCCTTAATAATCAGCATCAAAAGTCTTTTGGGAACCCAAGTATATATTAAAAATTAATTTAATATGGACAGTTTTACTTAGGTAAATCGCCCTTGTATTTTAGTGTGTATGTTTTCTTCTCCCTATGTCATAATGTGAAGTAAAGGTCTATGCCCTTTAGTCATGCACCTCGTTTCTTCTGAAATGCAGCTTCATTAAAGGGACATTAAAATGCATTAATGACATGAGCTATATACCTATCAAGGTTCAAACTTCTTATCTCAATTAGAATTGGATAAAATTGGCAGAAAATTTTGCAATTCAAAACAAGTATAGAAAGATTTGCAATTCAGATAAATCTTTCTATTCTTTTAAAGAGAATGGGTTGCTACTTTCATCCTCTAAGATCAATGAATTAAATATGGGTTCAGTATAAATTTTGTGCCCTCCTAATTGAAAGATATTCATCTGTTGCATAAGAAATTAATGCAAATTCAGTGTCTCAGGTAAAGATAGTAACCATAAATCTATGGTTTAGATAGGGAGAATATTCTTATTTTCTCTAAATGACCTCACAATGAATTAATACTCAACTGAAACAAATGTCACAGTTGAGTTTTGAGAGAGTTTATTTCCGCTAAAAAATAGCAAGACTGCTAAAAATTATTTTAAATATTTCAGTGATAGTACACGTACATAGTTTCTGATTAAATATTATCTTTCTTTCATTAAGCCGTTCTTACAAATCTCAGTGTTTGAAATTAGCCTCTCTGCTTTTGGAGCATCCAAATTTACTAATGAGAATCTTGGTCCATAGTAAATTACAGCTGTAGGCCGATAAATTGCATAAGGATTTAAAAAATATAAATCTTATGAAATACATGATGCAGAATTGTTTTTATTCCGTTTTATATGTGCAAAAGGATTTTTGATTATGTTAAAAAATTACCCCCTTTTTATAAGTTCTTTGGAGTTTTGGTTTTCTTTCTTTGAGTAAACATTTAAATGAGTAAGCAGTTTAAAAATAAAAACATCCTAGATGTCACTACTGACAATAGGAGTACCTAGGATATTGTTGAAGACTTGAGATGCTGAATAGATACATCACCTGAAGAAAATATGAAGGAATGAGTGACTTGGCTTGCCTCTTTTGGAATTCAGGATGTTTCTTCCTTGTCAGCTCAGAAATTAGCTCAGCAAATATTGCAGTAGTTTTCTTAAATCCTCACAAAGAGCATTTTTCTTTGTTGAAGTGTTTACATGACCAGGGTCTGGAAAAGGAAAAAGAAGAGAGAAAGCCATTCTACATATAGAGGAAACAACAACAGAATAAGATACCAGGGCGATGGCAGGATACCTGAAAAGATTATGTTTGTGTATTGGTCTATTGTGTACTCTTCAGATAAAAAAAAAGGTAATATTTTTCCCCCCTAACAGAAATTGTTTTGATTAGAGAAATACTGTACAGGAATGTACATATTCAGCCAGCTAATAATTGTTAAATGAAATATCTATGTAATTCCATTAAAAATTCCCTGCACTCCCAAATTCGCTATTGCAATTCGAAATTCAAATTCAAGTGCTGATTCCTACACGTGAGAATATATTTTGTGTATAAATAACATAATTGTAACAGACTGCTCAAAAGACAGGAATTTTGTCCCTATTTCTATTGTTCAGTGAAGCATGAGCAGCAGCAATCATGCTCTCAAGAAAGATAAAAAGAGTAAAATCCTGTGTACCTTTAAAATAATTGGCTTTGTGTTTGTGCATGCACAGCAGCCAAGGACTTAATGAAAACTTTTAAATCCTTCATTCATACAACCTCATAGAGTGTAAACAACCAGGTAGAAGACTTTGATAGACTGCCTCATTATAGTGGTGCCTGTGCCATTTAATCACAAAGCAAATGGCAAGCCAGTGGCCTCTTACAATGTAGAATGTAATTTTTCTATTTGAAAACTATTTTGCTCAAGCCAAACTCAATTTCTTCAAAAATAAAACCTGAGACACCTATTCCAACGTACTTATATTGACGCTTACATATTTTCTTCACAGCTTTGAATCATTATGCATGTTTCCTACTCAGAGCTGTCAGAATTTTAGCATATAATACCAAGTTTATTTATTAAAAAAATTAGCTTTAACTATGGAAGTTCTTCATAATTTCTGTCTGTTTCCTTTTCTTTTTCATTTTATCATAACCAAGCATAAACAAAGCCTGACTCTTTGGTACCGCTGTTAGGATTTCTTTGTAAACCCTTAGAACTCTGTATATTTTCAAAATACAGGCCAAAATTTTGGTAAAAATGTGTTATAATCAGATAAAATTTAAAATTCTGTATTAAAAGTATTTGGGTTTTGATTCCTTACAAACTGTTTTATCATCTACATTTTAACAATGAAGTCTATTTGAAGATGTTAGTCAAATCCATTGTGTAATGCTGTCTTATCATAGACTTGTTTTTCCTTTTCAATCTTCATTTAAAAGTACCTCATTTATAGCAATATTTGAATATTTACTAACTACTAAATAATTTGTGTCTTCTTAATCATGAACGTGCTCTATCTTCATTATAATACTTCATCTTACCAGTATAATTAAGCTGTAAGAAAATATGTAATTAGACCTTCCCTGACGGAATACAATTTATAATTGTCCTGGTTTAGCACCAGCCAGCAGCCAAGCCACACACAACCACATGCACACTTCCCCAGTGGGACAAGGGAGAGAAACAGAAGGGTAAAAGTGCAGAAACCCATGGATTGAGATAAAAACCCTTTAACAGGCCAAGTAAAAGCTGTGAGGGCAAGCAAACCAAAAGGAATTAATTCACAGCTTCCCATGGGCAGGCAGGAATTCAGCCATCCCCAGGAAACCAGGGTTGCGTGACACATAATTATTACTGCAGAAGATAGGGACACTCCAAGCATCTCCTGGTTGCTCTTTCTTCCCCCAGCTCTACATGCTGAGCATGACACCATGTGGGCTGAAATGTCCCTTGGGTCACTTGGGGTCACCTGTCCTGGCTGAATCCTCTCCCTACTCCTTGTTCTCTCCAGCTGCCTCACTGGTGGGGTGGAGTGAGGAATAGAAGAGGCCCTTACTCAGTCTAAGTGATGCTCAGCAGTAATGAGAACATCCCTGGGTTATTTGTGGCACAAATCCAAAACACAGTGCCATGCTAGCAATGTGAAGAAAATTAGCTCTGTCCCAGTGAAAACTAAGGCAGTAATGTAATACTCAGCAGACAGAAACTCTCATTAAGTTACACACAATTTTGTTAGTAGTATCAGTGAGTGCCTTCTATATATTTTGTTATCTTTCACTTCTTTTTTTTTTCTAAGAAGGATATAAATACTGAGTTACGAAGACTTCAAAGCCTGTTAAGCACAAATAACTTTATACAAATATATACAATTCTTCAGACTGAGACTGTAATTCTCTTCTGTGAAGACTAATGAAAGTCTGTGCAAGAACTTATATTCCAAACTGCTTGTCAAAGTGAGACCAAAGAGTCTTGAACTGTCAGCTTTCTGCATAGAGCTGGATTCTTCCCTACAATTACAGCAGGTTGAAGAATGAATTACTTCTGCCATGACATTTTCTTACATTTCAGGTGAAAGTTTGAATCAGCAGATATTTGCGCAGCTCTTGCTGCTTTTTGCAGTCAATCTCAGTGAAGTTAAATGGAGCCTGCTTATGTCTGTCAAGGGATTCTGTATGCAAATGTATGTATATGAGAAGAATGAGGCAGCTGGATAGACTGAGTGATGATCTCGACAGGGACCTTCTCTATGGCCACCCAAGTTCCATTGTCTGAGGTGAAATAGGAAATACAGGTACTTTTTCAGGTATTGAAACTGTTCAACAGTATTAACTTGATATTTAATATATTAATAACCTTATGTCAAGGGAAGCAGAAAAATACACGGCAGAAGCCCTTTATGCAGTTACAGTGTGAGAAAGAATGTCTGTGAATACAAAGTGCTGTTGCTGAGATAAACCTTCTGCTGTAAAGGTGACATGTAAAATATGCAGAAGCTTCTTCAGGTCAGAGTAAATCAAATTGCTAAAGTAATCAGGTTGCCATCTCTACTCTTCATTTTGACTAATTAGATGCCTAGCTAAAAGCTACTACAATTTACATAGTCATTTTTCCTTGATGTTGTCTTTGTTTTGCTGATTCTTTAAAAAAGATGCCTAGTGAACTATATATTCTGTGTATTCTTCCATAAGGCTAGTCTGTTGTGAATAGATACTCAATATTTTTGTTTCATCTGGACCTAAGATTCATAGGACAGAGTAAGTAATTTCAATTGCAGGAAGTCAACAGCTCCTTTGCTGTATTTTACTTTCTACATATATACATAATTGTTTTTATTATGTGCATTTGGTATTATTTTTAATTATATTTTAAAAATATGTAGGAAACTTGGTGCCAGTTTCTCGACTGGACTCCCACAGAACTTGGCACAGTCATTCTTTGTCCTGTCCAGAACAATCTGCATTTTTCAGTTTTCAGTGAAGAGATTTGTGGTTTGTGTCATGATAAACCAGAGTCCTAATAGTTGTCATTTATCATCCAAAGAGGAACATGGACCTGAAGAACAAGATGATTCCCATTAATGCTTCAGAAAAAATGAAGCCTGGCTTTCCCTTCCTTTTCTTTAAGAAAGTAAACTCAAAAGCTTTGTGGACTAAAACTCTTAGAGGGTCAATCTTTCTTAAGTTTCAAGGTATCTCTGCCTACAAACAATAAAGTTGTGATTGTGTTCTTCTGGAATAAATGGAAGGTTTCCCATTGCTTTAAATGCAGATCATGCAAAAATAAAAAGGACATCCTTATGAAAAGGACCAAGGGAAAACTACTGAATAATTTGAATGTTTAACAACTATATGAAAACCCAAGAACTTCAAATTTAGTACACGGGAAAAAATTAGGTTTCAAATCTGTCTGGTTTTGTTTGCTTATTTACCTTATAAAACACTACTTGAATTAAATGCTTACATTTAGACAGTTATGGAACTGACAGATACAACAATTAGAGGTCAGCTGGAAAGCTTCTCCTAATATTAATTTTAAAGAAACACAATTCTTATAGGCATTATACTCATATAAGTAATTAAAGAATGGCTGTAAATTGACGTTTCTAATTAAAAGTTTGAATTTTAAAAAATGTTGGTTTTGTTAGACATGGAAAGAAATACTTTTTTTTCCTTTCCTGTACTTTCATTCCAAAATTTGTCTTCCATAATACAAAGTTCAGTTTCCCAAATAGATACATGTTTGAGGGGGAGTCATGCAATGGGCCATGTAAAATTTTGGCCTGTGGAATAAATGGTAGTAGTGTGAAATACAACTTAAATCAGGCAGAAGCATCTTGTCACCACTGGGAATTAATTCTAAATCTTTGTGTTCAGCAAATGAGAGACTTCCAATTGTTTACTTCAAAACTATCTTTATATAACTTTAAAAAACTCATTTTTTTAATCTATTTTGAAACTTTGCTAGCTTTCTCTTTCCATGAGTTAGTGTTTATTTCACAGAGTAAAGGTATATCTGAAATAACTGAGAAGACCAAAGGAAACAGGCCTGTTTACCCAAAGGTTAATAATAAGAGATCTGGATAATTTAATTTGTAACTCTCCTTGTATTTGTCTTCCTTCTTATAGTGGTTGCCTGCACAGCTGCTCTAAGCATTATAGAAACTGAAATAATTTTTTGTACACACCAGAACGGTTCTCTCAGATTCTGAGTACAGCCATGCTAATTATAGTAACTGTATTTTAACTGTTAAAATCCCCCTTTAAGATAAGAAAACATAAGCTTTCAGAGTTTTAAAAAAATAGTATTTCCATTTTACTTCCTTGGGATTTTAGATCTGGTGAAATTAGAGATTTAAAGTTTTATGTAGGCATGTAGTCATCCATTTTCAGTGATTTGGCAGAAGCACGGTGTAAAGTAGATATAATTTCACCATCCTGTCTCTTCTCAAAGCTTGGCTTGGGTAGACCACTTACACCAAATTACATAAGCATCTTTGTTGTATTTTTGAAATCTTCTGCACCTTTGCTGACATTGCTTAAACGTGTGCTAGTTACTGTCAGTTGTTGTAGTACTGGACACCTGTGAACTTGGAATTAGGCAAAGACAACCAATTCATTTTATGTAGGACACTGAACAGGCAGCAGCAGATGGTAATAAGCTTCAGTCAACATCAAGCTGGGGAGGATTCACACCACCAAAAGATGTGGAAAACTCAAAATCCATGAGCCAGCCATTCTCCCTAATTGTGTCTTTCCATAAGAAGATGTACTCTATGTGTTCCAGACTCAGCTGAATGAACAAACGTGATTTAATGTACTGACTGTAGGATTTTACTAAACTATTTATTAGTTCCCCTTTCAAGGGAAGTTATAATGATGTGTTTTCACTTAAAGCAATTAGAATGTATTTTTAACAGGGGAAATTACTTAGATTATAATTACAGGGCATTATGCTGCACTTTTAATGATTTTGCTCTTTAGAAAAATGAACAGTGAGAATCATTTTGCATGAAGTTATTACCTTGCTTTAACAACCTAATACTAACTTCCTTCTCAGGCTGTTGGGTGACCACAGGTGTTGGACCTGGGGTCTATGTCTTAAATTGAAATAAAAAAGAAGAAAATGAATGCACCTTAACAATAGCATCTGTAGCTGCTGAAATATTTGAGACTTCGCATAGTTTTGAGGCACAACCAAAGCCAATCTGTGAAAGTTTTACTCCTGTTTTTTACATTTATAGTTCCCAGTGTTGAATGTTTTAAAATAAAAAATTAAGTCTAGTACTATAGCAGCAACAAATCTATGAGACAATAAAAGCAAGAATGCCTTGTCCTGTATGTTCAACAGACAGCAAAGATGAAATAAAAGGAAGGACAAATGCAATTATACCCCTTTGCCAGGAAGAAATTATGTGATGCATGGGCTTGGCAGAGTTTGTTCGGTCTCATGAGAAAAGTGAGCAATCAGAAAATATTAGATGTGGAGCATGGCAGATAGGTTTTCAGCCTCATGCATCCACTGGTTTGCAAGCCTTGTATGATGGGGAAGTGGCAGCGGCTGTGGAGGCTGTCCATGTGCCACAAGAAAATTTCTTCCCTTTCTTTCTCAGCTGCAGTGTAGACTCTTCTCGAAGAAGGCTGTTTGGCTGAGCAGGTTTTGCAATGTTTTTTTTCTCAAAGTACATTAAGGAAGCGATATACATTTTCCTAACCCTGAGTCTTCCAGCTGGCATTGAAATTACTGAAATAAATGATAGTCAATAAAAAAGAAGTCTCACATTAGTGAGGTTATCTCAATCAATCCTCTATATAAAGTCCTAACTGTAAAAATGAACTATTATTCTTTTTTTTACCTCACATCAACAAACCTTGCTAGATCTCCTCCTATGGAAGGTAATTTTCTAAAAGCATGCAAATAAAAAGCAGAAATGGCACTGAGTTGTAAAAGTGAGACAGAATACAAAAAGGTGAGAGATTATGGATTTACAGCCAAATGGTTGGAAACATTAGTCCTTTGACAGTATTGCCGTAATCTCTTAGGTAAATACTTGCACTTTTTTGAAGTTTCACTGCACAGTATACATTAATAAAGGGTGTTTTGGGCAGTCTGAAAGGAGGGAGTCTAGGTATTTCAAGTAAGAAAGTGGAAACAGCTGCTCACTGCTTTCCTAGACATTAAATGCATTGCAAATAAGTGGGGATGAGCTGGTAAAGTTTGGACCTTGAATGCATGCCTGAAATATGGGCCTGAGTGCAATGAGAACAGAAGTGATGGAATTGAACTAATTCATAGTGCACTGAAACTGGAAGAAATAGGATGCTGAGATGGTGAGGAGAAGGTAGGGCTCAGCAGATAAGGTAAATAGAAAGGGTGCAATAGACAAGTGGATTCATAACACAGCTCAGATCTCTTGCAGGCATGTTTCTGGTAAGTTAAAAATAGTTTCGCTTCACGTATGGTTTTTATTGAGGTTCCATCGCTATCAGATAAAACATGGGTTGTAAATTATGACCTACCTGCATCTCAAAATACAGCCATCATGCCAGTTCTGTTTTTCTCCACACATAGAGATATTTCTCTTCTAAGATATCAGGCACCGTGAATAAAAGAACTAATCAGGAGTTTGTGTGAAACATAATACTGGAAGATGATCCATGTTTTTTCTGACCCTCTTCTGACTGACAGAAATATCTTAATTTGGTTAGAGATGTTAAATGTAGGTCTTTCCTTTAGTCACAGCAGTTTATTAAATCTAGGTGTGGGATGGCTGTGTGTTTAATGTGAGCTGGCTGGGTGCCACTAGAAGCATTTAGTTCTTGTAAAAGACTGTCAAGACTCAACATTTTTGTTGAGAATCCCTGAAAGGGTTACAGGTTTTCAGAAAAAACCTGATGCTGGCTCTTGGGGTATGTGGGTGAGCTGGGATTTTAAAGATGTAAGTGAAGAACAGGAAAGCATGGAGGTTTGATTCAGAGCAGTTCTGTCAAAGATAGGGAGCCTCTGTGGAAGACAGAGCATGTGTTCAATGTGTTATTAATTTTTCCTCCTTTTGCTTTTTGTTTCCCTACCACAAGGCTGCTGTTGTGTAGGCAGCTTGTCAATGTACAATATGTTTGAAATTCTCTGGTAGAAGCAGAGTGACTAGTTGGCTTGGCTGTATTGAAAGCATAACAGTCCATAGTCAAATTACTTCTTTTGTCAGCTTTAAGATCTGTTCTGAGAAATATACTCTATGGGGCACTCTTAAAAAGTGTTCTAAAAATTTTAAAAAGGTTCTAAAATTTCATCAGTGTTCTGAATTCCTGCTTAAAAAGACTCTATAAAGTGTTTTTTTGTTTGTTTTCTCCTCATGAGTTATGATCATTATTAATGTGGTAGTTTTTTTCCAGAGCTTTCTTGTTTGTTAAGCAATAGTGAAACCTATGCTGTTGTGAATATCAATTTACTATTAGTGTTGTTTAATAAATAAAGAATGGTGGCAGAAGGCAAAATATTTTAAATCAACTTCATGTCTAAAACATAATGCTCATTGTATTCTTGTATCCTCTAAGGGCTTTATAGTGAGTACTGCTGTGTTAAGGCATGTGAAAAGCTCATCCTTTATTTCGATAATTTGTGCTTGCATATAAATGGTATAAGAAATGGGAATGGACATTAAAATCAAGTGTCTATTTTGAATTATACATCCATTCACTGTTTGAGATTTATTGGAAATAGCTAAGGAACTTTGATATTATGATTGATTAAAAAAAAAAACAAGGCAAAAAACCCCAAAGCAACCCAAACCACAACAAAGAACCCAAGGGTTTGTTGGTTTGTTTGTAAGTATTTTGGTAGCATTCTAGCTGAAGATATTTTGATCCACTTTAAGAGGATATTTGAAACTAGGTCCATGTCTGAATGCTTGACAAACATTTCCTCAGCCTTGCTTTTCTCTCAGCTTTCCGTGAGAGTAGAAGCTATGACGGAGCTTGGAAAATTGGTGTGTTGCTATGGAAATAGATGTGATACCACCAGTTTATGCTTCATTGCCAGATCCAATGTGAAGATATAATTGAGGGAGAAATCTCTAGGATACTATTTCTATACAGGGAAAAATTTAAAATACCCCAAATATTAATTATGACTTAATTGAGGTGTTTTTAATGACACCGTGACATTCAGATTATTTTTTTCTATAGCTGGTCCATAAAGCACTAGTCTAAATTTTGAGAACTTCAGGTTCTCTACCTGATTCAAACTGGTCAGACACAAACCTATTTAATCACAGGAATTAGGGTGCTCAACATAGATGTCAAATTACAGAAGATGTTACATAAATACTCTGTTGTTCTACTGTCCTGGTTTCAACTGGGATAGAGTTAATTTTCTTCCTAGTGACTGGTACAGTGCTGTGTTTTGGATTTAGAATGAGAACAGTTTTGATAACACACGGATGTTTTGGTTCTTGCTAAGCAATGTTTAAAGCCTTTTCTCCTCACCCCGACCCACCACAAGAAGGGTGAGAGTGCACAAGAATTTGTGAGGGGCACAACCAGGAGAGCTGACCCCAGCTGAGCAGAGGGATATTCCATATTTTGTGGCATCATGCTCAGTGTATAAGCCAGGGAGAAAGCTCAGGAACTGGCCGGTCGTTGGCCGATGGGTGATGGGTGAGCAATGGCATTGTGCATCTCTTGTTTAGTGTATTCTATCTAATTTCTCAAATTCTTGTTCCTTTTGTCATTTTCTCATCCATGTCTATCCTATTAAGCTGTTGTTATTTCAAACCACAAATTTTGGTTCTTTTTGCCCAATTTTCTCCCCCCAGTGACTGAGGGGGCAGGGGGGTGTTTAACTACCTGCTGGGTTAAACCATGACATCTACATTTTCACTTCCCATGATACAGGCTGATTG
This sequence comes from Petroica traversi, assembly GCA_025920805.1. Classification (NCBI taxonomy): domain Eukaryota; kingdom Metazoa; phylum Chordata; class Aves; order Passeriformes; family Petroicidae; genus Petroica; species Petroica traversi. The sequence goes on from JAHLSL010000019.1 coordinate 18,579,550, forward strand.
TTCTCTCATAAGCTGTAAGCAAAGTCTCTTTACTAAATTCAAGAAATTAGTAAGATAATTGATGAAGGAACTGCCAGCAATGATGTTGAAGTTTCTGGTTGAGTGTCTGTGTGTACATGCAGGGGAGAAGGTTCTGTCAGACATTTATTTTGCTTGGTTTGGAAGAATTAAGTAAAGAAATTGACAGGGAGGTGGGGGAGTACAGAAGAGGAGAGAAATGGTCAATTCTGAGGCTTTCACACTCTGCTTCTTTTACTGCAGTACACGAAATATCTGTCCTGTGGGCCTGAAACAGGATCATTCATGTATGAAATGAGTGATTTTTAGGGGTTGTCCTTTCTTGGACCTCTCTTTCTCTTCCATGTTTTAGTCATTGCTGTTTGAATAGGTGCAAAGTTCCAGATGCAGAGGTGAAATTCTTGCTCATAAATGAGACAAGCGAAGTGCCAGCTTTCAAATCACAGCTGCCATTTTCACTGGTAAAATTCCCTTGTTTTCAGATTTTGTCCATCCAGGAGTCTTCTCTGGAGACTAAATGCTAATTACTTCATTCTATCTGAAAAATGGTTCTTTGGTGACATGAGATGGAAGTTTAGTTCTCCTTTCCTTCCAATTCTCAGAATTCAGATTAATTTTTCCAGTTTGTATTTAGTTGTGAATAGTTGCTTCCCTGGGGTGGTGTTAATACCACAGCAAGAGAAAAGAAGCAGGGTAACATGAAAAGAAGGATAGTAAATCTTATTTTATTTATATATCTACCACTATGGCATTTTCTTCAAGGAAGCTACAACTGGGATTTGAAAATGGAATTTTCAAACAAAAAAACTTTTTTATTGCTTCTGAGGTATCTGACTACATGTCAATTGGTTGAAACAACTTGTTCTGCCTGCCTTCAGTGGTATTTGTAGTTGTTTAGATAAGAAGTGAAAGACATAAAGTCTAGTATTCATCCTAGGTGTCGTCACAAAGAAGTTTTTGCCCTGTTCATTCAGCCAGGATTATTTGCAAATGACATGCAGAAAATCAGTTTTTTGGAATGCTTAGAAGTAAATTATTTTCTATTTAGGCAGTATTTTCATCTGTGGAATTTCACCAGTCTCAGACATGTAGGACTTCTGGACTGGTAATAAAAATGCCTAAAATGCAATAGAAGAATATTTTAAGATCTGTGAAATTTCAACAGTGTTCCTTTTAGTTTGCCAAATGTTAAATATACTTTTGATATTGTCAGAAAGCAGTTGAATTGAGACTGTGGTCCCTCTAGTCTTGGTTGTGATGTAATTTCATGATGGATGCTGCCATCAAAACCACTGGTGCAGTGGGAGGACTTAAAACATGATGTGGAAAAGAGGAGCCAGGTGCCACTACAGAAAAAAAAAACAAAACCCACCGTAATTTAAAATCCCATATGTTTGCCGTATACTATTTATTCTCTAAAATTTAACAAAATTTAACTTTATCTGTGCAGGATACTGGTTATCCTAGACTGGTAGTAAAAGGTGCAAATTCTAAACATTTCCCAGAGACATCTCTGCACAAATGTCTTGATGATGTCATCAAAACTTCAAAAGAGTACATTGGGTAGTGAAAAGTAAAAGCACACATTTTTATAATCGTGTGATCCCAGATACAGAATTATTTCTGTCCCTTCATAATTTCAAAAGAATGGAAAACAGCATTCCAATGTCTGCAGTCTAATTTCTATTCAGCTTTTTTCAGAGCCTGACATCTGCATGCATGTTTTGAACTGTGCTACGTTTCAACTGAAGAGATGAGGGCACAGAATTACACAGCTTGGAAGGATAAAGCCTGATGGATTAAAAGAAAATGCATATTCTTACTCTAGACAAAGCAACACTAAACTTTTCTCTATATCTGAGCCTTAATCCTGAGACATTGAACTCGTAGTTTACCTCTATATAGTGGGCCAAAACCATTATTAAAAGACCCCACTTTCACTAAAGTTAACAATAGATAAGATCTTTAGGAAATCCTTCGTTGAAAGGGAGAAAGTTGAGTTTCAATGCAGTAGGGGAAAGAGCTACCATCCTAAATTACCTTTTCAAAAATGCGGTGAAAAGTTTTGTTGCTGAGAAGAAAGTATCAATATAAAAATGAGAGTGGGGAAGTGGAAAGAGAAAACTAAGGGAAAAGCACACTGTATTAATGCTTTCTAGTTTCAGAAGTAGTCCTTGATAGACAATTGCCTTTGCTTGAGAATCTTACTTCCAGGGTGTACAAGTGGAAAAACCTCTTGTAGGCTCTGTGGACCAATTTTCTTCAGCTCACTGAGTTCCAGTTTCCAAGATAACAGAGGGCAGAACTGAGAAGAATAAAAAGGCTGTATGTTTAGAGAAAAATATCTCCAGGGTTTTTTTCCTCTCAGAAATTCCTTACAGAGAAAATTATAACTCTGAGAGAAAATTTGAACATTTAAGGTTGAATTTAGTCACTAATTCTCTTATTCATAGGATCATGGAGGTCAGCTAGTCCAACACCCCAGAGTGGGACTGTTAACTCCTGATATGTAATTTTAAAATAATCTCAGCCATCATATCAAGCTTTTGCTGTTCACCAGTTGCAGGAATTCTCTGCAGCAGTAATGAAAAGGATACTAAAATAGATTTCTTAATGTAAGCACTCTCTTAAAACTCATGCACCATCTCTTATGACAGTTCTAAGAAATTCTAATCACCTGTAGCAAAATTGGAGAGTACTGCTCTAGAAATTAACAACTTCAGCCTTCAATGCTTGCAAGTGCTTATATTTTTAATATACTTTATATATTTTAATAACATATACTTTGTTTAAATCCTCTATGCTAATTAATTTTCCTCTTGGAGTGCCTATAAATGAGTTAAATGACTTAATTTTTGACATCTTCTGTACTTTCATTTTGAGGCTATACATTCCCCCCCAGTAAAGCTTCTGAGTAAAGGTATACGCACACAGAAACATTACATTGTGGGTGTATTTTTAGAACAAACACCCACTTATATAATTGACTTGGATCTCTGGAGAAGTGGCGCAGTGTTGATAAAAAGATCAGTGACAAGTAGAATGACACAACATGCACAACCTTAAAGGAATTAAGTATTTGTTGTATTGTGTTACAGAATTACCTTATGGTCACTGAGGGATGGTTTGGGTTTTTTTTATGGTTAGTCTTGCTTTTCCTGAAAAGGCATCAAAGACTTATACTTCAATAAATTAAACTATTATTTTCTAATTATAGGCATGGGGGAAAGGGAGAAAACTTAAAACTTCTCTTTTAAAATAACCCCATTGTAAATAAGCAGTATGACTCTTAAAGGTGAGAACCTGGTCCAAAGTTTGTGCTGGACAAAAAAATTATTATCTTGACCAATTAAAAATATTTAGTTAGTCTTAGGCAAAAATATTTAGTCCTAGGCAGAATTATGTGGCTTCAATTTTAATTGGAAGGGATTTAAAGACTTCCAGAAGTAAAGATTAAAATAAAAAATATGTGTCCTTCTCACAATTTCTGGATGCTGAAGACCACAGAAAGACAAGCTGAATATCAGTGGACTAGTTGGTGTAAATTCTGTCAGGATAGTTCTGATGCTTCTGAAATATTAATAATGCTTTGCCTATAGAAAATATGTGTCCCAAAGATCATCTCTAGTATTGATCTCTATAGGTATATCTTTTAAAAACACTTTTTTCCCTATTTTTTACTATGTTTTGATTGCGAAGTTTTGTTGACAGTGATCAAAAAAGAAAATTCTGAAAAGAAACCAGGAAAATATTTACATAGACTTGTTAGGAGTTATTCTGATCACCCAACTTCAAGACCGTATTTTGAAGCTATGTTTGGCTCAGTTTTGTGAAACAATCCAGGGCTCTCTTTTCTTCTGGTTTTTTGCCTGTGGTCAATGGGAATATTGCTCTCACTCTCTTGGGAGCAAGCCCTTTATCTGCAAAAGTTGTCTGGAAAAATTTAATATAAATAAGACATGCTAATAGTTCACGTGGTGAACTCTGCTATTACCTTCCACAAAGACCAAGTTTTGAAAAAGTGAAAACCCCCATGAACCTCCAGTCTTTCAATGCTTGTACTATTGAAAATTACATTTTAATGATGTTTCTGCAGCCTTTGAAAACAAGGAATAGGAGCATCAAAAAGATCTACAAAATATTTTAAAGCACATTACACTAAAGCAAGTATTATAGGATGATTTCAGTAATGATTAAAAATAGGAAACTTCAGCTTTGTATGTAGAAAGAAATAGACTCCTCTATGGCATTGCACAGTGTATGTGGTGGAACATATCCTGTGACAATTACTAATGCTAATAATATTCTCACAAAGTTGGTGTGCTGCTGATAATAAAAGAATGGGGACAGTTCACAGAAGAAAGGAATTCCTGTTGTATGCAACAATAGAAATAGCAGCAGAAACGTAACCATACAGAGAGGTAGAATTCTGTGAGCAAGTAAAAAAAAAATCACTGTAAATAGGGCTGATCTTCCATTATAAGCCTTCTCCATTGATGTAATATTTTATTAATTTATGAAGTCTTAGAGCTTAAATCTACCATAAACCAAGAGTGAACTAATTTAATGTGATTATTGAAAGATATTTAAAAGTCCAGCAGGGCAGACTTAAGGAGACCACAGGGAAAACAGTAGGAACCAGGGACTTGTTAATTTGAAAGGTAGACGAGCCAAAGGAGGAATTACATATTGTGTATTGAGAAGAATAGAGCTGGATCCTCCTAAAGAAAACTTGAACAAAAGCCTCTGCCATCAAAAAGTAAGAAGCTGAGTGTCCCTGTGGCTGGCTTGCTGTGACCTGATGCTGTGACTTCGATGAGCTAACGTGCCTTCACCTGAATGGCTCTCTGCTGATAGATTCCTTATAATATATGCTAAAAATACAAAAGCCAGTATTGGGATGTACTAAAACAAGTCATTTTGAGGGAAAGGCAAAAATCCCTTCATGCAGATGTTAGCTGCAAGAAATAGAATTTGCACTGGGACAAGGCTCATAAGTTAAATCACAATAAAAACTGTCTCTCCGAAGCACGGTGGCTATGCATTAGCTTAATATTGAGCACATATGAAAAAGAACTATGAATGGAAATGTCCAGTGTTTTGTCTCCCTGTAACTCCTCAGAAAGGAAATTATTTTGATTCTAGTGAGCCAGTACGATAAGGACAAGAAGAAAAACTGTCACACTTCGAATATTTGCTTAGATATAAATTGTGTGATGGATGCTGAAGAGTAGCAGGTACCTATTGCATGGCTCTCTGCAGCTGAAGGAGGCAGGGCTCAGTGACTTGCACAATTTCTCTCATTCATCTATGCCCATCTCTTACCTAACTTTCAGTTCATATGCAGGCTGGGTCATTTAAGTGCACACTTTGAAGCAAAAACGAATATTGCTGCTCTGCAGTGCTTGACTTAGACCTGCCTCTATTGAGGGAAAAGTCTTAATGACCACATACAAGGAGTTGCTTGGATTAATTTCTCAGATACTGGAAATAAAACTGTGATTTTAGAAACATCTATTGGAGAATGGCCATAATATGTGCTGATTCACATTCAAAGACAGAATTTATATGCTGGTGTCACCATTTATTACCTGATATATAGATAATGTGAATATATGTCTAATATAAAGCACCTCCCAAACTCTGAATTGTTCAGTGAGGATGACTCAGATTTCCAGCATTCTTTTATTCAATTTTATACTGAAAACTTCCTTCTCTCTCCTCCCTACCCTACCTCCAAATCAGAAACTTTAATTCTAATTAAAAATCATTTGGGAGTTCTCACCATGACTTTGTTATCAATAAAATCAGTCAAGATTTTGATGCACTTTCTGTGGACTCTTGATGTGTCACCACAGCAACTGTGGTGAGCTAGTCAAAAGGCACCAGAGATATAAATTCTTGAGGATGCTAAAGGTTGATCATAATACTTTGCTTATTTAACTGTTCTAATACTAAATTTAACTGTACTAATACTAAAAAATATAATAAAGTTGTTAGTCCATTCTCTCATCTTAATTTACAGAATTCTATATCATACAGAATTTGGCAAATTTTTTTGCAGTTCATGATTCATAGTGTGTTCTTACTCAAAGTAGTTATTAATAAAGGCAATCATTCTATTAAACCTACTGGATATTTTACATAAAATCTGCATATTTTGTATTGTAGCCATAGTTTTCTGCTGAATTTTTACACGAAAAGATTGCTTAACAAGACAGCTGACTTGCTGTGGTTTGGGAGTTTGCTCATTGCTGCCACTGTATAACAAAGCTGTATCTGTAACAAGCTACCTACATTTTCAGTTTTGAACTCTTACTGAGACTTCATGACTAAGACAGAAGTTAATACTGCAAAAGCAGATGTTGCCTCTGGTAGAATGTGTGATCAGACAGCATTCCCACTCCTCTTTTATGTTAGGCTGCACATCACAGCTTCGTGTCTTAGATCTGAGACCATCTCAGCAGTGGCAGGAAGTGAGAAGGGAGCAACACTACTTTCTGCTGTTGTCCTCTGTGCACTTTTAATAGTGCAAGTGAGAAAAGGTACTCGTGTTAACTGCTCCTGAGCCAACATTCTAGATGTTTGCACTCTGTTAAATTGGACCAGAAATGCTACAACTTTTTTTTTTTCTCTCTTCTTTCACCCACTCGTGCCCCCAGGTGGTCCCCAGAGCACAGAAAATCAATGTGCTTTCTATTTCTAGGTGGCTGATGAGACTATAAAAATAAATAGCATCAGTTGGGTAGACTAATAATTTTGTTCTGCCCATGGGAAATAGTTGTAGAAGAACAGTCTTAGCTCCTACAAGTTCTGGAATGCTGGTGATAATCAGTGAAAGTGGGGGAGGGGTGGGAAAGTTGTTTTGAGAGGGTCTTTTTCCTCTTAGATAGTAATATTAGCTTAGTGGGATGACCGTAATTCCTTTAACAAAGAAATTCATGTTTGATCTATAAGGCCTTGAGTGTTATCAGTTTGGGTCTGAGCCAAAGAACACTATAGCTTGGCTTCTGGGGATTCACCTGAATTCATTTTGGGTGAAACACTCAAACCAGGGCAGATTTTTTGGAGACCTATCACAGGTACAGAGCAAGGAATTCAGAGTGGTCTTTTGGACTTAGGAAGTTTGGGTTTGGAAGCCATCTGCTTTTCCTCTGCTTTACTTCCCTGAGGTTGTAAGAACATGATTCCTAATCCCCTGTAGTAGCTATTTCCCCACAGGACATCCTGTCTGGGAATGTAACATACCAGCTGCATTTGTGTTCTCAGGAAAGCTATTTCATGCTATTTTTCTTTGAGTAAAAGCTGTCTTTATCTGTTAAAAATTTGCTGTTGCAACAAAAGCTGAACAGAACTGGTGTTGGTAGTTACAAGAGCTAAGGGCTATAGCTTTTTCTTCCAAATCCTCTTAGTTATGTGTAAAAGCATTTGTTTTCTCATCCTTTTCTTGCTGTGGATTATGTCTTTATTTGTTACAATATTGATGCATTGTAATAGCAGACTGGTAGCATCTTTAAGCAGAGATTTTCAGGAAATACAGTAAGATAAGGAGCACAAGAGTGGCAGAAAGCAAATCACTTATACAAATGAAGCAGCATTTGAAATATGTATCTTCCTGTCTGCATTCAACTGAAACTTATAACACCTGGAGCAGGTGATGGTGGGGTTTTTTTGGGGTGTCTGGTTTGTTTTTTTTTGTAAGGTAATTCCGTTCATAGATGTTGCAGGAAATTCCATTTTAGTATCCTTTTAATTTCTGTGGCAGAGGGTTCTTGCTAACTCTGAGCTTTTAACTATTTCCACATAAAATGAGATGCAAATTCATCTTCCTCCCCTTCAGTTAATTTAAACGTAAGAAGTAATGAAGGTCTTTGGGGTGTGCTTGCATCTCTTACAGCTATGATTCTTTGTCAGGAGGAGATTTAACCTACAGGTTACAGTAGTACAGGTGATCAAATGCCAGAAAATCAGCACTGAAATTAGACATCTTCCTGCATATTACTATTTGTATGGTCCTGCTCAAACTCTGATGCAGCCTTCATTTTGCAGAACACTTTATTTTCTATGTAAGTTTAATTTCTCTATAAAATCTAAAGGCCATGTCATAGTACTTAAAGGGAATCAAATCAGAATATCTAACTACATAAAAAAAAAAAAGGATTCATTTGGTTTGTAGGAAACCAAAACAATTGAGTCATGCAACCTGATATTGCAGAGGTTTATTGAATATGCTACCGATAAATGCCACTTTTAAAATCTGTCCCTGCTCTGTGGTACAGTGTTTCAAAATATGTTGGAAGAGCTTTTCTTCTACACTGGCATTTGTATGTTGTTTAGTCTGACTGTATAAACACAATGTGTACAATTCATGCATGCCTGTGTGCCAGGGAGAGTGACCAGGCATTTAACAGAGTCACTTGTATGTTACAGTGGGCTTCCTCCCATTTACAGCAGTGTGGCTGGTTTTGCAAGGTTTTCTAAATATGTGCTGAAGTGACAAAATGTGTCAAAGAATAAAAGTTTCTAAGTTTCCTGTTCTGCTCTGAGGATCGATTGCTGTTAGAAATTATACACCTACATAAATATTCAGTGGCACTTACAGTCGGCTCTTATTGTTTTTTCTTTTCAAAAATTGCTTCAGACTTAGCACTGTGCTCAGCTATATTAAATCCCATGCAAAGCAAACTTTTTACTTATTTTATCAGTCAAAACAACAGCATCCTGAGGACTATGATGGCTCTGCTAAGATGGGTTTCTGCTAAGATGGCGTGATAATGTAGAGAAAAGTAAAGATAGATAATCATGGAGCTGGAGCAGCGTCCTACGAAGACAGGCTAAGAGAGTTCAGGCTATTCAGCCTGGAGGAGAAAAGGATCTGGGAAGACCTTAGAGAACCTTCCAGTACCTAAAGAGGGCAAGAGGGTCTTCAAGAAAAATGGGGAGGGGATGTTTTACAAGGGCATGTAATGATAGGATAAGACTTTAAACTTAGAGTATTAGGAAGAAATTCTTTACTGTGAGAATGATGAGGCACAGGAACAGAAAAGTTGTGGGTGCCCCACCTCTGGAAGTGTTCAAGACAGCTTGGATGGTGCTTTGAGAAAGCTGGTCTAGTCAGAGGGGTCCCTGCTCCCCATGGGGTGTGTGTGGGGAGTGGGTTGGAACTAGATGATTTTTAAGGTCTCTTCCAACCCAAACTGCTCTGTCATTCCATGATGTGTTAGAAAATCTAGCTGATATTAACCTGAGGAATAATTTTGGATTCTGAAGATAAATTTGAGCTTGTAAGCCTCTAAAATTGGAGCTTTAAAAATTGTTTGAATTTTTTCCACCTTGGTAGTATAGAACAGATGTCTGTGATTACTGTTTTGTTCTGAAGCTCTGCTTCATTTTAAGGTATTCTGTAGCACGGGTTTGATTTTTTACACTTGCTCTCACAAATCCCTTCCTTCCTAACATAAAGTACTAAGATCTGAGCTGGTAGATACTATCTTTCAATGTGTGTTATTTCAGCTTGTGTGCAACAGTCTGAATTTTGTTGTTTAGAGACATAAATAAGAATTCTATCTCAATAACTCGTTTGTTTCTCAGCATTAAGTTCCCTTGTAGGTACAATAAATAGCTTTAATTTTTTCAAGAAGTGATGACTGTCTACAAAATATGCGTAAAAGATACCATGTTTCAGTTTAATAAGCTCATCTATGGAAGAAACATAGTGATGTCTCCATTATTTGTATGTGTATTTATAGTACTAAAAATAAAGGAGTTCTAGTTTTCTTCTCTAAACATTGCTTCCCATTGCAGTATATCAAACCATCCTTTATGGTTTTCAAATTCGAGTTGACTATGTTTACTTGTAACTTATTAAAGTAAAACATTTTTTTTTAAAAAATGGAAAAACCCCTGGTATTTTCATTTAAAAAAATCCAAAACCCTGAAGATGAGTTAAGTATGGTAGCTAATCCAGTTCAGTTTGAGAACTTAACCAAATTTAATATTAAAATATTGGAAAACCGTAACTTTCTCTGCTGGTATTTTTTTTCTGATTACATTTAGGAAATTATGTGTAGGAGGAGATACCAACATACATGGGTATATAATTGTTCTTAAGTATGTGCTGCACATTCAGCTTAAGCTCAGTGAAATGCTTGAGATTTCTTGAACAAAATAATTTCTTTAAAAAATACTGCAAGCTCTGGTATTTTTCTGCTGGATGGGTGCTAAAACTGTTGAAACCAAATTTTTCTTCTGGTATCGAGGGGTTTTTTTTGTCATCAACTCTGAGGCCAGGACACGAAGTGAGCAGTATTAGTTTTCCTCCAAAAGGATCACTGCAGTTAGTCTTGCCAGAACTGAGTCAGAGATGCAGAAAGCCAAAAGAAATGGCTAGTGGAACTGTTTTTTTTTTAAATAACCATAAGATCAATCCAGATGTAAGTTATAAATTCTGCTGACCTGCAGACTGCTCTGGAGTGGGTATTATTTGTGTAGGCTGTCCTTCTGCCCTTGAATTGCCCTGATGGAACTTCAAAACAAAGCAACAGTGGTGAGGTTTTAAATTATGGGTGCTTTAAGATTGCTGAAGTAGTTAAACACTTTTCACAGGAATACAAGGTGCAGATCAGTTCTGTATCCTCTGCTCTGTTTTAAATACATTAAAAAAACTTTCAAATCCCATAACTAAAGTGTTTGCATGATGCAGAGTAGTTAGCTAGCAGAGGAATAGTTGGAAAATTGCTATGGTGTACTTTGATTTCACATAAATCCCTAATAATAAAATAAATCCTTTTATGGATTACATGTATAGCCTGTGACTATAACACCATAAATTATAGTATATTATAAGCATCTATATGAATCTATAATGGCATGTTATGGCAGCAAAAAGATGACGTGTGTATACTATAACTGGGTGAATTGTCCCTAATCATCTCTCTCTAACCATCCTAATTGTCAGACTGCAATCAAGCCCACAAGGATTGATCTAATCTTAGATGAAACAGTTTGTAGCAGATGTTTCTTTATTTCTTCAATTCCTAACTTTAAATGCCAGCAGATTTGCGATGTGCAAAATATTAGTAATAAAAAAATTCTATCAGAAATTTTAGGTTTTGAACTATGAAACTAAAATTATCTAACACCTAATTGTATGGTTGCAGAAGGTCATTCTCCAAGCTCTGTAAACTAGAAGTTTAACCTTGCTCCCTAATTTGGATGATGAAATGAAGCTCAAGGGTACATGCAAGGTTATCATATATGAGAGAAGTTTCCCTGCTGGATACTATTCATAGCATACTTTCAGATAATATTTCTAATTAAAGACACTACTAGTCATTTTTTTTGGTATGTATTTGTAGGATTTCTTTAATCCTGACTACAGGTTCAACAGCTTTACTTTTATTGTGGTTGCTTTGTGGTAGATACTTTGGTAACATTTGAAGAAAATATGTTGAAATAGGCAAGAGCAGGTGGAGAGTTAGACTCAATTGCAAAAAAAAATTAAAATTACCAAAGCTTATTGTATCTTATGGTAAGTCTCAGCCCCACATCCCAGAGCTGCTGACAGGGGCAGGTAACCTCTTGCTTCTGCTCAGGGCTACAGATTCATTTCACCTCTCCTGTTTGGGTAGTGGATATCAGATGGCTTTGGAGTTCCTCTGCCCTGCTGCTGGGAGATAGGTGGGTTCCCAGAAGTGTGATAAAGGTGCAGGAGCTGGCCTCAATTCCCTGCCACTCTGCACCCTCTGTGCTAATTTGGGAGCTCAGTGCTCTGCAGCCTCACTTGCTTCTTCATACAAATCCAAATTTGACACCCAAAATGCACCCAATTAGTGCAGTGGAAACTGTATTTAATTTCTCTTTTCAAACAGCTGGACAGAAAAACCAGAGCTGTTCAACTGCTGGTAGCTCATGTAAGTGGATTACAACGATGAGGTGTTTTGGTTTGTAGTTTGGGTTTTTATTTTTTGTTGAATTGACTCAGCAGTAGCTTACATCCCGTGACTTGCTCTTTAGGCTGAGGAAGCCTGGGGAAATGGGGAAAATCCCCATTTTCCTCCTGAGCCTTTTTACAGACAATAACTGTGTTTCAATTTCTCTTAAGTTTTACTTGAGTGTGTGGCAAGTGTAAGGTGTCACCCCTTGTCTCTTCTCCCTTAGCCATATTATGCATAGAATCATAAAATGGTGGGTGTCAAAACAATGGTTAAATATGACTTCACTATGGCAACTATTTTTATTTTTGTCACTATGAATGCTGTATTTTTAAGTTGTGACTACATTTTTTTAATCTCATAGGAAACTGCATTTCTCTCGCATACCCCATAGAAATATCCAATTTTAATGGAGATAACTAGTGAGATAAACTTGAACAAATTCATATTTTATTGTTTTTAATGTATATACTGCAGGTATTGTCTTGTCAAACAGAAGAGCAATACACGTGGCAAGTCAGGGATGAGAAATCAACTAGCCTTTCCTGCAGATAATGAGATGTAAATGCAGAACTGAATATTATTATGTCGTTGTCTTCCTGGGAGAAAATGTGATAGGTTATGCTAGCAAAAAGCCCCATGAGTGATGCTTCAGTGCCTGTCCTGGTCAGTGATGGTTTCTGTTAGTAATTAGGAGCTGACTCATTGCTGTTTCTCTCAAGAGACAAATGTTTCTACAGCTAGTGGCAGAAAATTAGATGGTTTTCCAATACATCCAAGAAAGCAGCCATTTTTACTCTCTTTTGGATAGGTGCAGGGAGATTTCAGAGCATCTAAAGTGGTTTGGAAAAACAGCTTATAGTGTTGTAACTTTATTAAAATAAAAAAAGGATAGGGGATTTTTTTTGTTTGTTTCTGATTTTGTATTGGGTTTTTTGAGTGGGAAATTTCTGGAGTAATGTGTAGAAAATTGTCAATAAAAATGCCTTTTCTAAATATTAACAATGACTGGTAAAGCTTTATTGGCTGCAGCTGTGGATAAAAAGAAATGTGACTCTCAAAAGCATTTATTGTAAGTGATTAGGACAAGGCCTTAGAAATCTTTGGAAAATGGAAAGGGAAAATATATTTTTTCTTTCTGAAAAAAAAAAAATCTAGCCATTGGATTTCCTGCAATATGTATTTTAATGGATTTGTTATGAACACCCATGGCAACAATAAGACAGAAGTGTATGATGTGAGCATGAAAGGTAATGGCTCATTCAGAGGCCAAATTTTTGCATATATTAGTCAAGAATATTAAAAAATATGATCATGCTGGAAATGTGAGCTGAGCAGTGTACTGTATTAAGCAGAAGAAAAAGTATGAAGAGTACGTGGAGATTTCATAATTAATTGATCTATTGCAAGGTTTCAAGTAAAATATAAAAGAAAAAATCTCTGAAGATTAATAGAAATGTATTAGTGTTGGAAATCAAATTTCTGACTGGAAAGACTTCAGAAATCATTTGGGAGGTGATGAGGTTATATTATTCCAGGTTCTGGAATTCTCTCAGTAACAAGATGAGGCTGCTCAGGGTCCTCCTTTAGGAAAGAGGCTTCTCTCTCCCGCAAGCTTCTACATTGTAATCAAAGTCATTCCCATATGATATCACAATGGGCAGCCTAATCAGTTCTCAGCAGACTACAAGTGTGCTGAGTTATTGCCATGGCTTACTGATACATAATTGCACAACATCCTGGGTAATAGAATTGGGAGGAATATTTTTTTTTTTTGTGCTTTGCCCATCTTGTAAATCTGAGATAGGAAGAGTGTTGCTTAAAGAGGTTGAGCCATGCCTAAGGCTCTGCAGGTAATTTCAATAGAATCCTTCTCAAGATTGTAATGAACAAGTTTTTTGTCCTTTTAATTGATACAGTAATAAAATAAAACCTAAACCCAGCATGTACTTAATGCTAGCTTCCTGCATTGTTCCAGTAAAAAGAGCAATGGCGTGGGGTAGACTTTGTTTGCCCTTGATACAAAATTTTTAAATCATATTTGTTGAACAGTGAGTGTTCATCCAAGGATGTAACCCTGATTAAATGATCAAATATTTGGCATTTCTTCAACTAAGCACATGTGGAAAACAGACACTAAAGTCTTACAGGAAATACTAAGTATTATGGAGACAACACCGTGAGTGGTTCTAATTCTCTCAGTTCTGAAGGGACTGATGCTGATTTCTCTCACAATGGCTTCCCCAATTATCTGAGGACTTTAGAAGTCTTTCAGAAGTTTTGATTACAGCCAATGGCATCCTAAAGTAGGCCAGGGATAAAAGAGTATCTCACAGTTCGTGAATAATTGAGTAGGCTTCTGTATAACAATGAGGTGCCTTATGAAAGGCAAATGTTTGTTTGCTGTGTGCTCACATCTGCACCTATTTATTCATATTTATAGGTAAATTCATATGCTAATGCTTTTTCAAACACTAAGATACAAAGTGTCTGTTGGCATAATAAGGTAAAATGCTTCTGAAATGCAATGGAACTGTATATGTTTATACCAGCTTTAAAATTAAGTTGGAAAAAGTGAAATCCAAATGCAAGGATGTATCTTGGCATATGTTCATAGATTATCAAGAGTCCTCTTTGGGCCATTTCATTCTTCAGACCTCTCCTTTTCTTAAAGATCTGGGAAAAACAGATGCCAATAAATTGAAGCAGTTACAGTCTAAAGGACAATCTTACGTTTCCCTCCTCTTGCTATTCATTTTTCTTTAAAAGCAAAGGCTGTTCATTCCTGCACTCTGTGTGCTGAAGCCTTTGAATTCATCTTAGCTCTGAAATTTGTGAAAAGGCCTGATGAGAGCATCCTTAAAGACAACTAACATCTAGCCCTAGTATTTGATGGTAGTTTCCAGTAATAAGGAGGTCAAACCCTTCCTCTAGAATTTCATCAGCTTATCTGCAAACCCTCAAAATCACTTTCACACTGTCCCAAATTGATATCCAGTGAAAAAAAGGCTGAAGCCATCATTTAGAAGAACCTGCTCATTTGTCTCTAAAGGAACTGCTTTGGAGTGTGCATTAGATGACCTTTGATGTAGAAAATGCTCTCATCCTCACAGGGAGAGGATGAGATCTGACTCCTTGACTGTGATATGTAGTTTGCCTTACTTTAGGGATATTTCTGATGTTCTGGATCTAATAAATTCTTCACATTGCAACGAAATATAACTGTCCTGTATATAAAAATGTAATTTTAAAACACAAACAAACAAGAAACCAACCAAAAAACAACAACAACAACAACAACTACAAAAATCCTCCACCAACCTTTAAAAAACTTCTGTTAATCAACACAAACTATCGGTTTTGTTATTACCAGCTGTCAAAAATGCAGGTAATCTGTAAAATGCAGATTCTATGGCTTTGCTAAAACCCACCACCACAGATGATAACTTGGGTTGGTCTGGTTTTTCTAAACAGAATTTTTTGAGGACTATGAAACATTAAAGGCACATAATGAAAATAAGGAAATCGAGAAAATATTTGAAATTAAATCAGTAGGTTTTACCTTGATAAAGAATTTCCAAGGAAGAGAAGACCTTAGAGGAAGAGAAACTAACTGAAGCTACATGTAGACCATAAAACCACCCAAGATCCCAGAAGAGCCTGGAGTATTATTAAAAGTGACACTTTTATTAAATGAATAAATGTGTCCCTTTCAGTCAGTTGGTCCTGCTGTTTTTATTAAGGTCAAAATAGTGTGAATATTCTATATCTTTTTGTGTGGAGCTTTTCACACTACAAAATTGTGTAGAGTTAATATGTTTAATCAAGAAATAACCGTGGGAGCAATGCTGAAGTTTTGGTAAACTCAAGTTGCAACACTGCCAAGATGTTATTTGAAGAAAGTACTATCTAATAAAGATGGTTTATGATGTCCCAAAGTGTAATGCCATTTTTTTTTTTCAGGATATATGATATTGTCTTTGCTTTCCCTCAGGATAGGTGAAGTAATTTCTGAGAGAGAAAGTATAGTTGTACAGTTGCCACTTTATAGCCTTTGTAGAAACAGCCTAAAAGTTGTATCCTTTGTAAGAAGTACACTTGCAGAGGATTTAATTACATACCATGTTTTCTTCTAAAAGTCTTCATACTTATACATATTGATACTATAATCCTATGGCAGTGCTTTAAAAGAAAACACTTATTTTGACTGATAACACTCTTCTTTGGTAGTGGCATCAGGATAGTGTGGTTAATTTAAGCTTAATTATTTTAATGACACTACATTTTCTGCTTGTACTAGTTTAGACAGCAAACTGAGGGAAAAACTGCCTGCTCATATTTCCTTGGTATTTTGAATTATTTTGGTTTTTGATAATGGGAGATATGGTTGATCCAAATTTAATAGTACCGTATTTCTTGTGTCATTAAATTTTGTAGAATTTGTAGTGAATTAAGACTCTTCACGTATGGCCAGCAGAATCATAAGCTAGTATTGGGTTTGGGACTTTTTTCAATCTATCCTTGAATTAATAGCATAATATATATAATGTATATTGTTTATAAAGCTTTCCAAGTACTGGAGAGAAGAATTAAGTCAACTGCTGTCAAGATTATAAAACTAGATTGATATATAATCTCTTACTGCAGAATATAGTGTAGAGGATTATCATTAATCAGCTTCTCTTTGAACTGCAAATGTGAGACTATGTGGTAATTCAATTCTTATTTTAAAATTCTGGTTATGGCAATTAGATCAGAATGCTTGGTAGGTAGTGTAATAAAGTACCCTTGTTGTTTAAAAATGTTTTTTAAGCAAAATCTAGTGTGTTACTCATTAAAATTTTCGAGAGGATTTTATTTTTCACTATATGTTCCCAAAACTCAATAATCTGCATAGTTTTTCCTTAGAAAGTTTGTTATTAACTGAGAGAACTAGATGTTCCTGTCCAGAAATGGTCACATTAATTCTTGCTTCAACCTTGTGGTTTTCTTTCTGTGTATACAATTATGCTAAAGGTAATTATTGTGTTCTGTTAAAAGCTGCAATGGGTATTTCTCAATGGTATCAATCCTCTCATAGAAAAATAGGGCAGACGTGTAAAAGCTAGAAGTGCATGGAGTGATTTCTGAAAGAACATTCCCTAATGACAGCCTTAAAATGCTTTTTGTATTCAAAGTTCATGGATTTACTTGCACCTCAGGAATTGTCAGTTTTGGCAGTTATGACAGAAATTGGACCAAAAAAGATTACAAAGGATTGGGAATCAGTATGTATAAATTGACAAACTGGTATACTTGTGTAGAAATAATTGATGCTCTCAGGACTTTCCAAACTCTTCAAGTAAAACACTGTTTCTTAAAAATTTCTTCCTAAGTCAGTTCTGTAACTGAATGCATTTGTAATATCATCCACCTTTAAAGAAAAACTAATAGAATCCATTGATTTTGTTCACAGATTTTTAGGCGCTGTTGGTTGGTTTTCAAGAAGGCTTCCAGTAAGGGACCCAGGAGGCTAGAAAAATTTCCAGATGAGAAGGCAGCATATTTCAGGAACTTTCACAAGGTAAGTCATGCCATTCTTGTGAACTGAAGCACTGTCTGTTTACCACTCTTCCTTGGGAAGAGTGTGTTCTTGCCATGTCTAGTTTGCAAGCAATACAGTGAAAGCCTTGTTGAAAACCTAATCCTGGCAATAAATGCGCAGTAAAACATCCATGACTCTGAGCTATCACACTGTTTTTTCCCAGAGCACAAAACCCTCAATGTGAAGCAACAGACTGATGTTTTTTTAAACACTCGTAGTTGGGAAATGTATAAAACTGGCTGCCTATTCAAATATTTAATCAATAGTTGTTAGCTAGATATTAAACGAATTCTGAAAATGCTAAATGGCTCAGTTGCAATGGTGGCACTCTTTGAATGTGTAAGGCTTTTCCCAGAACTCAAGATTTACAAGCTCTGTCAACAAAAAGGACTTTTAGCACTAAAAAATTAGGATTCACTGAACGAGATACTCCCTGTTTTCTCTATCACTTGTACTTCTGTGATGGGAACCAAGATATTTGAGCATGAGTTCTTCTTTCTGTCTCATAAGTTACTGTTATCAGCCCCCCCCCAAGTCTGTCAGTAGACTTCATGTTAGCTAATCCTAAGCCAGGGCAGGGATCTTTGCTTGTACTATAGTTTTCTGTCACTATTACTTCTATTACTACTGTTGTCAACTGGAAGGTTTATGACATAGCAATGTTAGATATTCCATTAAACCTGTGGAGTTAAAACACAAAGATTACTTAAGCAAGGGAAATGCAGCTAGCAGTGGAAAAGTGTGACTGGAACCTAGATCTCTTGAAGGCAGGTGTGATGTTTTTACTATAAAACTGCAAATTTGCCTTCAAGTTCCAGTAGCCAAACTTCTCTACCAGGGGTCCACTGTGGCAACACAATTCCTGCCAGCAAGCCATCTCCAGCATGAGCTCCTCTCTCCATGGGTCCACAGGCCAGGAGCCTGCTCCAACACAGGCTTACGATGTGGCCACAGTTCTTTTGCAAGGCTTCGGGGAGGTTTTTGTGTTGTTTTCTAATTCTTTTTTAAGCCTGGTGTGCCTATAGCATACTTAATGTGTAAAAGGACGCAAAATAACTAGATGTTGCTTGTCAACTGTCATCATTGTAGAAAAATAATATGAAATTCAGGAATTGTTTGAGAAGCTAAAAATGTAACATAGATACCGATGCAGCTGCATGTTGTAGTATTGATGGAAGAGTCACCCTTTGTAAATGGAAAGGAGGGGTGTTACTTTGTCATCTGTTTTTTCCCCTCTTTTTCCCCTTGGTGAGGATAGGAAGGAAAGAGAAATAAATGGATACTCTTTCTGATTTAAAAGGATAATGTGTTTCTGGAGGAATTTTATCCATTCACTTGGATTATGCCCGTTTATGAAATGAAGCCATGAAATCATTTCTGAAGGTATATTATCACAGAATAGAAACCCAGAATCTTATTCTCTGGCTTGATTTTTTTTCCCAATGATATTTTATTATTTCATAGTGAATATTCTTCTGAATTGCTCCATCCTGATAAATAAAATAGTGGTGAAGTAGATGTGCATGAGTTGTGAATAGTCATCAAGCATGACTATTGAGGGAACATTGGAGGTTGTTATAGGATCAAATATGGTTATTTGATTGCTGATGTTGGATGAAAATACCCTGATTTTCTTTCTTTCTTTCTTTTATAGAGATATTTATTGGTTTTTTTATATTTTGAAGTTGGTTAAAATGTGTATTTATCTCTAGTCAGTGCAAACTATTAGCCCTGCTTTGAAATTCTCCATTTCTTTTCTTCCTCAGAAAATATAAAAAGGGCATGTGGTATGAAAAGTTGAAGGTTAACTCTGAACACTGAGAATCAATGAAAAAAAAAAAGTATTAAATATTGAAGAACTGAGACTTGGTGCTTTTTAAAGAAAGATTAAAATATAACTTGCGAGCCTGACTCCTTATGAAAGGACAACATGCATAAAGGGACAAAAGGCTCTGCTCACTCCCTTATACTCATATAAGACTATATATATCGGCCCTGGGATCCTTTTCCCTGTTCAAGTTCCTTATAACTAGTAGAAGTGATTGGTGTAGAGGGGTACTCAGAATACACTGTGTTTCTCTAGAAACTTATGTCCTGATTTTAAAATCAGTCTAGGTTACCTTGGGAGAAGGTCTAGGACTAGCACAGATTTAGATTGTATTGTGCAAAATTTTACATCTCAAGTGGAAATATAATAAAAATTAATATAATTGATTTATATGTATTCAAATCAATAGTCAAGATCACAAACAGTATCCCAAAATAAGTAACTCATCAAAGTCTCCACTTTTCCATGTTGGAGCTTGAAATGAGGCTCAAATGAAATTCCTCTTTAAAGTATTTTAGCTAAATGACTATATATCGCCTATATTTATGTAATAAGCTTGTGTACTGGGCAATATGATTTATAGAAGGGGCTAAACAGAGGAAAAGAACCCAGAACTGGGAGCACAAAGCTAAGATAACTAAAAATAGAGATTTTCTGGTTTACATACGCTAAATAAATAGTCATTAATGAGGAAAAAAGCTGTCCTCTCTAGAAAATTGATTTCCGCCCCCCCCTCCCCCAGTATCCAGACTATGTATGGGTTTATTTGCTATGCTGTAAATTGCTGTTGTGCATTGCTTTGGTGTTGATTTCTTTTTACTAGTAATTTTCTTACTATAAATAACAGTAATGGCATTAGTCCTAGACAAGTGCCTCCTGACAGCAACAGTGCATATTACATTCATTAGCCAAAATGTGACCTCATCTGTTCCTTGCAGTTTCTGGTATCAAATTAAAACTTCTCATTACTGAATTTAGATCATTGCACTCTTGCTCAGGTAAGTTTATGGCTTATCTGTTCTGTTTTCTCTTGAATATTCATTGCAGAGGTTGTGCAGAACAGCTGTGTTGACTCCCATTGCTCCCTCCAAAGAGGGCATAAAACAGCAATAGCTCTGCATTTATGCCAGGGGTTGGTATGTTCTGGGCAGCCACCCCTACACTGTCAGAAAAGACCAAAACCAGAGACCACAGCTTTACCAACTTAAAAGAGTGTAAATAAAAAAGATTTCTTATTTCTGTAAGAGAAGATACGAGGTATAAAAAAAAAGTGAATTTTTCATGCTTTGGAGACATACAGTTCAGGCAGTACCAGAGTCTGTAACCATTAGGAGAGGCTTTCAGGAGCATTACAGAAAGTCAGCATGGTTAAGTAGCAACATGAAGATTACTAGAAATGAGAGATCAAATGTCCAAACCTGGAATGTATCCAAATGAACTAGAAAAAGCATTACACAGTTGGCCAATTAACTGTTAAAGCAGAATTAGAAAGAGCAAAGTAGAAATTGAAGAGCAGTGAACCAGAGTAGATTCTGACCCATCAGGATCAAAAACCTTGCCAAAGACCCCAGAGGATGAAGCAAATGTGCAAGAAAAGTGTTGGCATTGGAGTTCACTGGAGAGAAAAATGAAATGCTCTGGTGTGGGTATGCGAGGGAGGGTTCTGTAGACAATTCTTTTTTGTGTTATAAACTTGCTCATGGGCGCTCCAGGCCCAGCTACACAGAGAACAGAGTTACTCAAGAGCCCAAATGCCACTTAGGGATGATATAGCTGAATTGCTAATGGTAGTCCATAAATACCAGAACGGGAATCAGCAGATAAGGATTCTTCTATTCCTTGTAAAATTTCCAGTTCCACTGATGCATGCTTCCTCTTCACTTACAAGTTAAATAGCCTTCACATAAAGTGAAGGAGTTGGGGCTTGAGTTTGTCCCTGACAAGGTAGAACTGTCCTGGAGCAAGACAAGTTTGAATCTGTCAGTGCCAGTGTGCTTACTCTTCAAATAAATAAATAGCTGACATCTGGCATAGAGATCAAGACTTAATGATTTAATCCCCCCACTATGAGAGATTGTTTTGTTAAGATTGTGTAAACAACAGCTATCTCTAAGGTTTTGAGTTTTAACTTAGCAAGATTTAAGTAGGATAAGAGTTTTAGGTTTAATTTGTTTTTCCTGTCATTATGTTTGATTATGATGTGCTTTATATAAATCTGCAAATGCAAAAGGAAATAAATTGCAAAACATTTTAGCAATGACTTCTGATAGTCAAAAATGTATATGGGACAGATGGTGTTAAGCACATTATATAATATGTGTCCACAAAAACAGATAATAATCAAGAAAAAAGAACAGCAATAACCTTCTAATTGTAATCTACTGGATTAAATTTGTGCCCTGGGCCACACAATGGGAGATACCTTACAATTTTCTTTCATTGCTTGATTTTCCTGAAGGAACTTGTGGAATGCAATCCCAGTGGCTTATGGCAAGTTTTTGTGTCAGCTACAGCAGCTTCTTGAACGCTTTTTTGGTGTTAAGGTCTCCTGTGCACATGTTCACAAACACACACCCAATAGTCCTCTTTGGTAAGAGGAAGGAGGAGACAGGTTCTCTTTGTGCTTAATGATAAGATATTTATTCTTCTTCAGCACAGAACTGAGACAACCTTAAACCATGAGCTGTTTATTCAGGATAAGTGAATTGCCGATAACTTTGAAAACCACTGAATTTTGTGACAATCATGTATGTCACAGCTCATACAATTCTCAAATATAATTGCTACCCTGAAATGAAAAATAAAAATACTTATATATGGTAGCATTATCATAATCCTTATAAAAACTTCTCTCATAGTTTCCACTTAGTTGCCTTGGGCTGTTCTGGTTTGTTTTCCTTTGTGTTCTCTAGCCATTGCCAATTTGCCTAAATAAAGATGTTTATTGCTAAAGAAATGTGAACTACTGCTTGTTCTAGTTTGGTCCAAGAGTCCTGCTTTATTGTGGAGTATTTCAGACTCTTTTGTTGCTCATGTTCACTACATATCAGAAGTGTGCAAGTCTCCTTATGGACTCCTATAATCTGGCCTGTTCATGTTATTTCTTATGATATTGCACTTTTTCTCAGTTGAAAAGGTGTTCTTAAAAAGAAAGGTGGACAAACAGCCATCCAAATAGAAGTGTTAGGCCTAATTCTTGTGCTTTTTGGGATAGATATATTAAAACACTTGATTTGCCTCTACGTTTAATACTATTTAAATTCCCCTTCTGCAGTTTTTTTTTCCTTAGTATAATTGTTATGCTGTCTGTTTTACAAAATCTCAAATTCAAATCTCTCAGATTTTGCTCTGTTGACCATTCTGCTTCTGCTATTTGTTAGTTGATCTATAGTTCCTCAATAAGTCTTTATTTTCTCATCTGGTTAAATTCACTCAAAAATTAGTATTTGATGAAAGCTAAATAGGAATGCCTTATGAAGATCTGGTAACATTCACAGACATTGCTTGATTTGAAAACCATCCCAGATTTAGAACACTTTTTCCTTTCCCTCTTCTCCCCTTATCCTTGAGTAGTTTGGTTCTTTGGTTTTTTTTTTTCCCCAGAACTTCTTTCGAAAGAATTCTAAACAGTGATCTCAATGTAGTGTTTTCTAATGAAACCACTGGATGTGTATGTGATTATGTCAGTTTTGAATAACATATTTCAATTTTACATGCAAATAATTAAGAATTTAACAATTAGTTTTGTTATTCTTTTATCTTTTTGAGATTGAAACAGGTGCTCAAATACACTTTGTGTGGTTTTTACATCCCTACTTTGCCAAGTCTTTCAAAGCAGAGATAACTACATTTTCCTGGAAAGTATATCCTAATTTTTTCTCATTTTGACATGTAATTATCTTCAAATATTTGTTTTCAGCACTTCCAAGTAATATCTTGTAGCAAAATCATGTGTCTGGTATGGGAAGGTTATGAAGGACATTGCTTCCATCGGCTGCCATTACTCAGCCAATGAGATTAAAATGCACCCCATTTAAATGAATAACTGTTAGCAAAATTGCTACAGTTCTGTCACCAAACAAAAAGATTTGCAGTAATTATCAGATGCCTCTTAAAATATAGAAGTATTTGAACAACGTGGTTGTTCAAACCAAGCATTCGGTGTACCAGAAAGCAAATTGCAGGGATAATTGGAGCTGTGCTGGTAATAAAGCTGTTAATAGAGCCTGAGCACATCAAAGGGCAGCATACAAGCTAAGAAAACAAAATCTTTTCTGCCAAAGTTTGTATTGAGGCAATAACATCTTCTTTCCTTAACAATGAGGAATGAAGAAATCTACAAGTTGAACATGCTGATAGGACTCAAAGTCCTACAAATATGGACCTAAAATGCATAAGTGATCCTATGAGTCCCATCCTATGAGATCCATCGAAACCTTTAAGTCACAATGTATTAATTTGAAGTATAAATTCACAGGTTAAATAATGAAGCAGTGTCAATGTGTGGTGTTGAATTCCTCAAAAGAGGCATCAGTGGCTGAATCTAAGTATCAAGGAAGGAAATAACAGAGGGAAATTAAAGATAATATTTACTTGTAACACAAAGCAACACCAAGACCTGTTAGAAATGCTTCTTATATGAAGATCTACATACTCTTCAGTACAATAAATTCATAATAGTAGTTGAGTGTGTGTGTGTGTACAGTTTGGCAGCAAAAGGGACATTCTGCTCTTACAAATCAGCTGTTTAAGTAGAAGCCTGCACTCCCATTATATTAAGTACTAAAAGAAGCTGGAAGATCAAGCCTTTTTCTTGGAAAAAATAATATTGGATAGGGGAGGAATGTTTCAGCAGGAGGGGGAAAAAAAAATGCAAAACTTCCAAAATGCCATTGAACCAGAGAACAAATCAGGACCTCTGGAGTCCATCTAGTTCCATCCCCTGCTCAAAGCAGCATCAGTCATATTACATTGCTCATAGCCATGTCCAGTGGTGTTTTGAATAACTCTAGGACTGAGGCTCCACGAGCTCTAGAAAGCTAAGCAAGAAGTCCTGCACTTGTGGCTTCATAACCAAAGCAGTAAAAGAGGCTGGGAACTGAATGTCTGGAGTGCAGCTCCAAACTGAATGTCTGGAGGATCCCCTTGGGCAGTGACCTGAGCTGAGCCAGCTGTGTGGCTGCAATGAAGGCAAACCATGTCCTGGAAAACCTCAGCAGCATGAGGACTCTCAGCCTGGAATGTTTCTATGAGCCAAATCTGTAATATTGTAAAGCCTAATTCTGGTCCACTCACTGCCATATTCAAGACAGGAAAAAACTCCAGAGAGTGTTAGTGAGGAAGTTGGAGGCTGGAGAACCTGGCTAGAGGCAAGACTGAAGGAATTAGATTTGCACTAGTGAGGAAAGAATGCCTGGGGGCAACTAATCACAGCCTTCCAGTTCTGATAAAAGTGTTCTCTAGGCTGCTAAGGGGAGGGACAAGAGGCAGTGGGCAGAGGTTACTTCAGGGGAAATTAGTTTGATATAAGGAACAAAAAAAAGCCAATTGATGTTTAGAACAACTAAATGTGAGTGCAGGCTAAACAGAGAGGTCACTATTTCCTCACTGGAAGTCTTGAAGACCTAGCTTGGCAAGGCCCTTTGTAACCTAATTGAAGAGCCTGCTTTCAAGGTGGACCAGATGATCTCCAGGGGTTCCATCCAGCACAGACTGTTCTGTGAACTATGAAGTTTATGTCACTAAAGTTGCTACTAGCTTAATTGATATATCCCTGTGCTGCATCTATTGTGTCAAACTGGTCTTGCCCTCTCCTGAGTATATTACAGTGATGGAAAAAATATACTTAATCTTCCTAGTGCCTCTTAAAACAGTCTCAGGAGAACTTTTCTTTGAACTGCTCTAGTGTTATTGCTTTACAATAGAGGATATGATAGATAGTCTGTATCTTGGTTATGTATATTCTACTTTTGCCATGGAAATCTAACCATATTTTGGCAAAGTTCAAAGCCTTGAAACCTGTATTTTGAGCATATTTTTTAGAAACACTTCTGACTTTGACAGCTAAAATGTTTCATGTCATCTGCAAAGCTTTGAATATGATGGAAATTCAGATAATTTTCGGTCTTGAGTTATGGAATATGTTTCCCCCCCAGTTCTTTCAGGGCTAAATACTAGTATTCATTGCAAGAACTACTTGTCATTTTTATAGACTAGTACAGGGACAGGTGTTTGAGGTGAGATCATGAGCTCTTCTCTATATGTATATCCTCTGGCACTTGGTCACAGGGAAAGGAAAATTGTTGAATTAATACTTAAGAGAAGAAATAGACCAAATGTTAGAGCATGGGAGAAAAATAAAGTAGTAAATGTTTTGGCACTCTGTGAAGCACCTTATCCTTTGGATCCCTGTGAGAAACACCAAGGTCAATGGAAAGCTGGCTGCTCAAATAATTGCTGCGAAAAATGCTGAAGTGCAGAATAGGATGGGGAGATTTTGAAGAAAATATATATTACTAAAAGTAATAAATCTATTTTAATTGACTGCACAAAGCCAGGGAGACTCGTGCAGAGATGACAATCCCAACAATGAGAGGGAGGTGAACAAGCAAGCAAAGAGCATGGACATGGTCTGTCACTTCAGCTCAACTATACCTGGATAAAAAGTCCGTGCAGCAGGACAGGTGCAAATTAGCAGAAAGCAAGGAGAGGTTGTTCAGGCTTTTAGACCCAAGTAAATTGCTCTCCAGTAACACTGCCTCATTTGTTCCAGTAGCTGGGAGGTGTTCACTCCTCAGAAAAGGCCCAGGAGAGGCCAGTTCTGAATCAGAAGAGCATGGGTTTGGAAGTGAGGGTTTCAGTAGCAGGGACCCTGATGAAGCTGGGCACTTAGGAGGGGAGAAACTGGAATTGAGGTCTCTGAAGCAGGGCCTTAATGGTCTTTGGGGGGAAATCAAAAAGAAAGAATTGAGCTAGAATATAAAGCAGCTGGACTTGCTGTGGAGATTTGCACTTCCCTTTTTAATGCAAGTGAAAAGAAGAATCTGGATATCTTAAATTAAAATCAAAAGTTTAAAGGATGTGTTTTTGACTTTTGTTTGTTTTCACCAAGCACTTCCTTGTTTCTTCCCTGCCAATATAATCTGCACATCTCAGAAGCAAGGAGGATGTAAAAAGAAATTAATATTTGTGAAACCATTTGTGTGAAATATACTTGTGTGATGACCATTACAGAAGAACCTTGAGAAGTCAGGTTTACCATTAAGTCAGAAAAGCATTATGAATTTATGATAGTCAAACAAATTTATAAAGCCTCTGCTTAGCAGAATGATATTCATCGTTTATTCTCACTGTGGTGAAAAATAGTTATGGAAAATCAGATACAATCATATATTTATGACAATGTGTATCATAATATGTGTAGAATAGCTGCCAATAAACATAAAGGTATTTATTTGTCATAAGATACAGGGTAGGAAGGCCATAAATCAAATTCAGAGTGGCCCACTGCCATAAACAACAGGAAAATGATAAACTAGGCCTATGGAACTACCAGTCAAAATGATATTGAAGTCTTTCTTTCCTAGCCTTCAGCACTTGACTCTGCATTTGTATTTTTTCCTATATTTTGTGTCTATTTTCACTATTCAAGTGTAGAAAGTAGGTATACTACATAAATAATAAAAGTTCATGATGAAAGTTAAAGACTTAATTATCTAGACTGCAGTTTGCAACACTAGTAAAAAAATTGTTACATGAGGATTTTAATTTTTTTTTCCTAATGACACCATTTTCCCTTGACGCTACTCTGAATTATGTGTCTGTGTTGCTGGGAAATGTTTACCATATTGCTGTGGAAATAGAAAGAGGTGTGGATCCTTCTGCAGTAGCTATAAAAGGAAGCAAACAGGTACAAACAGCAGGTTATGGTGCATGAGGAAGGGCCAACAGGTTTGTATCTGTAATTTGCTTTCTCTTAATACAGGGAGATGAAATATAATAAGTCTTATGAGTACTAAGATTCATTTAAGGTTTTGATTTACTTGGAGTAAGGGAGGCTTTGCAACGTAAATAAAGAACAATTTATTATGAAAATTAGCACAAAACTATCTAATTTTTACTTCTTCATAGAATGAAATTTGAAATTCAAATCACTGGCTGATGAAGGTTATTAAAAATGCATTAGAGTTGAAAATGTAGCCGTATGTAATTGTCATAATAGATACTCAACATTAATTTATCCCCAATGACAATTAAGCTAAAAGAATTTTCAAATTATCAGCTAACAAATTTCAGTTAATTTTAGAAACAAATAAAATGAAAACATTTCAAAAAGTTTGTAAAAAATGAAAACCATTTAAAAATAATCCTAAAAGAAGGCTTACATTTCTTTTTAGAATCATTCCTTTTCTTCTCTTGCGAATTACTTCACTCCTGCAATTTTCTTTTACCTCAGGTTCTCTCTGTTGAATTTTTCTCTCTTTCACCATTTTCTCCCTTTCACCTTTTTCTCCCAGGGAAATCTGGACTACTTTGAGTATATGTGTATACACACATACACAGGCACAGGGTGAATTTAGATTAAACTAAACTCATTCATTTTCCATCTATACCTGGTAGTTTTTCATCTAGTTAATACTTTTTTCTGATGAGCATCCAGGGATCTCATAGGTGATATGGTGTTATTAATACTGCCTTCAGAGTACCTGAAATGCCTCTAATGTATTTGTTTATATTTAAGAACAGCATCAAAATTCCAGGTTTGGCATTGATGGATTGGTGTGGGAGTTATTTTTAAAGAGGCGTATTTACAGCCTTTAAAAATCAATAGAGGGGAAACTTTTTCAAAATAATACTGCTTTTCTGGTGGGTGTGTATGTATTAATGTTTTCTAAAAACAAGACAAACCAAAAACTGATGGCTAGTGGATATGTCTGTGGTTGTGCTTGTAGATGTACTCACATGGGCTTGCATCTCTTGCTGTTGTCCATGGCCAGGAGTATAGCTGAGTCCTGTACTTGTGTGTGTATTCCTCCCCTTTGGCATAAGGGAGAAAGCCAAGAATGGGGAATGCAAAGACAAAGATGTCTCTTCTCTTTTCCTGGCTAATGTAATTTATTTTTTTCTGAATATACCTCTTGATAGTTCAGCAGGTGCTCAGTATCCAAGAGGTCCTTAAAGTCTGCATCATGAGTTTATTCTCAGCTGTGATTTTTTTCCCCCCCTGTGAATGTTAAGTTTGAGGTAAGCCAGACTTTGTCACCTGCTTCTGACCCCAGCCTCCCCCATGGTTTCAAGATTTGGCTAAAGAGAGCTACAGCTGAAGTTAAAGGCTTTCACAGATTGAAACAGATAGGAAAAGGAATTACACCTGGGGCTTGGCCACTGGCATCATGTACAGCATCAATACAGACATAATAATTTATGTGCATTGAAAGCCTACAGTTACTTGGATCCTCTGAACTCCTGACCCAATTTATCAATGCAGTGAGAGATTTTTTGTGGTTAGGGTTTTAACTTGCAGTTTAGCAGGAAGAATTATATATACACATCACTTACTGCATTCAAGCAATTACTGCATGTAAGTGATTTGTTTTCAAGTTTAGTCTATGTTAATAAACACTTATTTTTAATTGAGCTGATCTAACAAGGTAATTTTGGGTACTATTGCAAGTAAGCCGATTTAAGTAAATCAAGAGGACAATTTAAAGGAAGTTTTGGAAGAGCAGGATTCTCCTTTTCTTTCTACTCAAAGACCAGTAACATATTCCTACCTTTGGGTCAAAAATAGAACAGATCTGGACATAATCATGTACTTTGGGAGTGTTAAAAATGAAAACTCTGAAAACTGGAAATGGTTTCTAACTGTCCAGTATATTTTTTATTGCCTCACAAGAATATTAACACTCATCTAATGTTCTAATGTTCATAGTGAAATATTGCATAAATATTGTTTGCATACCTACTAACTCTAGCAGAAAGTTTGATGTTGAAAGCCTTTTTTTTTAATTGCAGCTGAAATTTGAAAGGATAATTGTGAAACCTATTTTATTTCAGTTGTGAATCATCTTTCTCCTGTGCTATCTCTCTAGCAAAATGTTATTTTTCAAGTTTGCACCTGGATTGCAAATTAGAAAATGTGTGTTGTTTTAGTATTAAGGCATTACTTTAAATTTTGTTAACATTCACTTTTACAAAAGGCTGTATTTCTCCCCTTTTATTTTAATGCATACACAGTAGCCTGGTATTCAGATTTCTCTTCAAAATAAAGGGTTAGATTGGAAAACATATTTCAAAGGATCTTTAGGATAGCAAGGAAATGGGATTGAGGACAACTGGGATTTTTGCTCTGCAAATGACTCTCTGTACAAATGCCCTGTGAAATGTGAATGCATTTTTTTCAGTATGTATTTAAAAATTCTAATTAAAACGTTTGTTAAGGGAATAGGTTCATGTACACATGAACTGATCAGATTTTAACTATCACTTCCAAACACCAGGCTACCAGCCAGACCCAGAATAATCCCAGTGGGCTGGTTGATTTTATGGGTTATGCAGTGGCTCAATCCTGACAGTATTACAGCAGCATGACTTGAGAGAAAGTAACTTGGCTTGGAAAAATCCCTCTATCTCTGCCTAGTAAAGGCAGCTGATATGATTTTAATATGCTTAGTCTGCCCTGCTGGGTTTGATTTACCAAAAATCTCAACCAATTAAACATTTAAAATGGCATTAAAAAAATAGTCAAGGAACGTTGTTTTCCTTCCTTAATTGTTTTAGATTTCATTGAGACAAAATAAAGAGTTTGTGACTGGTTGTGAGTGATCAGTTAGTACAGCATGAAACTGGATACCCGCATTGTAGCCCGTATGAAAGTCAGATAGTCTAATACCTAGAAATAGTAAAGACTTAAAGAATGGAGAGAGTTGTAAATAGTAATAATTTCTCTTTCTCTTGATCTATTTAAATTTTGAGAAATTAAAATAGTATTTTATTTTATATTCAGTCTGAAGTTTTACATGTTCCAAAAAAAGCTGAAAAAATCAAAATAATACATTGTTTTTAATGAGGGTAAGAAGGAGGGTAAGAAGAAATGATTCATTATCCTTCTACTATCAGATCTACACATATTTGTTCCCATCAAAGTTTTCTTTTTTGCCCTGACATTACTGCCTTGTACTTAGCCTGATTTATTTTTAATGTATTCATTAATTCTGCCCCCTTTTTGTTTTTGGTTTTTTTAATTTATTTTTGTGATGTACTTTTTCAGTCAAGAGACAAGATCTTGCTGCTGTTATAGGCATGGTTTCCATTTAGTACTTAGAGGAATGAGCATTTACTTAGTAGAAGTTTCTTAAACACTTACTCCTCTGAAATAGCAGCTAGAGACCTGCCCCAGAGGCATAATGTGGAGGTTGATCTGCCACTCCTTGGCAAAATTCCTGGAGAGTGTTGTTGCCATAACAACTAATATTGCAAGGGTAAATCCACATGCAGAGATGGGGAAACTCTTCTGTTCTCTTTCTGAATTGTTTTTGCTCTTTTATGATCCATTCTTTCATTTCTCTGATCTTGGGATTTCTCTTCTCCCTTATTATGTTCCCTTTATAATCTTGTGGTTTAAGATTTGCTATTCTTTCATGAAATAGTTTGGTTTTTTACTTTTTTTTCTGCCTCTTAGTACATTTTTACCTTAAGTCTTGTCCTCCAGTCTCATGCACGTCTTTGTCCTAATGCTGGTTTTGTGCAATATATACTGATGCCATGGAAATATGTTTCATTTTAAATACTCGAATGGCCTAATCCCATAAGGGTTTGCCCAAACCCCCAAAGGTCCAAATATCCTTGCAGGTCTGGTAGCATCCCTTTCTTAGACTTAGAAGTTATTTCTTGTGAAGAATTCTCCTGTCCAACTCCTGCTCTTAGGTCCAAGGTCTGAGCAAAATGGTGGCACAGAACTGTGTCCAGTTGAATCTCCAGGGATGGAGATTGCAGAGCCTCCCTGGGCTGCCTGTCCTACTGCTGGACTGTCTTCATGGTGGAAACATTGCTTCTCATGTGTAGCCTAAACATCTCTTGTCTCAGTTCATGCCCATTGTCCATCCTTACACCTGGCACAGCTGTGAAGAGCCTGGCTGTGTCTCCTCAATCACCTCCCTGCCAGCACTGAGGGGACTGCTGTGAGATGTCCCCAAAGCCATTCCTCCAGCAGGATGGAGCAGCTATTGCCCTCAACCTCTTCCTCCCACAGGGCAAGTGGTCGATCTCTGGCTGTCCTCTGCTGAACTCTGTCATATCAATTTCATTGGAGTCCCAAAACTGGGCAGAGTATTATAGATGTGATCTAATGAATGCTGGAAAAAAAGATGTCACTTCCCTTGATGTATGGTCTGAGCTTCTGTTAATGCAGCCATTTCCCCACTCCCAAAAGTCTTTATGCTTTTCAGGCAGCACGCTGCTTTTTCTTAAGAGCCCAAATCACATCCAGCTCCATCCAAAGCTGTAACAAAACTTTTACTCTGCGGCAATTGGATTTAGCAGTGTCCAAGGAGCCACTGCTAGCTATATACAGTATGATTGAAAGCTGAGCTGGAGGCAGGTGTTTAGATGCCTTGAGATCCTCTCTGTGGTCCTTTGATCTGTAATGAGCCAACATCTCCTGTTCTCCTTTTGCAGACTGGAAACAATATATTGGTGCCTCCTTTGGCCTTTTCTTGCTGTGATAGTTAAGACAGCCTTGCTTTTTTATATCACTTTCTTACTGTTGCCATGCTGTTTCTGGTTTGGGGTGGCTCTTTACTGTCTGGGTGTCACTCACTGGGGTCTCTGCTCCTGCCCCTCTTGGCTTTTGCTCTGTCACATTGCTGCTTGCGTGGCATTACACAACAGATGGTTGTATGTGGGCAATTATTAAGAAATAAGAGGATAAAGTATTGTATTTTATAGCTATTTCTTCTGCTTCTATTTTTTCTAGTTAGAACTTAAATGACAGGAAGGTAGTGTGCAATGCAAAACAGAAACCCATTTATGTAAATTCAGACCTTTTCCTCTGCCCAGGCAATTTCCAGGACTCTGCACAGTGGAAATAACATTCAGTAGATGGAATTGCAGAATCATTTCCCTCCCAGTTTCATATGGGAGGCACATGTTCGGAAGAATTCAAATGAAATATAACCCAGAAAGGGGCAGTTAGGATTTTATTCATTATTTTTGTGGTTTTCATCTCTTTTTGACCTCCTTTCTTATTCTTATATTGTGGAATTGTAATTTTTGTAGTGATGCAAAAATAATAAGTGATTTGGAAGTAATATTTCTGTAATTGTGGAAGAGTTATCTCATCTATATACAAGTACAATTTGAGCACCAGACCCCATGGTGTGTTATATATGTACAGTCTTTACATGTCCATGTAATACTAAAGAAAATCCTAGATTTTCAAGTGCATGACTAGAACAGATTTTTAGTACAAGAAGCATCCAGTGTATGTCAATAGTGAAGTGTGATAGGTTAAAGAGAAAGTGTATTGAATTTTTCCTAAAATCCTTTCTTTTTAAAAGAAATAAATGTAGTCCCAAAGAAAGTCATGAGAAAAGAGGAAAAATACATTTAAGAAGCAATGCATCCCAGTTAACATGAACCTTTGCTAAAATTAGGTGCATTTTGGAATTGAATAGATTTTCATATCTAAGGATATTACTAAGATACTGAAAGGATAATGAAACACCCAAACATTTTAAAGAATGGGTGTTTTGAGTTGGATTGACAGTAACAGTTTCATAATATAAAATATTTTGCTAGTATAATGAAATTGTGATCTTATAATTATTTCCTGTTATTTACCTGGGTAATGAATGCTGTTTCAAAAAGAACACTTTAGGCTGGTAGACAGGCAAGAGCTAAAATGTTTTTAGAGACCAGAAGTTTGTTACTAGAAATCTATTATCTGGTCTTTTCTGGCTTGGCAGAGGTAACTGTCCACTTCAAAGCCTGGGTGTGCTGTTCAGAGATTTTATTTTCCATATAACAATACTAAATAATTTCTTTGATCATCAGCCTATACCTGTGTACCCTGATTGGATTAGGCTATGGCTACGTGGCACCAAAGGCTTTCTCAGGTTAGTAGTTTTCCTGCACTGAATTATTTCCTAGAAATCTGCAACATGACTTTACTGAAATTAAACTACAGTTGGTGTAGCTAGAGATGAGTGGAGTTAGACTTCTGAAATCTATCAGGATGTTTTTCAGATGGTTTCCAAGTCTCTTGGCACAGACATGCACTAAAACTAATACAGACCAATCCTTTAGTGTTTCTTGTAACTCACTCCCCTGGTATCTGACAAATCTTGCACATTCTGGTAAGGAATTAGAGGAATTAGAGGAATTTGGTATGAGCATCAAATTTAGGATTTTCATGCAGAAATGTGACTTCAAGTTTCTGTGAACCTCTGAGGTTACAAATTGTTATCATAAGACTTAAATGAAATAAAGATTTTTAAATGTTTTTTCCCTCTGATCCTCTTGTCTTTTTGACCATACAGCATGAGATTTCAGAGGAGTCCTTCTCAGTTTCTTCTCTTGTGTTTAAGGTTAATGCAATGCTCTATATTTTATTAATTTTTTTTTTTTATGGTTGATCTGCCCAGATGTGGCTGGACAGTATTAACAAGGTATTGATAATTATGGACTTTATTATTACTATAAAACATTTATTAAAAGGAGCAAGTAGAAGTGTGTGTGTTCTTTCAGATGAGGTGTTACATCAACACAAAACAAATTAAAATTTTGGGCTTATCAATGAGGATGAGAGGAAGTGCACTGCATTACTTGAAGCAATATTTGGGTGATTCATGAGTGATCAAGATATATGAGCAATAGTGTCAGGAAGCTTATTATAGGATCTTTCACATTCTTATTCGGTGCTTGATGTATATCTGTAAAGGAATTTTACATTTTGTTGAACTGTCCAAACAACAAAAAAAAAATTAAGTCCAGATCAAGTGCATTTCTTTTCAGCAGTGCTTACAAGGGATTCTAGAGGTGATCCAAATTCCTGACTGTGAGACAAACCAAGTTAAAGGTTCCACTGATGTGTAGCATTGAGACCCTGATGCAAGCCTAGCCTGGTATAATTTTTGAGGGATGAGATGCTGCCTTTATCAATCCTAAAAGTTATCCCACCTAGCAGCCCTTCAAGGCTATGTCCTTTTATCCAATATTTATGAGAAGTAAAGGGCTTGGATGTCTCTGATCTAGATAGCTAGGGCAAGCCCCATTCCCCCTCCACCAAGAAAGAAAAAAATCTGTCTAATATGAAAAAAAAATCTAAAAGAAAGAAAGAACCCTTGGCAAAGTTTGGTAACATGTAAGTTTAGTAACTCTTCCACACGTTTTCATCAACAGGTGTTAAATTGTCTTTCTAGTGAAAAAGTAAAAGTGATTAAAAAAAAAAAAAAAGATCAAGAAACCGAACAGAAGAAAAACCAAACTAGAAAAAGTATGTGTGGGCTGCTGAGTGATGGACATATGAAGCAGGAATTATTGATGAGGAGTAGGAGAACTGAGAAACGGTCCTGGTGCTGAGAGTCCTTAGCACATACCACACTGAGCAACATATGGAGAATGGCACCAAAGGATAGCACCAATGTCTAGTAGAGAAAAGAAAGTCTAAGTTAACATGCTAATGGTAGTGAAATGTTGTAAAATACATAATCATAGCTTAATAAAAAAGAGTTTATTTTACCTACTGGAAGAAATCAAAGGATAAAAATTTGACAAAAAATCTATTTGCAAGATCGCTCCCTGAGATGCAATATTAGGGATTTTATTCATGTTGAAGTTAATTTTGTTCTAGAGAGTTAAAAATGGGGGGGAAAAGAAAAATTTTTTTCAATTCTATTAGTCTTTTAAAACCTTCTTAAAATCTGGGAAGTGATGTTTTCAATTATTTCAAGGTAGTACTATTTTTATAAGTTTTCTTTTTGCCTTTGCAGTAGCTTTGATACTTTTCCCCTTTTAAAAATGTTTATTTCTTATATTTTTTAAAAATAATAATAGATAAAATTTAAGCTACAGTTTTAAAAATCCCTGAGATAAAGCAATCTGGTTGCCAAGGCAAAGTTCATTTTTTTCTTCATACAAGATAATATAATTCTCAGGTGTTTATTTTTAATTGCACATGTTCAGCAAGTAGAGAAATGACTCATGCTTAATTGACATTAAATCCAGAATTCAGAATTTCATTAACTTAATTCTCTATCAATGGGACAGTTAGACTTTCACAGTCTTGCCTCTTTCTGCTCTGATCGTTATAACTAAAATGATTCCCTTCAGTTCTTGCAAAACAAAGCATTTCAATGAGAAAGATATAATTTTTGAAAAAAAAGGAAAAAAGTTTAGCTGGCAGAAGTGCTTTGACAACTCATGATAAATCACTTAAGTATTCAACTAGGAAATAAGTATCTCACAATATCTCATGGTAGTTTCAAGTAGGTCCATTTTTTGTGGAAAAGTGTACACAAGAGGGATATTATTTCTGTGTGAGACTACGAATGGCTCAAAAAACATTGTCTTAAAAAAAGAAAGTAAAAGTCAGGGAGTTTGGAAGAGGCAATTTGTGTAACTTTGTCTGTTACTTTGGAGTTATAAGAAGTTTTGTGCTGTCTAGGGAGGTCCTATGATTCCAAAGACAAAGGAAAATCGAAATGTGTTTAAAACAAATCCCCTTTCTTCCTGCATGGAGACTATTTTTCTTCACTTCCCGTGCATGTTGTTCAACTTAATCTCTCATATGGGTACCAAAAAGCAGCACATAAGAATTTGGCAGTGTTTTTATTGTCTCTTTCAGATATTGAGCTCCCACCAGCAAATAAAATAAAATTCTGTACATTTTTTGCTGACAATATTCCTAAGTGTGTGATGAATGTAACATATGTGACTATATTAAACAAGGCAGGATTAATGTACTGATCAATAAGATGACTCAAAAAACCAACTTTACTGATGGCTATGTGTGTGTACTCAGGTATGTCTCTATATATGTTTCAAACAAAAATTACTCTCAAAATGTTGTAGCTTTAGTGCCAAGAATATAAGATTTTTTGCTCTATTATTATTATCTTATCCTATTGCAGAATCTTTCCGTAATCTGTAACACTCAAAAATTAAGAAAAAATAATAGATCTCTACTCTGTGACAGAGACTAGAAAGCTTAATATGCCTTGTTATCACTATTCAAAGCAAATTCCTTTTCTGCTATTCCAGAAAGAGAAATTTTCCCTTTTAATACAGCAAGATTTAAGGCACTTTTTTCTGCATGTTGTGCACTATCACACATGCACACTCATGAAAATGTTACTTTCTGTATTAATTGCTTGTGTTAGAATCACTGGAGCTTTTTCTTCCTCATAGTGTTTTCCCTTTCCTATTGCACTGCCAGCTACATTTTTAATTCTCTTTAATAGTAACCTGAACTTTTTTGTGTCCCAAATCTTCTTAAAGATTTTGCTCTTATATCTTCTTATTTAGCAAGACTACTAGATATGGATCTTCCCTGTATCCAACTTTGGGGACTTCTGTGTCTTCAAAATTCAATGGATTTGGTATTGTTCCCTCAGGTCTTGAATTCTGGAGTCTGCTCTCTGCCTATTAATGCTTTATTTCCCCTTTTGGGGGATTTCCTTGAGCCATAAGAGCCCTCTCACACATTAGGTTATTTACCATGCAAAGATCCAGGAAAATCAAAATGTATTTAGGTAAGTTCTTTAATGGGACAGAGATATTTGTGGTATTCAGCCCTTCTCTTTCCCCCACACCAAAAAATAGTGAAATATATGGATTCTTGTAAAGCCATGAAAAGACATTTCAAAAGTGAAAATTATAAGGGATTAGGAACCAAATGGTGAAGCAAATGTTGCACCTCTGTCCAAAAAAAAGGCCAAAAGGTCAGCCTGGAGAGTACAGATAATTCTCAGTCAACCACAGGTCAATCTGGAGAACTTCGGACAATCTTACTTCAGCCTATAGGAAGAACCGTGGAGTGAATCACATTAAAATATATTTCTAGACATGTGAAGGAAAATATAAGATTTGGGAAAGGCTGCATGGATTTACCAACGGTAAATCATGCCTGACCAATATGTTTGCTGTCTATGATATGTGATGAGAAGGACTTTAGCAAGGCTTTCCACATTTTCTCCCATGGTATTCTCAAATCTAAGTAGGCACGTTATTACTTATGCAGGTGGTTGTCTAGATAATGTAAAGCTGGTCAGCTGGTCTGGCCCAGAAAGCCGTGGTTAGGTTAATGGTTATCATCTACTTGGAGTCAGTAGCAAGCGTGGAACTGCTGCACTCTATACTGGGACCTCTCTTGGTTAGTATTGTTACCAGGAACCAGCTCAGCTGATGTGCTTTTGGTAGTCAGGCTGCCTTTTCAGCAACCTGAACAGGCTGGACAAATGGGCTGACATGGGCTTTGTTAAACTGAATAAGAACAAAAACCAGGTGCTAGCCCGGGGACAGAGGAGCTCCTGCAATGGCACAGGTTTGGAACTGGCAAACCTGGGGAGCAGACCTGCAGGCAAGGCTCTGGGTCTTGGTGCCTCAGCCAGCAAAGCTCCATGGGCTGTATAGACAGAACCGCGGCCAGTCAGTACAGAAAATGATTTTTCTCCTCAGTTCAGCACACATTACATAGTATCTAAAGTGCCACATCCAATTTTGGCCCACCTGTTACACCAAAGATATTGAAAAACCTGTTTGAGTTTTGCTGAAGGCTGTCAAGACAGACACTAGAGCAATCTTCAGTTCTGGTCTCAAGTTCATCAGCACATAACACATTCTACTTCATGCTTTGTCTCAGTTTTTTTTTGCTGGCTTGATGCCTCTCACTGCTCATCTGCTATCAATATTTTATTAAAATGTCTTTTCCCCAAAAAGTTCCCTATTTTTACTGCACCATATCAAATCTCTTCTGCTTTAAAAACATTATTTTCAGCGTGTGAAAAGGAATGCTGGATCTGCGCATAGGAGCATAACAATTACAAATCAAAACAAACAAACAAAAATCCCCCACCCACATTCAGTCCATTTTTTTCTGTAGTCATAGATGTCCAAACTCATATGGATGACATTTTTCTAGAAATTAGTTCTGCCTGAAAAATGTCCTGCCTGAAAAAAAAACTAACTCTAAGCAGATAAAGTTTGCCCAGAATTCCAAGAAACTGAGAAAAAGATTTTATAATATAAAGTGTTAATCAGTTTAATATAGGCCATGCCACCAACTCTGGTTGGAATATCATGTTTTTCTTCTATTTGTGTTAATTGCAGTTATCTACTTGCATCAAAAGAAAATGGAAATAGATTGGATTTTTTATGTTGTAAATTTGCAGCAAGAGTATCTTTTTGTTGGTAAGATTTTCAAATACTTAGAAAATAAAAGTTTGAGTTCTTTTGAGGATGACAGATACAACTTAAATTCACATGAGGATCTCTCCTTGCAAATGTAGTGATACTATTTGACATATTAATTGAGTTACCTCCCTTGACTAATGAAACACTGTTCTTCCAACATTGCATTTTCTGTTTGATTCAGATTCTGAAACTGATTCAAGTTGTATGAGTACAGAAACTGAAAAACAGATTATACAAAATCCCAAGGCTGGGTTGATATTGTAAACTGTTCCCATGTAAGACTCTACCTATGTATGTGTTTATTTAATCAATTACAAGCTTAGAAATGCAAGTAACCCTAGGGGTTTAGGAATGGTACTTCCCAGTTTAGTTCTCCCACTGACACTCAAAACCTCACTGCTGTTCACTTGCTCCCCCCTTCCCCTCCTCTCCCCACTCTGTTGGGAAGGAGTTGACTACTGGAGGCACAAAAGGTGAAAATCAGAGGTTGAGATAAGAATTATTTACTAGAAACAGCAATGAGACAAGAAAATGAACAGTAACAGCAGCAATGCAAACAGCACAAGGTATAAGACAAAGAAACAATGTACAAGGAAAACTTTCAACAATATCTGATTCCCCACCATGCTTTCTCCCCACTGGAAGAAGAGAGAGTTCCTTACTCCCACCCCAGCAATGGTGGGATATGGAATAACATCTCGGCCTTGCCACACACCTCTCCTGCTTACTGTGAAAAATTAAACCTGTCTTGGCAGAAACTGGGGTGGGGGAAAAACAGTTTATAGTGAAAATTGAGCAGTTACAGTTAATATTTTTATTTGTACGATTTATGCACTGGTCT
Source organism: Petroica traversi (assembly GCA_025920805.1). NCBI lineage: Eukaryota > Metazoa > Chordata > Aves > Passeriformes > Petroicidae > Petroica > Petroica traversi. The sequence continues at coordinate 18,619,164 of JAHLSL010000019.1, forward strand.
AAAATACTTTTCTTCATTTTCAGGTAACTGAGCTGCACAATATCAAAAACATAACCAGATTGCCTCGAGAGACAAAGAAGCATGCAGTGGCAATTATCTTTCATGATGAAACATCAAAGACATTTGCGTGTGAGTCAGGTAAGAAATTGGTGCTTCATGTCTACCTGGAAGAAATCAAGTTACACATCAAAGTCTGGCTTGGATGAATTAACTCACAATGCCAGATAGAAATTCTTAGCTTAAAGAAATTTGTAGTAAACAAAAAACTGGAGTTTGGGGTTCAGATCTTTGGGGTTAGGTAGGGTTGGGTTTTTTTAATAAATGTTTAGATGTGTTAAGGGTGTTACAAATTCTTTTTCCCATTATTTTTCTTTGCATGCAGATGGTCTAAAAATTGAATGTTTCCAGCTAAACTTGTAAATCCTAGTAAAAAATAACCTGTAAGATGTTATTAAGTCAAGATATGAAACATTCTGTTTTTAACAAGCTTTGCTATAGGCACTTACTAAACTAATAATTATCATGCCATTGCAAATAAGAGGCAAATACCAGCTTAAACCTCAGGATATTTTAAAGCAGGTTGTCAAGCACTCTGTGGTTTGAATGCTCCATGGCATAATGAATGAGTTGAGAACAAGACTTGGGCATTGCAGTGCACAATGGCACGTAGTTACTTGTGAGACAGTGAACCCTGCACGATTAAAGTGCATTATTTTCTTGATTGAAAGTACAATTGTACACATCCTGGGGTATATTTCAACAGAAAAAAAAAATTAAAATAGTGGGAAATTCTTTAATGATAAAGTTAATGCTTTTTTAGTGACATATTTGAAACTGTGCATTTTAAAGGTTTGTATGTAAAATACTATGTATATGTCATTTTGGTTTTTTTAAATATGTATAACCTTACGTATGTATGGTGAAGGGCCTAGAGGGGAAATCATATGAGGATTGACTGAGGTTCCTTAATCTGGAGAAGAGGCTGAGGGGAGTCCTCATTGGAGTTACAATTTCCTTGTGAGGGGAAGAGGAGAGGCAGACACTGATCTCTCTCTGTGGTCACCAGTGACAGGACCCCAGGGAATGGCCTTAGGGGAGGATTAGTTTGGAATTCGAAAAAGGTCTTCATCCTGACGCTGGTTGAGCTCTCTCTGCCAGGAAGTGCATGCATTCCTCTTGTTCTCTAATGGAAAAATCTTGTTTCTTCCCTAGAATTACTATGGTTCCAGTGTATTTCAAAAGAGTGACAGCAAAACATAACCTCAGAAATCTTTCACCAAAGAAAGGGCAAACTTAAGGAAGTTCAGCCTGTCTGGCCCACCCATACCTTTAATCTGAAACAGACTACTTAACCTTGAACCCAGCTGTAAATGCAAGGCACAAGTACCTTAAGGTTCTAACAGGATGTCAGTATGAGATGCACTCCTTCAGGCTCTATACAAAGGTGTGTCTTGAGTGGGCAGAACCCTGGGTGAAATGACAAACAAGTGGAGAACTTGTGGAGAGAGAATGAAGTTCAGACCAAGGCAGGTGATGAGTAGGTGTCTGCCCTAGACCTTCTCATCAACAAGAGAAGGCAGAGAAGCAATCTTAGGGCAGGTGGAAAAAGCCTCATAGCCCCAGGCATTGGTATTCTTGTGTGACTTTAACCTCAGCAGTAACTACTGGAAGGCCAATAAGGCTGAGCACAAGCAGTCCAGATTTCTGCAACAGATTGAAGACAATTTCTTTATACGGATGATCAGTAATGTGATGAGGGGAGATGTTTGTTCAGGGATGTGCTTGGCAGGGTCCTGTGGATCCTTGAAGGGCAAAAGAGCCCAGGAGATCTATCCAGTCTGCAAGGGCAGCATCCTCTGAGCACAAGAATGTCCTCTCCATTCTCAGAAGACAAGCTTTACAGAAGACCAGTGTGAATGGATGTGGAGCTCCTGACTCAGCTCAAACACAAAAAAAACCCCAAAACCCTGCAATGAAGCAGAGACGGACTACTTGGGAGGGATACAGAGGCATTTTCTTTTTATGTAGGAATAGAGCAGGAAAGCCCCAGCTCAGGGGAGTGCAAGATAGAAAAGGTCTCTTAAAGTACATCAGCAGCAAAATAAAGGCTAAGTAATGTAGTGAAAAGGGTCATGAGAAGGGCTGAGGCACCTTTTATACTGTGGTTTTCACTTGCAAGGCTTGTCCTCAGGCCTCCCAGGTCCCTGAGCCCCTGAACGTGAAGCATTATCCCCAGCAGAGGAAGACATAGTCAGGCATCACTTAAATCACCTGGATTTCATACATAAGTCAGTGGAACTTGATAGTCAAGAATGACAAGGAGGATCCAGATAACTGTACTCCAGTCAGCCTCACCTCAATCCCTGAGAACATTTGGAGCAAATCACGTGTAAACATGTGAAGGACAGCGAGGTGAATGGGAGTAGCAAGACCATTTTCCACATGCAAATCATGTTTGCTGTGAGAAGGTGTCTGGCAAAGGAAAGGCAGTGGTTCTTATATACCATGATTTTAATGGTCTTTGACACCCTCTGTAGCTTCCTCCATAGCCCCCAAAATTGGTGGGGCATAGTATGGATAAAGGCACTATAAAGTGGACAGAAAATAGCCTGGACTTAAAAAGTCAGGCTTGTAAAGCTAAGCTTGCAGCCAGTAGGTAATGTATCCTTCAGGAATCAGCACTGGGGCCAATACCGTTCAAAGTCTTCATTGACAATCTGCTTTGATGATGTGGAGGGTACTCTCAGCAAGTTTCAGATGACACCAGGCTGGGGTGACCCAAATTGGGAAGGCAGGGCTGCTGTTGGGGGAACCTGAACAGGCTGGAGAACTGAGAACATACACCTGATGAGGTTCGGCAAGAACGAAAGCTCTTTCCCCTGGTTTGTGGTAATCCCAGCCACAAGGCAGGCTTGTGCCAGCTGCTGGGAAGCAGCTCTGCAGAAAAGGCTCTGGGGTCAGGGTGCAATAGACACCCTGGAGAGGATCAGTTTAGCAAGGCTCTTCACAGCAGGTACTGGGAAGTGACCCTTCCTTTTTATTCAGCACTTGTAGGACCACATCTGGACTACTATGTCCAGTTTTGTGCATTTAGCACAATATTCTCATACGGAAGTGAACCCAGGGGAGGACACCAAGAGTCAGGAGCACATGACAACCTGGAGAAAAAGTAGTTCACAGGATCTTATTGCTTATGTGATCTGAAAATACAGAGAAGATGGAGCAATAAAAGTGTCAGAGATACCTTGCTGTTTCTGAAAGACTACAAATCTTACCTGTGGATATAGTGGAGTTTCGATCAGTTTGCCTTTCTCCAAGCCTTCAGTCTATCTAAGCAGTGTAGACTGCATCATATCTGTCAGATGAGAGAGTTACACTCTTTTGTTTCACTGAAATCTGAGTCTCTTGAACTCCAAATCTTTTGTGTTTTCTGAACTAGGAAGATACAGTAAAAAAAATTTCTTTCCCAGGTCATTTCCAGAGTGAATTCTGTCTTCTCACAAGAAACAGTTGCTGTTCTTACTGCTGTTAAAATGTGACAAGTACTTTGCTTTTTGTTCATGAAACATTAAAAAAAAACCTTAACGAATATTTGGAGAAATGCTTTTTAGTTAAAATGGGTTCTTTTTCTTCTCATGTTTACTGGCCCTGGTTTATATAGGAAAATGCATAGACTTTTAACAGCCTCACAATGTATAGTGATGTACACATAATGGTGTTTATTTTGGCAGATCTTCTTTCCACTTCTTAGGTTAACAAAATGACTTTACTAATCCCTCTTCCTTCCTGTGGCTTCAGGATAAAAAAAACACTCAAGTGGTTTTGACTTAAGCCAAAAATCTTCTAGAATCATAATTGCTTCACCTTGAATTTTTTAGGACCCCAGATTTTCATAATGTGAACATTTTTCTACCATGAAGCCTCTGAATATACAGAAACAGATACTTTGTTTTGTATTATCTTGACTTCCAGAGGCAAATGGAAGGATAGAAACATTAAACCCATTGCAAAAGGTCTGCTGAGCATAGAGTCAATAGTTTTTTGGAGATAAGGAGAAAGGAATGCTGAGTTGATTTTATGGATTGAACAATGTGAGGTAGGGATTTTGTCAGCATTCTACCAGAAAATTATTTTAAATAATGGCATAATTTTGTTTTTGGTAGTATGGGCTGATACCTTCTTCTCTGTGCAGCCTTTAAGTGCCGACAAGCGTCTCATTTTTCTGGCACATAGCTTTCTTAATTGTGGAATTAAGCACAATAAAATACTATTTTGTCTTAAAACAGGTCTCTAAAGATGCAGAACACTTTGGTTCTCCCCAGAAAGCCTGAGAGCTGTGATACCAGCCCCACTGGGTGTGCTGGCTCAGAGCCTGTGGTTTTTTCCTAAGCTCCTGCAGCTTTTAGTCCCTCATCTTGCTTTTTGTGTTCAAGTCAGCTCCTGGCAAGTCTGAGCTCTGGGTGGCCTGAAACCCCTATATTTTCATTAGAATTTCAGCAAGTTAGTAATCTGAGATGCATCTAATTGGTAGTTTTCATTTGCTAATGAAAACTTTCTATAGAAAAACAAATCAGAACCTCCATATGATTTTTGTTATCCCACCTACCTGCTCCCATCACTACCACCAGTGCTCCCAACATCTACAACAGCTGTTGTAGTGTTTTCCATTCTGAAGCCTTATTGAAACATTTTGAAGAGCAAATCAATCTCATATATTACAGTTCCCTGAATAAAAGCATGGGTTAACAAGTCTTTGAAGGGTGACCCCTCTTCAGGAAGAAAGGGAAGCTTCTTGCTGTAGCTATAGCTGTTTCTGACATCTGCTCTAGTGGGCAGAAACTTGTGATTTTGGTGATTAGCAAGCAATGTTTTAAAATTTTCTGTTACCATGAGAATTGTTTCAGTGGAAGTAAATTAATGAAAAGTCAAGGCTGATTAACTAACATGAAAATAGTCTATAACTCAGTGAACCTACAACAGACTCTAAGAGTGGGAATTCTTCTTCAAACCCTGGGAAATTGCTGAAACCTTAACAAGGAGCATGCTATGGTCTCAATTTGAGCCTTCCTGAAAATCATGTGAAAGTTGTTGCCATTAAGTGAATCTTTATATTTTTTAAAATTAAGAATTATGAAATTCTGCATATTTTTTTCAGCACTCTGCAGTGTATAATCAAGCAAAAGGAGAAGATATTTTAGCTCTGGATTCTAGCTGCTGTGTTTGACATGCTGACTCTCCCTAACCCCTTTGCTAAAAAAGTTGTTGGGGTGGATCTTGTTTGGATGGTGATTTTTTGTTATTGTTGCTGGGTTTTTTTCTTCAGGTAGATGAGCTGTCACTTTTTCTGTAGTTGCAGCCATGCTTGGATACATTTATCTGCTAAGAAGCTCTTCTTCCTGCATGACTAATATCTGTAATGTGATTGTAAGACAAGTGTCTGAACTGAGACAGGTGCTCTGATATGTCCCTTAAGCTCTCACAGAAATTGCAGATGTGATACAGTGAGCAATGGAGGCTGTGTAGGACCAGCAATAAAATTAAATTGGAGGACATGAGTAGTGATTAAACCTAGAAGTTTATGGTGCTGTTTTGGAAGTTGCTATCCTGAATAATAGCTAGCTTTCAAGGAATGCTGGTTTTGATTTGCTATAGTCAGGGACAGACAACAGACCATAAGGGGCCTTGATTTTTTCCTTTAATGATAACAGCAAAATACTAAGTGATACCAATCCCTGGACATTTTATGCTTAGTGGACCCTCCAGCACAGGATTGTGTAAAATCTATTTTATTTTCTAAATGACAGAAACGGATGAAAACTGATGAACTTTTAAACCTAGTGCTTAAAAAATAAATAAAACAAGAGGGATTGAAAATATTATGGAGACAGAAATAAAAGATACAAACTAGAGCTGAGAGGTGATTTTGGTGATTTGAGAATAGAATGAGTTGTAACATAAGGGGCAAAATCACAGAGAAATCTTTAAACTGACACTATTAAACAAAGACAGACAGGATACTGATATTTTTCTGTGTTCTTTTCTGTACAGTGTCCTCCTCTGTGTAGAAATAGATAAATGGAAGGGGTTTCTTTCTTTCCAGTCATGCATGAACTGCAGCTCTAGAGTAATTACAACCAAGAAACATCTTTTTTATTTTTAAAAGGTTGTACTTTGGCTTTTCTTAAAACTTTCACTATTCAAGTCCTGGAGAAAATAGAATTGGGTTATTGCAAAAAGTCTATCAGTTACTCTATTTGAAACTTCTGGTTTAGGGGTTTATCCACTCTTATGGTTGTTTTGGCTCAATTCACCATTTTTATTTCTTGAATGTCTTGCTTCTGGGATGGTTACCTTGATAAAACTCTTTTATACATCTGCAGCATAAACAGCTTTTTTTTCTGTATTCTTGTCCTTTCGGCTTCTCATGAGTTCAGTCAAACTGTGATAAGTTGAGTCATAACTCTCCAAAAAAAAGTTTTACTTTATTGAAATTGAAAGTCTATTGATGTCAAGTGACAATGTGTTCAGCAGTGTGGGTTTCTTTTAGGTTTGTACATGTTTTTCTTTTTAATTTTTCTTAAAAAAATACAATGGTGGTACCATTTGAAAAGGCACAAGAATATTTCATGTTTGCACTGAAAAAGCTTTTGGCAAATTACAACTGATCATGAGTTGGGCTTTTCCTTCTTGGTATTTTTCACAAGCAAAACCACTATGTGCTGAAAGAGTTCAACAGATATCGGTGGAGTATTAGATGTAATTCATATTACCTCATCCTGTGACAGTTAAGAAACCTGGAGGTTTCGGAATAAAATTACACTGAAACTATGAGTCTTTGAGGTGAAGCATCAGTGTTCATACTTTCTGTTATGACTAACAATACAAATGGCTATATAAGCTTTGATAATAAAGCTTTAAAATTAGTAGTGATATTTAAAAATAACCAGATTGAAGTTCCTGGTTTTGCTCTTATTTTTGTGGCTGCAAAGCTCCAGGGTCATGGAGGTGGTGAAAATGAAGAACAGCATCCTAAATACTCTTTGGGCACTGGAAAGAAGAACACAAAGTGCATATTTTGGATGCAGAAAAATAAGGCTAAGTAGTTGAAACTATGCTGAACATGGTATATTTCTCTGTTAAGGTGTCAGGGATTGTTACATGAAAATTTATGACCCTAGATTTTCTATTTGTTGGTTTTGTTTATTTATATGAAGAGAAAGGAACCTGCCCTCTCCTTAAAGCTTATGGCTCACTGGAGATCAGATGCATGCTCTCACTTCCACGTCTACCACAATGTCTGAGCTCCAAAAAAGAGTGAAAAGACAAGCAATACATGAAGTTAAATATGTTTCTCTGGATTCTTACATTCTCCCTTTTTTATCATAATATTTGAAACACTGTCCCCCTTCAGGGCAAAGTTCAGTCTGAGTCATGGTAATAAATGTTAAAATTTACTTAGAATGTATATTCTTTTGTTCTGGAGAAATAGTTCTCTTTTTATTAATAATGAGTTTTAGTTTCTTTTTTATTTTTTTTTGTTTTGCCCATAAATAGGCGTCTCTTTTCTGATTTTAGCATATATAAAGTAGAAGTATTTGAATTCTGCCTCTCATTGCTCTTGGTTGATGGTTGATCCTCATTTTCCTTGGTTATCTGTCTTAACTGCAGTGTTACAATTTTCTGACATAAACTCATAATGTGTATTACTGGCAAATGGGAAGAATGCAGAAAATTACACTCCAACTTCAGGACATAGCCGTTGATGGAACAGGTTCTACACTATTGTTTTCCATCCTTTTCAGTCAGTTGTAGGTCATTAACTGACTGAACTGCAGACTTAGTTCTACAATTAATTAACATTTACAAAATATTTTCAGAAAGCAAACTTTTTTTTTTTTTTTTAGTAAAATGCTAAAAGATTTGAAAACAGTAGATACACAAAATGGTCACCATCTTTTCAGCACTTCTTCCAAGCAGGTCCCTGAGCTAGGAACACTGCTGCATCCTCAGTTTATAGGGCAAATGTGGGACAGGAAAGAAATAAGGTTAACTTCCAACCTGGCAGGAGCATGCACAGGTGCTGTGACAAAATAAGTAGGAAAGCTGTAGCATTTCTAAATGCAGGAACTGGGAAAGGTAAACTTGCTCTAAGACTGCAATATGGGAAACCCTGAAGTTTAGGTTTTGAAAGTCAAAATTTTTGGAGGCTGAAATTTGTTTTCGTTCCCTACATTTTGATTATGTAGTTGTTTAAATTGCAGAGGGGATAAGGATTCAGTTGCCCTTGCTATTCACATACTGTGAACTTGTCTGGAGACTGTTTAATAATGTCTAACATAGTAGATCTAGGTAGAAACTATCTAGATAGTACCATGATATTTGGATAGTCATGGCAGTCAGGTCAAGTCCCAGCTGACTGGGGGGGGAAAAGAAACACTGTATCCGTCTTTTAAAATGGTAGAAATTATGACCTTGATAACTACTGACCACCCTAGCCATTCTATGATCCTAAGTAGAGAAGGATTATTCTTTTGTCCTGGACAAATATATTGAAGCGCAGACGTTATAAGTGCTTTCCTTATAACGGTTTTACTTGAAGGAATTGAAATTTATTTGAAATATAAACTGTTCCCATAGGAACAAAAGCCAAAGAAGATAGCTAAGATTGATGAATTATCTATTTTAGAGTGCATGTAGAACTTCTTGCGAGTATAAGATTAGAAAAAAAACCCTTCCTGCCTGCAGAAACTGAGCAAATTCAGAAGACAAAGAGATCAAAGAGAAGAGATTTCAGCTTCATCTGATAGATGGTGCAAGGTCAGCACCATCTTGAACATGGAATTTAGAGTGACTAGGAGGAATGCATGGATCTCAAAGCCTGTGCCCTAGAAGTTCAACATACAGTTGCCTTTCCAAGTAAGCATGGAGTTGAGTGGGTTAGTGATGCTGAAGTCTAGGATTTCAGGCACGTGAAGTTATGGAATTGTTTATTGGACTGTAATAGAAAGTGTTTTAGTTGCTCACTTGTTGGTTTGGGTTTTGGTACTGGCAGGGAGTTGATTCTAAGCTGTTAAAAACCAATGAACTTTTTAGAATCTGCAAGCTCTATGTTTTCTACTAGAACAAAGGCTGTGTTAGTGAGATGACAGAACTCTATAAAAATGCAGACTAAGAACATGGTCTAACATTTGGTTTAGAGAAAAAAAAAGGTTTTCTTATCCTCTGGCTGTTTGCCTTAAACTGAACTATGAAATTGTTAGTATATTGTGCATCTCTGTACAACAGGATTTCTTTATTATCTCATTTTGAGATTCTTAGTGGTTTTGATAAAAGTACTGTGCCATAAATAGCTTCTAGTCCTATGAAAGATACTGAGATCCTTTTGTATAATTCATGCCGTAAATTAAGTTAGAATAATTTTAGATCATAATGTAAGTGTGAAAGTCCAAATTTACTTCCTGTCTTGTAAACACCTTTTATTAGAAGGTGAAGCAATAAGACACTGCCTATTTTAACATACCTTCATGCTATCTACACCTGGCTTTTGAAAATATTGGCCTGCTCTACACTGCCAAAAGGCATTCACACACAATAATTAAAGGATTACAGAAAACAGTCAGAGAATCTTCATGAGTTTTATGCATAAAATTTCTTCATATTCTGAGTAGTAATTGGTAGTTTGCAGAAGAAGGACTAGGATAACTTCATTAACTGGATGACAAATGCATTTGTCAAAGTCTGGAAAAAATCTCAGGCAGAGGACTTTTCTCTATATTAAACATCAACGAAGATATATGTGTGAATATAGAATCTACTTTTGCTAAAATACCCTTGTATGGGGTTGTAATATGGAGTCAGGCAATGAAACAACACATTGTGTTTGAAAAGGATGACGTTTATAAGCAAACTTCATTACTTCATTTTAAAACTACTTTTTAAACATCCATGTTATTAAAAACTCAGATGTTTATAGAAAAGACCACACTAAGTATTTGTTTCTGTACACTAAGCAAGGTAATTTCTTACTTTCTTTCCACAACATAAAAGGCTGTGGGATTTTCTAAAAGACTTTTTACCAACATCATTGTACTTTAGGTTGCTTTTTCCACATGATGTTCAGGTTTTTAGGTATCTTACCCTGATTTTATTTAGTGAATTCTTAGCAAACATCACATGTGAACTTCTGGAATTGTGATTGCACCATTTCTGAGCTGCCTATTCAACTGCCTGACCACCATTTCTGTGAAGAAATTTTTCCTGATATCCAATCTAAAGCTCCACTGATGCAGATTGAGCACATTTCCTGGTGGAAAACCTCTTTAGGGTATTTTTTACACAATTAAATGGAACAAAAATATATCAGGAGTTCTAAGGTTGAATGACATAGTATATATAGTTGAAACTAGAGCAAAAGCCTGTCTTTTCCATCTTGGTTAGTCTGTCCCGTGCATTATGCGTGCGGTGTTCTTTAATTGAGTAATTTGTTACAAGGGTTTCTGCTGTGTTAGGTACTTGGGGAAAAAAGTGAATGAGACTTAGTATTTTAAGTAGTTTTTTTGTAAACCCAGGAGAAATTGATTCAATTTCTTTCCTATACTGATACTTTCTAGCACCCAGCACTACAAAATGTAATAGTGTATATTTGTACGGTTTCAAATTTATAACTTCCTTTGTTCCAAAGAGTGCAATTTAAAAATAGATTTTTTTAAAAATGTTCTTGTAGAAGGGAGATTTAAACAATATGTTTTCCTTCAACATTCAGGCAAAGCTTGGTCTTCAGAGCAGTTATGCTTCCCCAGTCTTTAGGCTTCTGACCCACACAGTGTGATACAACTGCACCTGATGCTGCCATGGATTCTTCAGCAGCCTGCCAGGCAGACAGGCAGTGAGATGGGTAGTTTTCTTACAGTGCATTTAGGTTCTGATGCATCTAGATTTACTCAGAAAAGTCTCAACCAGCTCTAAGAATAACATGTTTTAGAGCAAATCATCACTTGTCTTGAGACTTATCCCTTAAAACTGTGCAGAAATGTTAGCACCTTGTTAAGGTGTGTCATCAGCAAAGGGTTGTAGTTTTCATTGCCTGATAATGGGAAGAGTCAATAAAGATTTTTTGGTTTTTGTTATGTCTTCATGCCTAGATACAAGGGGTCTTGGCTGCAAGCCAGCTCTAGTCTGTAGCTTTAAGTTAGGGAAGCATCACATCTCTGCAAATTCTCCATGCTTCTCAACTGTTTTGCAGTGGAGTCAATATAAAATCATTATTGTCTGCTCTTACTGGGAAACATGGTGACAGACCTACAAGGAGGCAGGGCGTTTCAATGGCAATATCCAGGCTGTATCGTTAGGTAAAAGAAATTTGCACTACCTCTGTTTCCAATATTCATACCTGGAAGACACAGAGTGTGTGGTTATATTGTAGCGGGTTGACCTTGGCTGGCTGAGAGGTGCCCACTAAGCTGCTCTCTCGCTTCCCCTACTCAGCAGGATAGGAGGAGAAGACACAATAAACATTTAATGAGTCAAGGTAAGTACAGGGAGTTATTCATGAAGTACCAAGACAGGCAGAACAGACTTGGGCTAACTAGCAATAGAGTAGGATAGTGAGAAGCAAAAAAAAGATCTGAAAACACCTTCCCCCCACCTCTTCCTTCACAGGCTCAACATCACTCCCAGCTTTTCCCCTGAGCAGCACAGGAGAATGGAAAATTTAGGTTGCAGCCAATTCATAATATTTTGTCTCTGTTACTCCTTCTCATGTTTTTTCCTTGCTCCAGCATGGGGTCTTTTCCACTGTATACAGTGCTTCACAAATATTTCCAAGGTGAGTCCTTCCCATAGGCTGCACTTCATGAGCTGCCGCAGCACGGATCAGTCAGACAGGGTGCAGCCCCTCAGGAGCAGGCTGCTCCAGCACTGGTGCCCTTTGGGGTCACAAGTCCTGCCAGCCAACCTGCTCCTGAACTGCATGGGTTCCTCTCCATGGGCTGCAGCTGCTGCCAGGAGCCTGCTCCTGCACAGGCTCTACTCAGCTTCTCCACAGGCTGCAGCTTCCTTAGTGCATGTTCCCCTGCTCTAGCACAGGGCCATCCATGGGCTGCAGGTGGATCTCTGCTCCAAGGTGCTCCTCCTTGGGCTGCACAAGCACAAACTGCATCACCACGGTCTTCAACCCAGGCTGCAGGGGGCTGCTCTGGCACCTGGAGCATATCCTTCCACTCCTTCTTTCACTTTGGTGTCTGCAGGGCTGTTTCTCTCATGTTTTCCTTCCTATCATATGTAACCATACCTTAAATGTCTTTTCACAGAGGCACTTAAAATTTTCTCTGAAAATAATAGAAGATGTAATTATTTAACTCATAGCTTTTGTGTTTTGGCGTATTTCTACTTTCTTTCCCTTTGGAATTAGTGATTGTTATCCATAAGTTTGTTAATACTGGAGTGGAATCCAGGTGTCAGCTGAGATAAAAAGGCTTCTGATCATCTACATGGAATATAGGTCAGATCTCCTGGGATTTGTGAATATGTATCACCCCATAAAATTAGATGGTTTCTACAGTTCCTGACCTCTCCTGAGAACAGCATACATTTAGTGACAGCACAAAAATCATGACATTAATTTATAGATTGAATTTGCAGTATTGACAAATGATGTATAGCTGGCTGAGCCTGGGGAGAGTTCAATGAATAACATGATAATTTACTGCTCCAAACCTAAAACACACAATCTATTTTTCATTCTCTGTCACTATTCAGCTTGTGTTACATTTGGCTACTTATGGTGTGTAAGGTATATGGGAATGTTGGCAGGTTAACTGTTTCAAGTCTTTTGAAACACTTTTGTCACTGAATGAAAGCCACCTGAGAAAAGCAGTGTGTGCAAAAGAGCACAGAAAGCTTGGAGTGCTACTAATGTGCTTGAAATTGTATTCAGCATGGGATATTCTACTTCATGTAGAGTCTGGGCACAGAAATCTTGGACAAATTCGTGCACATTCCAAAAATCAAACAAAACCATAACAAAAAAGAAAACCCAAAAAAACCCCAAAAAAATCCAACTAAAGGTAAGCATTTAGTGTTCCCTGTCTTCATGACTTTTTGAGAGGTTGCCACAACGTCTAGTGGTATCAGCATTAGCACAACCCCTGTTGAGCAATCAGAATTGTCACTGCAACCAGGGTGATCAAAGCTTCTGTCTTGGCATTTCACTGATGGCTAGTGCTGAGAACTAATGCAATTTATGACTAAGCCATGTGTTGGACTGCTCCAGCTATGTAGTGATAGACAATGTTTTATGTGACTCTTGACCACACGTTTTTGTAAGATTTTTCTAGAGCTGTCCCAGTTTTTATACCTGCAGAGCAAATCTGCTTAATGCATTGTCACAGCCCATTCAGGTTTTTTAATCTCTCTGCCAATATTTAAGGGGAAAACATATTAAACTATGACTTACCTTTAAGAACATAAGTAAATAAAATTCAGGTGGAAATAACTCTGAATTTCAGTAATTCAAATTGTTCACTTTTCCTGTGTATTTGAAAAGACTACCACAGATATGGTAGATATGCAAATGAATCATTAATACACCAATTGCAGATATTCCAGTTACTAACTTGTGTATTCCCAGACAGCTGAGATTCATCTGTTTACAGTAATTGATGATTCTGGTTGTAAGTTCAAAGCAAGGTGGCAATAAATTTCTCAGATAGGAGTTGTTCTTTTCCCTGGTAAATTAATAAAAAATATTTCCTGAACTAATTTTACTCTATAAGTCAATTTGGGATGTTCAGCCTTAATTTCTCCTGAACTCTTATTTTAAATAAAGATATTCAGTCTAAGGCCAAGAAGCAAATTGTGCTTCAAATGTCCAAGGATGCTTAGTATAAAAATCTCAGTTTATCAGTCATAAGCACTGCTTAATGTATTTTCAAAAAGTGCCCCAAAGTATGTTGCTTTTCTTCAAATCAGTATGGCATTTTTTGCAATTCAGTCTTCTCTAGGAAGAATGCAATGGATGATGAAAGTATGAATGTATTTCTGTAATTGCACTTCACATACATTCATACAGTGTTTTCACAACCTATGCAGATAAATAGTCCTGTTTGCTCTAAAAAAGCACCTTTTTCCCAATATCTTTCCTAAAGCATGGCTACTTCTAATGTTTTGTTTTAAGCAATTTCAGCTGCTTCAAACTGCTTCTAAATCTGACTTGCAACTTAATCTGAGGTTAAAACTGAAATTATTCAATGGAAAACAACCATAGAGAAGCTGCTGTTGCCATTTAGCTTTTAATAATTTAGTTAACTCTGTTTCTCATTTTGTTTTCAAACTTATAAAATAGTGTATTAATGTGAAAGTGAGTCAAATAGGGTGTTAATGATGAAAAATACATTAATTTTCTCCCTCCTGCTGAAGCAGCTACAACTGGTATGAATTTATATAAAAATAGAGAAAATGTATATTTTTATTTGAGAACTATTTTGCATTTTGCTTTACATTCAGTTTTTATCAATTTGTAAATATTCCAGAAGACAGAATAAACATTGTATTGGGTTTGAGTTTTGCAGGTATCTGCAGAATCAAACTTGCAGTGCTGTTCAGTGGGTTTTCATGACAATTCTATTGTGACAGTTTCTACTACAAATCAAGCAGGTTTAGGGTTCCTTTGTATTAGATGGAGCTCTTCTTATCTTAATTCAAATAGACTGATCACTCATTTCATGCCATAGTGAAGTCAGAATCAACAATTCTGTTCACAAAAGTAATGCAAATACTTCCAAATATGTCCAGGTGTATTGATGCATTCATATAGTGTTCTGCCATATGTAAGGGGTTTAAGATTCATATTTAATAAAATTTGTATGGCATGTACTAGTTTTCTGATGTCTTATGAAGATTAGAACTTTGCTTTGAAGTGAAATCTCCATATTAACTGGAATTATGAACGACCTTGGTCTGCTTATAGAGGATAGAACATTAGATCCATTTGCCTTCAGGAAATTTGTACATTTTGAAAATGTGGGAAGATGTCTTATTTTTTCAAGGGAAAAAGGGATCTGTATGTGGACTTAATTTTGCACTTAATTTTTTTTTTTTTAATGCCTCAATGTAAAAGTACTATTAACTCTTGTGAAACTGTCATTTTATTGAGTAACATTAAGGAGTATTTACCCTGCATTTTCGTGATCATGTATGACAAAGTTGAAAAACTAATCTAAAGTTCCTTGTTTATTTTTAAACCCAAACCTTTCCTAAAAAAAGTGTGTGTAGTTTTAAAGTTAAAACATGAACATATTGTTATTTTTGAAATAAAGAAATAATATTTACTGATCTATTATAAAGAATCTGTTGTTTGTAAACTAGACATATTTTAAATTATTCCTAAATTTAGGATAAAAACATAACCCTATTGGCTAGCAGAAAAAATTAAGCAAACTTAGAATTAGTGAAGTGAAAAAGGAAACTAAGACTATTTAATCACATTCCAAATAAGAGCAATGGTTCAGTAAAATAAATTATCTGTGTTTCATAAATGGGAAAAGTGTCCCCCAAAGGCAGCCCCTTGGAGTGCTGCTGGAAAACAGTCAACTGCATTCCAGAATGATGCTTGCTCAGTGAGAGTGGGAATCTGGCTGTCTCTTTGGAAAGTTCTTCATTGGCCAAACTACTCAGGAGTTTAGCATTTGGTTTCAGTTTCGAGGGAAAAAAAGATGAATCCTGTAGCTGAAGTTTATATTCCATAAATAAAACATGAAGTCAGTATGAAATCTGTTACTGATAATTTTGAGTGGACCTAGAAATTGAAACAATCAAATCAGAGCATTTGCTGAGGGCATATAAAAGAAATATGACTAATAAATGTAAAATGAATGAAAATTTGAATGCACTAATAGACAAGCCTCTAGATAATTAAGTTTACCTGTCTAGAAAAGACAGATACATGTTAAATATGTTCCTATAAAAATGAACCCAGTAAGAATGGCAAAATATCTTACTGTGTAGCTTCTGCTTTATAATTTAAACATCAGCAATATTAGCATGGTAAGTTTGTTTGAATGTGTAAGGAGGTTAGCCTAAACCTCAGTATAGCTTACAATCACCTCACTGGAAAAATAAGGGAATTAAATAGACAGTCTGACATTTATCTCTGCTCTTCTCTCTAGCAATGGAAATGAATTGATGCAGGAAATTCAAAAAGCCAATGTAATTTCAAAATGTTTCTGCTCAGTGACAGGGTGAATCTTTTCCAAGTTTAGTAGAATGTCTGTGACATCTGTGTGATGCAAGAAGAAGTACTCCCAGCATATGTCACTGGATACAGCAGCACTCTCCTGCTAATAAATGCTGTCCTGGCTGTTGGGACTCATCTGCAATAAAGTAGAAATCAGCAATATTCAGATATCTGTGTAACCTCTACCTTATGTTTATCTTACAATATTTCCAGTGTGTGCTGAGTAGAAATAGTTTTCTTCTCATAGGGCATTTCATATTGACAATCATACTTTTTTTTTTTTCTGGGAAGAGTTTATTATTTGTGGGAAGTGTTTATTATATTTCCGTACATGATTTACATGAAGATATAGTTTACTGTGGTTAAGAACCAACTGAAAAGAAACCCTAAAAATCATATGTGTCATTAACTAGTCCTTCAAATGCAGTGCCCTGCTGTGCATGTCTTGATGTCTGGAGATATCCTTGGGTTCATATCTGTCCATATGTAATTTTAATTAAAATGTAGACACGAGTATAATAAGAATTAGTATTGTAAAACAGCAATCTAAGTGAAAAGGCTTACTATCTTAATGTCTAAGGGCTTATTTTTAAAATCTAAGATCAGAGTAGGAAAAATGTGAGGAGGAAGAAGTTGGAAGGAGAGTTTTATGTTTCTGCATGTGATTATGTCGATCTGCTTTATGGGCAGTTTGTAACTGCATGCCTACTAAGTTAAGAAAATAGTGGTAGCCCATGAGATTTTGAGTAATTTTATTTTTTTAAGGTTGTCACAACTATAATTTTAATCTCCTTTGTGAATAAAATAGCTGACAGCATGTAAAAAACTGTATGTATGCTGATGAAGACTGTTATGAATTCTAATGGGTATCATGAGTGCTTTAATGGAGGTCATGGTGAAAAACTGCAGATTTATAAATCTAAGAAACATATTTGTAAAAATCTTCATTCAGATTTGGGACTTACAAGCATTATACATATATTTTTTGATATACACTTTGAGCTTCATGAGGGATCAAATAAAGGGAGTAAATGAAATTGTCAGGTTTTTTGGATATAAAAAGAAAAGCTTTCTCTCTTTCTAGCTCTAGCATTAGTTCTCCAAAATGTCACTGTCATTTGTATAACAAGTTTGGCTTTTTTAAATCATGGTTCAATCTATTATATTGCGCTACTAGTTTTGGGCATGGAAGCCGATTCCTAAATTATGAATGTTATCGTGATTCTATGCAAAGGCATATGTTAGGGTTTATTGTAAAAATGTAAATAATAATAATTGTCTGCCGACCCTTATTCAATTCCAGAAAAAAAAAAAAAAAAGACAGAATTATGTGTATAGCTGCTCTTTACTTGCTTTTTATTATAGTCTCTTTGTAACACTGTGATCCAGGAAGAAAAATCTTATGTCATACTCATTTGTTTTTGACTAAGTTAATAAACCCCTGCTTACACTCACTTAGCACAAAATTAAGAGCGTCCTTTTTGCATTTTTTTTAAGGCAGGAGAACTTAGGAAGAGGCCACTCGAAGCAGAAGGAAGAGCAATGTTCAAGTCAGCCATTTTCTCATTTAAAATAATTTATGCAGAAAATAGAAAAAGCATATGGCAGCATAAGAATTGTACTTTTGCCCATTAGCTGAGTGTGCTGATGGTGCAGAATAACTCCTTTTTAAATGACAGTGATCAATTTTCTCATCCCTACTGTTAAAAACTCATTTCTCTGTAGAATTTATTTTCTAGGTTGCTTTCTCCAGTAAAAGGTATCAGCCATGGACTTGAATTTAGCTTAAGTCATGAGAAATTGGGATATTTTGCCTAGAGTTTCAGTAAGAAACATAGAAGACCAGTCTTTGCCAGTGTGTGACTGTGACTTCAACTCCTCTGTAAAGGAAAGAATATCCTTCCCCTCCCCTCTAGTTCTGTGTGTGCCTAAAATTCACTTTACAAGTAAGCTATTAGTGGCAATTGATCACCTCTGTGCATTAATTACAGCTACATCTTCTGTAGATACTCTTTCTCACTGAGTAAGAGCCCCTCTGATTTACTGACCTAAATCCTAATCTTTTGCTGCAGTTCTTGCTTAATATGGTTCAAAATATTAAATTTAAGCATTCTTTGTACTTTCATGGTGAGTTGTTTACCCTTAAAGATGAAAGATTTGAAATAAAGCAATCTTTCGTCAGTGAATCCCCAGTTAACGTGCCTTAAACCATTTCGGCAGAGCTCTTGAAGTTTCCAATGATTTAATCTTAGTGTATTCTGTAAGATTGCATTCATCAAGACTTATTTTCTTGGAGGAAAATGACACATAATTGAAGATAGATCTATTTACTGTTTTCCTGGTTCAGCAAAGGACATAGTTTTACTGTTCTGAATCTTAGATGTCTATTGCAATAAAAAGGAAAAGGAAAAAAGAATTCTTATTAACTTAATGAAAGTATGGATTATGAGTTTCAGCTTCAAGCAACTATATCTTCTCAGGTGTCTCTTACTTATTGATCATGATGTAGAGATTTTAGGGGTGTATAGTAAAACCCAGGAATCTAAAATTTCATATTTTAGATACTATTTTTTAGAAGACTGGTTTTTACAGGAGCTTTTTCCTGATTGGAAAGCATCTGTTTTCATAGACATTAAAAGAATGTCTCTTTTCATAAAATATTTTCTAATTTAAATAATGTTTACATGTATCAAATTTAAAATTTCACTTTATACTGGGAATAAAAGATGCAAATTTAAAGTGAGAGTAAGGAATTGATAATGAAAAGTAATTCCATTTGGGTTTAAATTCTGTAGATGTGAAATTTGAGAAAGACTTTTCTAATTATATTTCCTTAGATACTAACTCTAGACTATGAACTTTTCAGATTTATTTCTTTGCAGTAGCACCACATTAAAAACCCCCAAGAATAAAGTGGAAGACACAGAGTCATTTTGAGCTAATACTTTGTTCTGCCTCAGAGTAAAGTTTTATGCAACTGAGAATCAAGTAGAACTCATACTGTATTATGATCTTACAGATGATTTCAGTTAGACGTTCTCTGTAATTGCTTTGAATGAGCTTCTTTACACTTCCAATGCCATAAAAACCTTCTTAACTTTCATTGTAGCAAAGACTCACATATTCATAACAATAATATTAGAGTTTGGGGGAAAATTTTGCGTTTATTGGACAATGGAAAAGAACTGAAAGAAAAAAAAACGTATTCTTTCAGGAGGTTTGTTATTATGAAAGTCATGTACAGTACCATGCAGAAAAATTTTCTGGCCTCTTTACATCAGAGGAGGGCAGCACTAACACTGCCCTCCATGCTCAGCCAAAATGGCACAACTTTTAATAAATCTTAAGTATTCATAGCTTGAAGTCTTGCTTCAATTAGGCATGTTTAGCCAAAGAAAAGGAGATTGCAAAAACATCCTAGTATGGTAGTTATGTCTGCTCATACAGATTTAATATAGAAGATATTCCTATGGCTAGAGTGAGAGTCCTATGTTCAGTGGTACAAGGGCAGTGAACCATATAGTGGCAATAGTATGCATTTTTTTATTCCATGTAGTGAAACTAGTCCTTTTCACTTCGATTTTGTAAAGGAAAATAGCACTTTTTAAATTTTTTTTTCTCTTATCTAACAATATTTCTGATCTTCAAGTGGCAAAACTGAACATTTAACATATTAAAAAGGAAAAGTGAAATGAACCTTAGGATTTGTACCTATTTTATTTGGGTATTGGATGCTCTTACTAGACCATAACTTAAACATTTGAAAATGGAAAGGAGGCATACTTTGCGTTCGCGCAGAAGGTATTAAATTTCCCATGCATTTAAAAAACAGCACTATAACTTTCCCAAGAGGAATAAAAATGTTGTGGGAGCAGACTAAATCTGAAATACTACCAACTTTTAAGATAGAAAAATGCTATTACTGACTGCCCATCATGGGGTAGCAGCAGAAGTTGATGTGATAGCATCCTCTGTTTGTTATGTTCCTGGTGACAGACCTTTTTTGGACACTTGACTGATGGTGTTTATGTCATTCCCACTACAGACACGCTCCCTGAGGTTATTTTACTTTCATGCCATTGCAATTTAACATTCATCACTGTTGAAACAGGTATGAATTGACAGTCCTGGGGAACTGTATAATTCTCACGTCAGATTCTTGTTACTGGCCCATTAGTCTCAGAAAAAATGTAAATGTTTCTTCTATGTTTAGCCAGGTTTTCATAATTCTTACTTTGCACTTTAGAGAAAGTTTGAATTGAGAGTGAAATTTTGCTAGGCATATATTTGGGTAATGATGTCAGCTCACTGTTGATCTGTTGGACATACTAAGACTTGATAAACATTTGGGGTATAATGAGAGCTGCTAGTCCCCAGCAAGAAGTAGAATACATAATTTTTAAGAATGCCTATAAATCTCCCCTCAAGGACTAATTTATCCACTAAATCGCATTTTCTTCCTGGAATGGCATCGCTCATTTCTGTAGGACTAATCACAGACTGAGGTGATGTACACTTCTTTTTAATAGCAGAAATTGCCATTTTCATAAAGAAAAAAAAGGAAGACAAATGTCCTATAGTGGCATTAGCAGTAGTATTAAGCAAAGGAAATTACTTCCTTGTAGGCTATTTTTCTTCATTTTCCCGTACACTTTCCATTTTTCAAACAAGACATCTGAGTTCTGTTTCTGGCTGAAAACTACATTCTCAAGCAGCATTGCAGATGGGGAACTTTGCTTCTTTCTGCTTTAATGGACAAGAGTTTAATGGACAGTGACATCAATATGATAAATCTAAAATACTTTTCTTGCCTTCAAAATGATTGACTTAACATTGTACATGTTTGTATTATAGACAGGACAATAGACAGGCTTGTAGCTGAGTGCTGGTTATTCAAGCTGAAACTTCTTATCAGGCCTGCAGAAACAAATGGGGCATTTTCAGGAAAATGTCAGCTTTGATATATCTCAATAAATACCAACATATACAGCTGGCTATTTGCAAACACAGGTACATAATTAGATTAATTATCAGAACCCCCTTCTTGATAAATCTTGCATTTACAGATAAGTGTAGCAGAAACAACAGTTTTAAAAGTTAACAAATGTCATTTGGTAATTATTGCAATTAACTGTATTGCCGTTATGGCAACTCAAGTTTAAAATAGAAAATACGGGTGAAATTAAAATTTCTTTTTGTATTTTTTTTTTTGTATAATAATTAGACCATATCTTCCCTCACTTAAAAAAATGTACATTAGCAAAATATACCAGTGGATAAAGTTACAGAGTATGTGTTCATATTCTGTAATTTTTATTTCTCCTGTTTGCTGCATTATCCACTATTTCTTTAAGCAAAAAAAAAAAATATATATATACATAATGTTCAAATGAGAGGTGTGTATGGCTTTAAACTGATGGTATAGTCGAAAATATGCATGAATTTTAATAGTAGTTATTCATCCAAAAGTAAGGGTTTGATCATATTAAAAAGTTGCAATGAGAAGTTTTTGAGGAACTTGACTCACCGACAGTTTTTTCAAAGAATATTTTCAGGTTTCCTTTAACATATTTTTCCACTGCTTGAATATGTAGCATTTTCAGTAAATTAATATGATTTAACATTATATCTGGTTTTCCTTCATGACTTTCCTTTGTCTTTTGGTTCAACGACTTGCACTTAAGTAATTGCAGAACACTTTACTCCATGTGAAATATTCAAAAATCACCATTCAAGAAAAATTCTAGAAAGTTTCCTTAGAAGTAATACTATTTGAAACAAAAGGTAAAATTAAATATAGGAGTCCCATATTTAATAAAATGCCTTCAAAAATAGTTGGTCAATAAAAAATTAATGTTAATAAACCAATTGTGGCCAGAGTTCTTTCTGTTCTCTTACAATAAATGGAATGTATGTCCTCTTCATTGCTTCCCACCTATCACTTAACAAAACCTTGCCAAATTCATGCATAGACAGTGTTAATCTGTAATACATTATTGCACAAAATAAGCTCTATCTTTCTGTTCCTCTGAACAAAAATATGAAATACCCACCTTGCTTTTGATTTTCATCTGAGTGTGTGTGATTTGCTCTAGTAAAAGTGCCCAAAGTAAGAGACATGGTTAGATAGCATGTTTTAAATATTTATAAAATAAAATTATTTTAGAATCATCAAAGGATGATATATATGCTGATAAAGGATAGATGTTTTTAAGGTATTATTGATGTTGATAAGAAATTACATGCCTTCAGGCAATAGTGTTATTTGCTAATGAAAAAAAAAAAGGATTAAGTTGCTTCATATATTTTATGTGGTGCAGTATAACAGCACATAAATCCTGTGGGAATTCTATAATATTTTTTCTTATTAACTTCTAATTAAGCCTGAGCAATTTTTTGAAGAGATAAATTGGCACATTTTTTCAGTATCATCTTTCTTGGTAGAGAATATCAGGTCTAAATACTACTAATCTGAACAGGAAAGACCCTCCAGTTTCATTCAGGGTGACAATTTTTCGGTGAATTTGTGCCTCTTCTAGACATCATTTAGAAGGAAAAGGAGGTAAACAATTTCTTCAGCAAATGAGGAAACAGGTTTATACAGTTTGACATCAGGTAAAACACAAAGAAGTGAGGTTTTCTGATTGGCACAAGGACAATGTTTGTTATTCCCGTCTAATATTGCACACATGATATTTCCAGCCTAAATTCATGATCACGTCACTTTATGTGAGCTGTATGAGAATGGGAAGAGGCCTGTCTTTAGGAGCTGCATATAGATGGAGTCCTTTTCTTACAAATTCCACAAACTGCTGTTTGTAGAGATGGAGGGGATCTCTCGAAATGGAGGGCGCTGCACTGGGTAGGAGGGGCTGCAATTTCGGGGCTCTATCTCAGCCTAGAGGCATCCAGCTGTGCTGGCTACTTGTGGTGGTGGGAGAGGGAATACTGCTGTAGGATTGTGCCATGGGAACACAGAAGGAAAATGTGAAAGAGCATGAAGTTATCAGGATTCAGAAGGTGTTTGGTTAAGTCCGCACGCAAAATGCTTCCTAAGTTAGGAGTCTGAAAACAATCCCTCCTCTGGCCTTAGAGATCCAGAGGGTCTAGAGGCCAGATAGAAGGAGATCTAGAGGATTTCTATGGACAGTGAATTGAA
This sequence comes from Petroica traversi, assembly GCA_025920805.1. Classification (NCBI taxonomy): domain Eukaryota; kingdom Metazoa; phylum Chordata; class Aves; order Passeriformes; family Petroicidae; genus Petroica; species Petroica traversi. Next base: position 18,642,554 of record JAHLSL010000019.1, read on the forward strand.
ATGTGTCCATATATCTCTTTCATTGCCCCTCACCCAGTCTCTCTAGATTATGTTGCATAGAAGGTGTATTGTTTAACCTTTTAAACTGTAAGTAGCAGAAGAACACTTTTACTATGACAAATTCCTATCTCTAACACGATTTGCCAGTATTCTTTCATCATTGTTATTGTATCAACAAACTTACATCATCCTGTGGTATCACCCATGTCCAAGACAGTGCCCAGACTAGGTGCAGCACCAGTGAACTGAACCTGAGAACTGAAGCAGAAATTACATATAACCTCAGGCATGACCTAAAATTCAGATCAGGATTTGCAGGAAATGCAGGAAAACATTGCCAATAACAAGCTGAATAATAAGTTTAAAAATTTGTTCCCAGTAATATTTCTTATGCAATAAACAGTGCCTATTTAAGGTCTCCCATCTCTTTTCATTTTATCTTACTATAGGAGATTTGTGTTGTAACATTTTATAATTAAATAACAGTAAAGATAAAAATGCAAGTATTTTGATTTTATTTATAGCTGTGAAAGCATGCTTTACAATTTATAATTCAGTCCAGGAATTCAGTTATCTTAAAAGGAAAATAAATTTTTCAATGACAAGTACCAATTATGACCAAAAACTCTGCATTTACCTCCAGTAAATCTAATCTACATGCATTAAAGAGAACAATTTTGCTGACACGTTTTAAGACTCGGTTCCACTGTAATATTTCATCTCTTTCAGTATATGCGTGTAATCAAAATAAAGAAGTATCTGGGATATCTCTGTTTTCTGACATAGTACCTGTCGTTCTTAAGGATTGCTGCCATGACATAAGTATGTACTGTAAATTATAATAAATAATTTTTATATCATAAATAATTTTTAACTTGTTACCCAGAAATACAAGACATTCTGTAGACATTTTATAAAAGAATGGTGAATTACTTTATTGATGCACATGGTAAAAAGAGAATCAAGGCTTTGGTTTTGAAAAATAATTCACCTGTTTCTAAAAAAAAGGTTTCACATGCCCATCAAGGAAAAGGTTGAAGGTAATTCCCTGCAAGCAAGCAGTAGCTATCAGGATGCGTTAGGCAGGACTAACTCACACACTACCTTCATACCCTTGACTTTCCAGACACATTTGTAGATAATGTTGATTCTTCTGACAGCAGACACAAATCCTCACAGTTCTGTGGGAAGATATTTCAGTTCTGCATTGAAATTATATTTCCCATAGCATTAAGTCAATCATTTCTGTGAGATAGAAATTTTGAGTTAAACAGGAGTACAGTGCATGCTATAGCTTACACTTTGCAAAATACAGCCATGATCTTATAATGCTCATACTGAGATAACTTTCTTCTGTATGGCAGTTGGAGAATGGTCTAATCTGGGCCTAATCATCAGTGTCTGGCAGCAGTAAGGCAGCAGCTTAAATTAAACTGCCAATTGAGCTCTCTGGAAGGGAGTTCTGGATCCAAACTTTCAAGATCTAGATGTTCTGTAAAAGAGAGAGACAAGTGGATTGAGGAAACAAAACACAGACACATAGAAGAAACAGCTTCCTGGAACACTTCATCTTTTTGTTTATTTCAAAAATATCTGCTGGAAATTTGGTGTGAGAATACATATAAGTTTAATTTGTTGCTTTTCCTTGAGTCCTCTTTTACATATATATCGATGTTAAACTGGATTTGAGGCATTACCAGTGTGTTTCACTTTCACCTCAGAGATTTGTAATATTAGAAAGGTTAGGTTAGTGTTTGTCATCATCTCATTCTACATTTTCAGTACATACCCTCTCAGTCTGGATGCAAGCACAGTGAAAAAAAAGTAATAAAATGTAGATTTTGTAAAATTCATAAAATGTTATATCCTGGCCACACTCCAGGAAAAATTCCAGGCTTTATATAGAGCTATGCATTCTGTCAGCATATATATTGTTCTGGGACACAGTTTGGGCAGAAAAGAAGCTAAAGGAAGGAAACATGGGAGCACTTGCCTGGATTTGCACTGTCATCTTTGTGCTACCATCTTTCCCCATTGATTGCCCTGTCTTTATCTGTAATTGGAAGCAGATGTTGGGCAACTGAATGGCACCTCAATCCTTACCTGTGTGCTGATGCCCTGCTCCCTTGCCCCATCCACAGAATAGGGCAGTGTCTCTTGGGGTCCAGTTCTATCTGTCTACCTGGCATGGAAAGTGGGATTTATAAGGCATGGCTTTGGTACAAAAGACCTCACAAGTATCCAAGGAAATGGCAAAGGCTGAAGAAGAAGAAGGGAAAATATGTGGCAAATTTCTTCATGTATGAGTAGAATAATTTTGGAAGTAGGCATTTAGACAAATTCATCTTGCTTCTTTTAAAAGCTGTAAATTTTTATTGCTGACCAGAGATAAACCTATTCTCTCCTTACTTCCATCGGGGAGGCTGCATCTGTAGCAATGTTGAAAAAACAGTGTGCTGTTACCTCAGTGTTTTCTTTTCACCTACAAAGCTAAATGTCAATGTTACTGACATAATATTCTGCCTCTTACTGCCAGAAGGTGGGGACGTTATGAGAAGACCAACTTTGGGAATCTGTGTCCTGAGACAAAGACTGAAAAATGCAGGAAGGGTTAAGGGACTTCACTTTCCTCACAACATTCTGAGGAAGCCCCCCAGATTGTTGTGACAACAACCATATTCGGTTCCTAAAAATACAAAAGTAGGCTCTGTTATTTCAGCTGTTTGTCTGGGAATTTAGTCAGCTGATTGCCAGAATAACTCAGGAATGATATGGATCTGTCCCTGGATTATTCAAGAACACTGAACAAAGGAGGGTATCCATAGGTTCTTGGAGACTTGGAACTGCATGCATGTCTTCTTTTCTTGTCTGGCAAATGTTTCTGTGAGATCTGTGTCTAACCAGGCAAGAATTTGAGGACTGTACCAATTAGGCTTAGAGGAGTTCTTCTCAATTAAGAAAATCTCACTAATTCCAATGATTCATCATCACTAAATGCTATAGGGCTTCCATGCAGTATTTTTCTCTCTCCAAATGTCTGCAGTGCATTGGAGAGATTGTAGCAAAATTATTTTCCAGATGTCCCCAAAAAAGGACTGAAAAAACTGGCAGTTTAATGCAAACATTTCTAGATTACTGGAGTCACTCACTGTTAAAGATGATCAGACAGAGACTGACTGTGACCACGGATGCTCAGTGAGTGCCTGGTGCTGAGCCTGCTCTCCAGAAGTTTCCCTTTGATGACATCTTTCCTGTAAATAAAAGACAGTCAGGGTAGTTGCGTGATTTTTCTTAGTTCTTGTTTCACACTGTTTTAAGTCCAACTTGAGATGAAGCTTGTTTGCTCAATTCCAGGCATTTCATGATGTTATGTTTGGGAAGTGGTTAGGATGAAGCTGAAGTTGAATGGGAGGATGTTGTGGTGTGTGTGGGAATAGGGCATGTGGAATACACGTCTTGGTGGACTGGTAGATAGGGAGCTCACATATTGAGACAATGGGATGTAACAGAGGACTCAGAAAGGACTGGGAGGTTTTGAATCTTCAGCTAATGTTTCAGCTAATGCCAAAATTGAAACCAAAAGAAGGTGAACAGAGCTGAAGAAATTAATTCTTCAGACTACCTTGACAGGCATACTCTTTCACTACAGCAGAAAGGGAAGTTTAGCATTTGAGGATAATTTTAGTACTGTTTTTCCTTTGCTCTTAGAAAAATGCTCTAGCAGCTTTACGAAAGGAAACTACCTTACGAGTTGAAACTTGTCTAAAAAGTTGTAAAGAATATTTCAGCTATTATACATAGTTTTTCTAAATTGCATTTTTTCTTTCAAGAAAGCGTACTAGAAATATACTGCCTTGAAAATTCATTATTCCTCTTCTTTGTTAGGCAGTCCTCATAGTATAAACCCTTTTTAAAAGTTCATGAATTGAGGCAAAGCAATTAATGTGGGACTTTATGCTTATAACTCATGTTTCAACACAAGCATATTGTGACAAGCCTTGTCAGTAAGAATGTATTGATTAAAATCAGCTTTTTTTTTTTTTTAGTATCAACATGATATTTTTTTCTGTTTTCTCAGAACTAGAGGCAGAGGAGTGGTGCAAACATCTTTGCATGGAATGTCTAGGGGCCAGGCTCAATGATATAAGTCTTGGGGAACCAGATTTGCTTGCTGCTGGAGTCCAGAGAGAACAAAATGGTAAGTAACTTTTTATTTGCTCCTAGATCAGTTCTTAGGTGATGTCCCGTGTCATCTTTGCTTGTGCCTGTTGTTGTGAGGACTTTTGCTAGTAGCTGAAGCACATCATTAATAATTAAACATTTGGATATGCTTTTGAAGCTCAAGCCTAGTTTTTGGGTGTCTTTTTGTACAAATAAAGATGAATAAATTGCATGCCAAATAACACATATAGTGACTTCGTATCTTCATTGTGTTCAGATTTCCCTGTCATGGGAAATGATGACCATGACCCTTCTTTTTCTGGAAATGATGGCTTCTGTGCAGAGGAATAAAGCAGCAGCTGTTGTTTTGCAGCCTTTTCAGGACAGCGATGAACATAACAAGAGTAATTTGGACTGCAAAACACATATTTGCTTTAAACTCCTACCTGTCTTGAATATTGAAGTCAGGATCATCTAAATGCTGTCAAATATGGGTGAAAAGGGCAGTGACAGATGTTAGTCAGCACTAAGCCTGAGTTGTAAGTCTTCATCTAAAGGCTATTTGGATTAGACGCATGCACAGGAAGAATGCTAGTGGATGGAATAGGCAATAACAAAAGAAAATCTGTGATTACCCTGTCATTTAATTCCTATTAATGAACACGAGGGCAACACAAAATGTGCTCATTTAGTCCTCCCTAAATTACAGCTCTCAATGATTATTACTGTCTTGATGCTTTTATAAGATCCAATAGCTTTCAACCAAGTAATAACATACCCTGCCTCAATGGTCATAAAATATCAAGCCAACTATCATTATAAACAAAATACATAATTAAATTATAGAACGAATGGCACTATATTTATTACATTATTTCTCTGAACCTAATTGCACACAGAATGAAATATACAGAAATGTTTAAGGAATTTTGTTCAAAAAGCAGACATGTTAAAATGGGATTTAAAAGAAGTTCAAATGTTCGTTAAGTTGTTTGCCTACTATGAGACACAGAATTCAATTTGTAGTCTCAAACTACTTAACAAAGGGAGTGCTACTAATGTTGTAGGAAAGAGATAATGATCAGACAGCACTCAAAGCATCCCATCTGCTCTGTGCACATAGGCTATAGGTATAAAACTCATCTGCATGCTGCTGAAGAGAGAACTGTGTGAACAGGTGGAGGTCTTTCACAAATAGGAAAGGAAATAAAACTTGTCAAGAGCCTAGGATGTGAACAGAAAAGTAGCTTGAAATTCCTCAAGCTCTTTCTGCAGTGAATTCGTGTACTCTTCAGCAGGACATAGATGATAAATACTACATTTTATCATGTTCCTGAAAGAGATCCAGTTAGGCACACATGACCTCCAGGAGGCATATATTAGTTCTGTTGTACGAACTAGTCTTGATTCAATTGCCTTAGTCTAGAAATTAATTGCAGTGTTACCAACCAGCATATATGAACATAATTAGCATCTTTATTGTTCTAAGTAAATAAATGAAAGGAAACAAAGAGGCAGAGCATGTATTTGTTGTACAAATCACATGAATAATAATGCACGGAGGGTATCATTAGCTGTATTCTTTTAAAACAAGTGACTGAATACATATAATCCGATATTTGACGAGCATGCTCTGCTAAATCATTAGTTACAGTATCTCAGACAAGTAATTCTGATACCTATCCTCATCCTTCCCTCATCCCCTTGGTGCACAACTTTGCATTTTAATAAGCATGTTTGAAATTCAAAGTTGTCTTGTTCAGAGGCAAAGCAAATTCTGTTGTGGGTGTCTTTTAATCAGCTTGGAATGAGGAAAAACTGCAGAGATTCATACTATAGTTATGAAATCTGGCATTTTGCTCATTTATCTGTGCTGGAAGATCCCACAGTTGCACTCAAATTCCTACAGCAGATTTCTTCAGTAAAATCAGTTGAGTGGAACCGTGCCTTCAGTTTACACAGGTTATCTTATTTTGCAAACCTGGCACATTCCCCCCATGACCTGAAAAGGTGACTAGTTCAAGGGTGGGATCATTTGGGGATTTGGGTGGAATCATTTCAGATTTTTAGTTTCGTTTGTTTTCTTGCACATTTTCCCCATATGGCAGCTTTTACACACATGCTATCAAAAATGGGAGTTCAAAAGATATCTCAAAACCTTTTGAAAGTCTACTGAGCTTTTGCTTATAAATATTCTTGTTGAGCTTTTGTTGACCTGAAACTAAAAGGTCAAAGTTAATTTTACAACTGGAAATTCATGTGTATGAAGCATCTAAAATCTTGCTCTTCGTGAAAATGGCAACTGTGTCACTCTCTGGGTAATTTTATTTTTTTGTGTTAAATAAAAACTGAATACCTTTGTACCTTTGAATGTCATTTCTTCAGAACATATTGCAAGTGTGTCAACTTCACAGAATTCCTCTCGAGTTAGTCAATTTATTAACACTTCCTTGAAACAGAGATGTGAGAATACAGTTTGAGAAACATGTAACAGTCTCACAGCCTAAGCATCTAGTTTCATGCAAGTTCTGTTGCCTGACCCATACAAAGGCTTTCTTTCAGGTCACTGAGCAAAAGGCGTCGCTTACTGAGTAGGGCCACAGATTGTAATAAATATTATGGTGTCAATGGTTTTTCAGTTTTGGATAATCTTTTTCACACTTTTAAAGGCTGGAAGATATTGAATGATGGTGTCATAATGGTCATATCTCTATGATATAACAGGTGTTAATGTATTGATCCCAAAATAATTGGTGCATTAAGCATTAATTGCATTGCATTCCACTGAGGTTTTTTCAAATTGTTACTTTTCCCCAAAGATTTTCAGAAATCTGTAAAATTTGATAAAGGTACATCTTTGGACTTAGAAAAATAAGCCTAATAAGGTGGTTTTTTTCATGAGCTGCTTTACCTTTTCCAAGAGATAATATTTTTAATAGTCAGTGTTCTTCATGTGTTCAGCTACCTGCCCATTCTTGTTCTTAAAGGGCATTTTGATGATTTAAGGGCATTCACCAAACACATCAGATAAATAAATTGGTTCTGTCTTGAAAAAAAGTGTAGATTTGTAGTTTTCTTCCTGTATATGACCACTGAAGCCACCCTACCCTCATTTTGCAACATTTGAAATAATTTTCTTGATTTTTATTGTATAGGTCCTGGGGCCACTAAAATTGCTTCATGCTACTTGTATTTTTATACACAAAAATTACATTTCAGAATACACTTGATAAAGAAAATATGCATGGTTTCTATCATTTGTTTAGTACTTCTTTTTATTACTCCTGAGCCTGTTTATCCCCCCACTCTCGCTCTTGTGGTTCTCCTGAAATGAGCTTTAGATTTCTAAATCTAAATCCCTTTAGAGAGAAGGGAAGACACCTGATTCTCTGTGGCAGGAATGCAACAACATTGCTTGCCAAGCAGTTTGCTCCAAAGGCTGGCAAAATTGCTGTTTGGTGTGCAAAGGCCATACAACCACAGGGCAGTTGTCACATGGGAATAGAAATTTAAGGTAGTGCAGCCACCTGAGAGAGGCTTTCTGTTCTAGTTCTGGGTCAGTCAGGAAGTGCCAGTGACATCAGTTTCAGTGTGGTTGCACTGTTGCTTGAGCCTCCAGCACCAAGAAATTCTGCAGCAAAAAGAGGCAAAGTGTAGAGCTGCACTGCTTGTAGCAGAGAGCTCTCTGCTTCTTGTAGGAAGGATAGAGAAGGCTTCTAAGCTACTTGTGTGCAAATCACATCCGTAACAGGAAGCTTCTCACTGCATTTCAACTCCATTATTGCTTTCCAAAAGTATCGCCACAAGTCTTGCTGTGTAAACTCAGCTGCAGAAAATGTCTATTAGGTCGTTTTCTTTTTAAATTTAAGACTCTCAACTAATGGCTGCTTAGCTTGGAATGATGCACAAATTCCAATTAAAGTGAATGTGAAATGAAGCTTCTGTTGCTCTCCAACCATTTTACCTTCTCTCTCCTGCAAATCTAAGTGATTTGTTGGTGTACTTCAGCCCTATAGCAGCAACCTTATTTCTGTTTAAATTTCTTTTTGCACTGAACGTGGTCCCTAGTGTTTATGAATTTTCTTTTAGATTATTTGCTAAAGAATTAAAATACAGTATGAAAGCAAAAGCAGTAGAGGCCTCACTTCAGGATCCTATTCATGTAATTAATTTACTATAATGGCAGTGAAGCTTTATGTGTAATGATAAGACAAATAATACAGTTATAACTCCATGAAAGAAAATCTGGAGTAAGTTGGATCTGATTACACTGTTGACAAGTCTTCTAAGCAATATGCTGTGATTCTTATACACACATTTTGTAACCCTTAGTTTTCTCAAACTGCTGCTAGATGAAGAAATTGTAAGTGTAGAGTGTTGACTTCATTTGGGAAATCTGGAAGATTCTTTTCCAGGTCTCAACGCATTTGGAAGCATTTGCAATACACTCCAAAACATAATGATAAAAACAAATTTTGGAGTTTTGGGGTTCTTTTTTATCTTCCCGGGTGATGTCATATCTAAAATTTCTCCATGCTCACAATGGACAATACATCCAATGTGTCGCTGTTTTCATTCTTTATAAAAGGAAGCAATTTGAAAGATGTCATCCAAATGAACAGTATAGAATGACAGACTATGTTTACTGTGAAAAAGAAATCAGAATATTCAAGAGAATATTGGTTAAAAAAGTATTATGTGTAGACTATTAATAAATTCACTTTTTAGGAGCAGGTGCATCTGTTTGGTGAAGACTCTATTCCTAGCTGTTTTGAATACTAAATAATAGCACTAAAATAGCTGAATAATTGTACTAAATCATTTTCTATTAAACTTTACTTGGACTAAACCCTTTTCAATTAAACTTTACTTGTAAACTTGATGTAAAACCTGGAGAAAATGGGCAATGTTAAAATGCAAATTTTTAAACTGAAGAAAAGGCCAGATCCATCCTTTATTGGTATATCTTATTTACTGCTAAGTCATGCCTGTGATATCAATATGAGGCTTTTTTATTATGTGTTTTGAGGTTTTGATTTTTTTAAAGATTACTCCCTTATAAACCTAACTTTTATTTTCAAAGTCTGGAAAAGTTTGAAAGATAATTGAATTTTTTTTCCTCCCTACCTAATATTTAAATTAGTATTTCATAAAATTACTTCCTTTATAAAGTTTTTCTTCTTTCATAGCATTGGTTTTACATTCCTTTTTTATTTAAAAACCTTCCACAGGAGCAGCAGTCTTGCTTCCTGGATTTTAATTGCAAGAAACTCATTAATTCGTGTTAGCAAAAATGTAGCTTTTCATAGTGAACAACGTACTTGAATCCTCAGAAGAGGATTATGAGCCATTTCTTTGTGCTACATATTGAGATTACAAACTACAGCCAAAGCATAGAGATTTTGTAATTACATTCACAGAGCTGACTTGTTTTAGGGCATTTTCTAGAGTCTGTAGAATCTCTGTAATTTAATACATAAAAGAACTTTGCATGTTTTTTTATTATCTTCTGTTATCCTTAATCCATTTTTATACAATAGGTTGGTTTGTTGGGATTTTTTTTAATAAATGAGACAGCTTTATTCAGAAAAGTAAGGTGTTTACAGTTTTAATGTTAATCCAGTGACACTTCAGATTCTTCTCTACCTTTCTACTTACAGTGAAACAATTTGAAGTATTTACCTGCCTTTATATTTTTATTGGGATGCTTACATTTTTTAATGGAAGCAAAGCAGAATATTTATAAATAAAGGAAAAAAATTGATTATGAAGTCCTGGTTCCTCACTGTGTACAGAAGAAGGGAAACATTCTAATCGCCCTGAGATGTAAATAAACACAGAATGCTACACCTTCAAGACTTAAAGCTCTCTTTCCACCTGAAAATAAGCCACAGTTGATCAGCAGCAGAAGTCTCATAGGTGAAGTTTCTTTCACATATAAACTGAATATTTGCTCTCAAAGCCTCTGCTTATTTATATAGGTGCCACCAACCTGACTGTCTCCTTCTACAAGTAATTTTTTACCCATCATTAAAGCTGAAATTAAACCAAGTGTCTGGGTTGCAAGATTGCAATGTCATCTGGTCGGTTTTCCAGCTGGGATGATTTCACCAAAGGAACCCAGTGATAAAATGGCCAAATCAGGATCACTGGGCTCCAGTCATTTTGCTTCTCCAGTACAGCTGGGAGGCTGAGAGCATTTTGGAGTGGCTGCCAAGTCTCAGTCTCAGTCAATATGCTCATTTTCATAAAGACTCTTATGCTCCTATGCCCTGGAAAGCATTATTAAATGTCGCATTCTTGCCAAAGCCCAAATGCTAAACACCTTTACATGCACTAAGTGTATGATGAAGCATTGCTCTGCTTATTCAAGGAGATGGGAAAGAGCAGTCACACTGAGTGGAATAATAAGTATAGCAATATATCAGCATTTTTTTCTCATCCTGGCTTCCGCACTCCCTGAACTTTGCTCTCACAAGTTTAGAGAAGGGAGGAGGATAGGAATCCTGAATGCTGAGGAATTGTGCCTGTTCAGTCCCAGTCTTACCTTGCCCAACAACATTGCATCTCCCAATTTTCTGGGACCCTTATTAACTTCTATTTGCTTAGTCTTACTAGCCAATGAACTCTTACTGTCTCATCCTACTCATATGCAGATGGTATCTGAACCAAAGAGAAGCAAAATAACCTATTCAATTCATTCAGATGCTCTGGTGTCAGAATTCAGCTGGAATTCCCAAATCTGCCCCGTGATGACTGTTCGTTCTTGCCTGTATAAGTGTAAGGGCAAAATGTGCCACTAAAGATGGAATGACTGAATTACCATTAGCTAGATACTTGCTCAAATATCTTCTGAAATGGAAAAACTGGACACTGTTAATTAATGAAACTATTTAATAGTATCTACACCTTTCATGTCCTCAGCTGCCCAGTGTTCAAAAGTATAGTTTTTGTTCCAAAAGCAAATCTATCTATCCTCAATCTTCTCTAGCACATATGTTTGTAAGCTTGTTTTTCTTGCCAATTTGATTCAGTTCCAAGGGTGCTACGTTTTGCCCTGCATCTGATGTTCACTTTAATCAGACACACTTCCTTTAATCCCTGACATCTCACCTTAGACACTGACCTCCCATGCAAAGTCAGCAAATGTCTCTTGGCAGTTTGAGGATACCATGTCCTGAATGCCCTTCATGCAATCGTATCCTCAAACACATCAGAGAAGTTAAGCATTTCATGACTATCCTGGTAACATCTAAAGCAAGTTGAATTCTTTTCTGCCCTCCACACAACAGTTTAATGTTTACTTCAAAAAATAATTGTACCTTTTCATTTTGTCTGCTGTCTGAGGCATTCTGTCAGTGAAGATGGAGAAAGAGAAAGATTTTCTTTCTGGTATAGTAATCCCATCCCCCATAGATACACTGTGTTATTTCATGACATGAAAGAGAGAAAGAGCTGACAGGCCAGTTATTGCATCTTTCTTTCAAACAGAGGAGGGAAACAGCAATAACTGACAGCACAGCAATGCAAAGCTGGAGTCTAATATATGATAAAAGCACACCTGCAGTGTTATGAGGAATTTCTGTGTGACAATGCCAATGACATATGGATACTGAAAGGGTGTGCATACATATACATATACATATATATATATATATATATATATATATATATATATATATATATATAAAATTACAGTGCAAAATGAAAGTTATCTTGTTCACCACCATTCCCTTCCCAACGCAGTCTTTGACCTGTTACTCCCAAGTGTGAGCCCTTCCATTTACTTTAGTAGGCATTACATTAGACCTCTGCCTCATGCACTCCTCTGAGTATTGGGGGAAATTCTCCTCAGTGATCTCAGCAGCCTCTGCTAATCTGTTTGTGCTGTGTGTCACAAGACTTTCACAACATGTTGGGAGTTTCACACATGGGATCCTAGTCATAAAATTAAACTTTTAGGGCTAAAACCCATTAGTGTAACTAATGAGAACTTAGGCCTGGCAGAAGAGGTTGTGACAGAATGAATCAATTGGGGAGTCATTAATAGGACAAAATTAAATTGACTGAAATAGAACAACATTGGGATGACAAGTTTACTTGTTGCTATGCAGCAATTTTTATTGCTCAGCCAGCAGTTCCTTGCTTTCTCTAATCCCTCAAACTTTTGCTACTTTATTCACAAACTCACACACACACACACACACACATGCACACAAACACACACAGAACATGTTTTACATTAACTTGCTTACTTGCAATGTTTTAATTGTTTTGTTAAAAACATATATCTGTATCAAATGTTTAAAAGACACCGACACAATGTCTCTGGTAGTGATTTTCAAAAATAATGGGAAGATAATTTTCACTGTTGTGATAAATTTTCCTCACTTAAATTTAAATTCCTTCCTAATTTTTATGAGAACACTGTGAGAAAATTCAGTTCAAATGGTGGATTTAAAACATTCCGCACCAAATCATTTTTGCTTTATCAAGTGATTGGAGGCATTTTTCCTTTCAGTTTTCCCTCTAAATAACACTTTCCCAATATTGTTATTGAATAAGCTTTGCTCATGCTTGTACTTTAAACTGCTCTTACCTTTATTTGTCAACACTCTACAGGCAGTAGCATTGGCATTTTGCATTTCTACCCATTTCAAAGTTGGAAAGAAACTGTGAGAGAAAAGTTGTGCATGTACTGCACTCTCCCATATGATGCTAGCAAGCCCTAATATTGCAATGCATGTAGTTTTAAAATACAAACTGGCACGTCCAGCTGTACAACTAGAAATTTAACTTAATTTTTCATTCTGTGTAGAAGCAGCTCATAGAAACATTAGTTATTCTCCAAAGAAAATCACATTTTTATTTTAATGTTTGCTTCCTGCAGTTGATGGCATTTTACATCATCTTGGTTTTTTCCTCTTTTTTCCCTTTTTTCTTTTGTGAATTTTTTAATGTGTGTGGGTTTTTTTTTCACTGCTTATTAAATCACATGCAATTCAGGCACTTCAAAAAATTATTAATGTCCTTGACCTCCTACTGCAATAAGTGCACTTTGCAAGCAAAATGCAGCAGATAGAGATTGATGTCATGACCACAATAATATATCATGTTGAATCAGATTTTTCAAGAAAGCAACAGATGATTAAAATTGTTATTAATTTTCCAATAAGAATGACTTTGGCAAGTAAACAGAAACTGAATGCAAGGAATGTAATTATTAACAAGCTTCAATAAGTAAACTTGGGTTTGCAATTTCAAGGACAGCTTTTCTAGGAGGCAGTGATTGCACATACATATTTTGCCAGGATACCTTTAGGTCTGTTCTTTGAGAGAGGTATTTCTGTCAGAGTTCTTATCACTGTGAATTTTGGACCTTAATGTGAGGGTAAAAAAGGACTTCAGTAAAGGTGCTGGGAACATGTGTCCAAGATGACTATGCAGATCATCTCTGAAAGATGTTTCAGACTGCTGCATCATTTATAAAGATAATGAAATGAAGATGATTCTCCTCTTACTGCTCTCATATGCACTAGCAGAGCTGCTTCAGTGGTCTTCACCTTTGTTAAAGCCAGAAATTTGGCTTTGATTTCAGAATCATCAGAACTAGACTTTATTTCTCTTTTTTTCCCAGTATAAAATCTTGCTTTAACTTTTGATATCTTACTTTGTGTTTTTTTTCCAGAACGATTCAATGTATACCTTATGCCTACACCAAATTTAGATATCTATGGGGAATGTACAATGCAGATCACACATGAAAACATCTATCTCTGGGACATCCACAATGCCAAGGTCAAGCTGGTCATGTGGCCTCTGAGCTCTTTGAGGAGATACGGACGTGACTCCACGTGGTTTACATTTGAGTCTGGAAGGTAAGTGCTAAGGAGGTGCAAAAAAAGAAATAGAAAAACAGTCCTCATTTTGAATAAGCAGTCTGAGAAGTTAAATAAGCCTCTCCTTATAAGGCAAGACAGAATACATGGCCTCTTCATAGACTTCCCTTTACTGAATATTACTTTTCAATATATTCAGGCCAGTGTTTGAAATAAACTGTAATATGTCTTATATTAAAAATGAGCTTAAGCTCCCTCTGACTTTTATTTAAGTGTGATTGAAATGTCATTCTTAAGGTTTATGAGTCTCACTGTGCTTAAACACTATTGTGGTATGATTGGCGTACTTTTGACGTAGAAGAAATTAATTCTGGATCATGGAAAAGGCTCATCACACAAGCATGAATGAAATAACTTCCATTACAGTGGATATTACTCTTTTTGGATGTTCCTGATGACTGATTGCCACCCTAGAGAATAATTGCAAGCAGGATTACAAGAGAACATTGTGAACCCATAAAAAGGCTAGCCCTTTTTTCTGCCTGCATTTTTAATCCTTATTGCCATTTCCATCTTCAGATCAGTTTTAAATGTCCACAGAGCTGTTTTGCCTCTCTTTCATATCTTTTTAATGCATTTCATATCTTGCCATTAGGTTCACTGCCATTTCTGCACAACAATAATTCTGCATTTAACTCTCCCTCTGGTGGTGTTTCAACTTGTATTTTGTGGTTCTAGACTACTGTTCTTTATGATTTAGTTTGGGTTTTTTTATGGCTCATCATAGTCCTTTATGAGGAGCCAGAATTTTCTGAAGCAATCTGTGAAATTGCAGGTGTCCCTACACTCTTGGGTTAGACACTGTCTTGTTAAAAAATCTTTATATGCCTTTTGATGTATACTTATTCAATACCATTAACAAATATTCACAGAAGTACAGTTTGTGATCAGAAACAAAACCATGGAACAAATGGACGCGCTACTGCCTGAGGCCAAAACTCCTCTGCCATTTCTATAGCTGGGAGTTACCATTTCACCAGTAATTTTTATATCCAGACTGCTGTCACTGGACCATTTTTGTTCTCTGTTAGTTTTCTGTGATGAGTTCACATGAAGACATCATTGGGGTTTCTTATTTAGTATTTTTTTTAAGTAAAAATAAGCAAAGCTGACCCATGTTTCAACTTGATTTCAATGATTAAGCTGAGGGGTTGATTCAAGTATACAATTTTTGCATGAATTAGCATTTCAAACCTCCTACAGTATTTTAATTCCATTTCAAGCCTCCTACAGTATTTTAATTCCATGCTAGTATCTGAATATCATCTGCTCCTACAGTCCAGGGTCCGTATGACCTGATGAAAAGTGAATTGTTTCCCTGTGTTTTATTATTATGAGCTAGCTCTGCCTTTATCTGTCATGCTTTATTGTCTTTGATCTGATTCCTCCCTTTTTGCTTGCTTGGGAGTGCTTTAACTATCTGATTTGGAAATGCATAGAGGTAAAAAAATAGGGTTAGAGAAAAGTTGATATCTTCAATAACATCTGAAGGCTATATAGGGGAATTACAGCATTTTAAAATCTGTTGTTGATTTGCTTGGGGTTTTATTTTTATTTTTTAATCAACAAATCATCTTTCTCATCCTTCTGAACATGACTTTTTTTGTCCCCTGATCTGCTAGTACCTTAATACAATAAAATCCTGATGCATATTTGTTTTATCAGAAGTGAAGCACTCATCCATGTTTTATGAGAATGTTATGCAGTAAAAGTGTTGTTGCTTTAATTTTTCCCCAAGGCTTAAATATTAAATGTCGGCAATTGCTTTAAAGGAAATATTTTTAAATAGGTTATTATGTTTTAGTGTGTTTTAGCAGATATCCTGTGTATGTGTATGAGTTTTGTATGAACATTAGAAGCTCAGTTTTATATATTTATTTTACATCCTGAGTTTTGGTATTACTTAGTTTGAGAAAATAAATCCCTTCAATAACATAAGAGGGCATATTCACAGAGAGATACTTGGTTAAATAAATTGATCAAAATTAAGCTTTTTGGCAAATTTATCTTTAAATAAATATATTGCTTTTCATTTAAATGGAATATGAACTTGGATGTATAAAACTGAACTGCTCACTTGTCTAATGAAATGCAATGACTATAGAATTTGAAGAATGTCTTAAGTATGGGAGGAATGAACTCAGATTCTTTTAATCTGGCAGATTTTTCTGTTGGAGTTTGTAAATATGTATCTTTATCAATGAAGTTATACTTGTCCTTATTTTGTATTATTTATTGAGCCAATGAAAGTAAGTATTCCTTGCTCAGTGATTTCCTTAATCTGTCTTTTTGTCTATCCAAACCCTGCTGAGATATGGGGAAAGAGCAGATTTGTGTGGCTTTGTTCAATACTGGATGGAGAGATTCTCATTACCTAAAGTACCTGATTAGGGCTAATCCCATGCAATCTCTTCACCGATCAGAAAATAGTCATTCACAACTCCATTAGGCCCTACAATAGCTTTGTGTGGATTAATGCTGTTTATCTCACAGAGTGAATGGATCAGAGCACATGAGGTAACAGCATAGAATTTACATTTTTAAGATCTAGGCTTTCCAACTAACCAGCCTCGGACTGGACTGGGGAGTTGTGCTGGATTTGGAAGGGTTCATTTTCTGCACAGTTCATTTTCTGGGGCTGTGTTTGGGAACTGTGCTGAACACTGGGCTGATAACCTAGGGGTGTTCAGTTATTGTTGGGCAGAGCTTACACTGAGTTAAGGACTTTTCTGCTCCTCACCCCACCCCACCAGCAAACAGGCTGAGGGTGCACAAGGAGTTGGGAGGGGACACAGCCAGGAGAGCTGACCCCAACTGACCAAAGGGACAATCCTAGACTATATGGCATCATTCTGAGCATGTCAAGCAGGGAGAAGGAGAAGGAATAGGGGGGGATATTTGGAGTGATGGCATTTGACCTCCCAAGTCACTGTTATGTGTGATTGAGAGCAGTTTTCCTGGGAATGGTTGAACACCTATCTGCCAATGGGAAGTGGTGAATACATTCCTTGTGACATTTGGACTGTGCACATGGCTTCTACTTTACATATTCCGTGGTCTTTCCTCACTTTCACCCTTCCGATTCTCTCCCCCATCCCAGCGGGGGAGTGAGAAAATAGCTGTGTGATACTTTGTTGCCAGCTGGGATTAAACCACAACAGGAGTTTTAATGTTTAATCATCAATGATTCACAGGATTTCCTTAACATATGGATGTATATAATGTTTTCAGACACCTCTTTCTCATTATTTTGGATGCTGAATATGTTAGAGACGCAGTGGAGTTTACCTGCATGGATGCACTTACTTCTCATCAAACTTTTGGAGTTGCTATTCCATGTACCTAGGCTAAATTAGTCCTTGACTGTCTCTGATTTTTTTACTGTCCAGATGAAGTTGCTCTTAATTTGCCCAGGACTGCATTAAGTACACACAATTTAAGAAACATGCCAGAAAAGTAGTAAAACAGGTAAAACATTTCACAGTCCTGGTCAGGTGTGAAGACATCCTTTTCAGTCTCTTGTCCAAGTTCCAGGATTCGTTTGCTGATATTGCAAACCAAACCATCCATAGTAAAGGCCATAAACAATGTTTAGACTCTACACTCTGGCAACTGCAAAAGGCAGTTGTCCAAACTTTCCTTTTAGCAAAACAAGCTGTCTGAGGCATTGTTTTAGGAACATAAGAGGAGACTCCTAAGAATTCAGAATTGAAACACAGAGAAAATTAAGCACATATGGACTCTTTGTTCATTTTGAAATGTTTTTTTTTTTTTTGCTTTACTGTAATTTTGTCTTTTACATTTTCTATGTATGGAAGCTCTCTGGTCAAGTCTATTAACTGGCCAGAAGTTTAAAAAAGAAAAAAAAAGCTGAAGTCAAGTTAAACATGGTGAGAAAATATAATGAGGGGATGGGTCATGGAAGCTCCAGCCTAACTTTGCCAAATTCTGTGAGTTTCCAGCAGAGTAGAGAGTTTAAAGCAGAAGGTTTTTCTTGGAGTTTTGAGAGCAGAAGGAGCCGGAAATCTATTACATGCTCCTTTTTCTGAAATGCATTTTCTTTTACTTTGTAGACAAGATGTTGAAATTTAAGCAATTTCAAGTATTTCCAAGTTAACTCATGCTGTGCATTCAAAGAGATGCATTGAACCACACGAAACTATTCCTTCTTTATTTGCCTTTGATTTGGGTTTTTTTGTTCATCAGAGAAAATTTAATGAAATATGGTCTTCTCTATCACTTCTAAGATCTGGAATCTGTTTCTTTGGTTAAGAAAAATATTAAGCTCAAGCATTACACAGTGTCGACAAGAGAATTTCTCAGATTTTTTTTCCCAAGACTGATATATTCATTTTCTTTGTGGTAGATACACAGATGCTAGGGTTATCTGAAGCAGAAAGTTCACTGTTTGCTTCAGGCACTACATCTGACTGAAATGTTTCATTTGTCTGTCAGTCTTCTGTGGTGATTTTTGGTGTTAATATGAAATGTAGTAGTCAATTAACCCTTAAAGCTCAGTCAGTCATGGGAAAGATGCTCTTCTTTGCTTATGTGGGAAGACGCGCCTCATGCATGTGCCTCATGAGACAGCTGTCATGGGACTTCATGTGCTGTTGTACAAGTCTGTACTTCCCTGAAGAGAAGCCTGCAATTCCTGATTGCTGATGGGTTATCTAAATAGTGGATTAAGTTCATCTATCATGGGTTTATGATAGAATTATAAATCATATATTATAAATCATTCTAAATATCATTATGAAGTATAAGCGTGTGATAGAATTTGAGTCACTTTGGGTTGAGCAGCAGCATGAGCACTTGTGCAGCTTCAGTAAATAATTTATCATTTCACATAAACGTTAGCTCAGAGCTCTCAGTATCCCACACTTTAAATAGTTATGTTTGCTAGGATCTTTTCCCTCTTTTACACCTCTGTGATATTTTCAAAAATTACCCATGATATAAATTTTCTATGGTTTTATATTTCCTCACGGTCCCTTCACTTCTTTCTCGTGATCTTTCCACAAGTGGCATATATCACTAAAATCTGAAAATAAAAAACTTTCTTGAAAAAGAAACATTAAATTCTTTTATGTATCCTACCCTAACTTTTTTCTTAGTAATGACGTAGCTCTAATTTTAGGGAAAGTGGCATTTCTTACCACTGAAAAGGTTTCATTAGTTCCTGCTATTTAGCAGTGCCAAGGTTATACTGTAATATGTTGTAATAGTAGTTCCATTCCTACTTTTTTCCATTCCAACTCTCAGTTTGCCTCTTGCCAAATTCTTGACCTGGAATAAGACCTATGTTAGTCATTTGGTTCACTTAAATCCTGCTTAAAAAGGAGTGGTGTGTTTAACTCATCTACAAGACTCTTACTCTGGTTTTGATCATGGTACCTAATCTAAGAGCTGTTTTACTAGCAGAAACTAATATAGCTCATTGTAAGTGATTTATAAAGTGCTCATTGCGATTTCTCTCTGCCAAGGCTCCACTCAGACTGCTCTAGCATTGATAAGTCAGGGCAAGTTCCACCAAAACTCACATAGCAATGAAATTCTTCACGCTATAATTGACTATGGGGAGCAGAGAGAAGATTGGGTTGCATTGTACCTTCTAAAGCATTCTGCTTTTTTTAACACTGTTTTGAAAATTCACTCATGATATACAAACCTACTAAATATTTTTCCCCAACTGACAAAGAGTGCCTGAGCCATGTCACTTCACTCTGAAAGCTAATTCTTATGAGAAAAACAATGGCATTTTAAAACAGGCAATATATTGCGAGGATTACCTTTGTTAATTTTAACAGAAATGCATCGAGAAGTCAGCGACTCTTAGGCCAGAGCACCAAGCTTCATAGATGAAGTTGTGTGGCACAATAATGAATAAATTTATAAATACTAAATTGATAGCAATGAGCACATCACTAGTTCATTAGTTCAGCATTGCCTAAGCAGTAAATTTTCATAGAATTTTTACTGAATGAAAGACATGCCATAAGAAAACCAGTCACCCAAAGTTTGTCCAGTGAACAGAGCAGACTTGCAGCTCAGAGGGAAAGCCACCATCTCTGAGGTGTCTGTAGGAGTGGCTTCTATTTGCAGGTCACAGAGGGATCAGCATGGGTTGTCAACTGATCACCAGCTGTCCAATATCATTTGTTTAATTGAAAGGTTGCAAAGCTTTTTAATGAAATCGATAAGAATTGCATTGTGTTTGACTAATGTATTAGCAGACAGCATGTTAAGTTCCTCCTGATCTTGGCACAACATGAATTGTACCTTACATTTGAAGTGCCTATTTCCTTTCTCCCTTCATAATACAGTCACCTCGTAGTCAAATTAGATCTTGTTTGAAAATATTTTGAGACCAGCTGCCATTTAGCTTTCAGGAGGTTCTACTTCCATGTGTGACCTCAAAAGATTTATTTACTTACCATATTCTAATTGTCTGTTTTTCATAACTATGCTCTCCTGTAGGCATGCATTGTTGGATTGATATTCCTGAAGCTGAATAACAAGGTTATTGCTGTGTAATGTATGAGTGCAGAAGAAGCAGACAAAATAATTCATACATTCTTAATCACATTACGATTCACTTATTGTTTCAACTCTGCATTTTAACCTTTGAATTACACAGACAGCAACAGCAATAATTGATCTCATATGGCAGGTCTGGATAACTTGAGATGCCCCAGCAGCAGGTCCTTTTAACTCCAAGAGGCAAAATAACCTTTAGCATCCTACCTGAAAATACAGGAGGCCTGAAATAACTCAGATTTGAAAACTAAAACAATTTAGGTTAAAAAAAAATATGTCAAAACTCAAAAGCTTTTAAATACAAAATGCTAATATATTGTGCAATGTTCCTTGTTTAATATATAGGTACCATTTATCATAAAAGTGTCTATTTTAGCACTGAAATACTGTTGCATCTCTCACCCAGCAGGGCTATTTGCATGAGCTAATTAAAAATGCTGAAACTTGACACCTAATTATCTATATAGACAGTGGAAGAGTGTTAAACACTTTGCAAAGGGCAACGCAGAAGGCCACGGTTTGCACAGAGAACCATGTAGCCAGCAAGAATGCTAAGCACAAATAAATCCTTCCTTTCTCCAAAGCTTGTGAATGTAGGATCATCAGTTGAGGAGGAGGTTTGAAATATCCTTTATGCTAGGGCTGTGTACTGTACAAACATAGAAGGAAGTAATCAAAATGCAAAGGCTGGAATTTGCACAACAAAAGAGCCTTGTTCATGAATATGCAGGAACCTGTGCAAGCCCCTGCTTGCACATGCACCCATAGAGCATTGCAGAAGCATAAAGGAGCATGGTTTTATACATTTGTGGGCTTCATTGGTTGTCAGGAACTCTGGTTCCTCTGCTGGCACATAGGTTTATTCTAAAGGTCATTTTAGTGTTGAACAGTTGTCTCTTTTATGTCAGATGCAAAAGAAATTGCAGTGGGAGTTTTATTTTTCTCTCGGGCTTGGGTCTTCATTACGCTGAAATCAAGATGAGTATAGTTTGACTGTTGGTCACTACTCTTGCACTGAGAAAGCTGTTTTAGCAGGATGGTCTTGAAAGGTTTTGCCTAATATCTGCCAGATTGGCCCTGTTCTTTCAGGCAGCATTCATTGTTCTCAGTAATAATAAACTCACCTATAAGTAGCAGCTGAGGCCCCTTGGTCTGTCCAGGCATGAGAAATGTGAGGGGAGACCTCCTTGCAGTCTTCAATATCCTCACAATGGGAAGAGGAGGGACAGGTACTGATCTCTTCACTCTCATGACCAGTGACAAGACTCAAAGAAAAGGGATGAAATTGAGTCAGGGGAGGATTAGGTTGGATACCACAAAAAGGTTTTTCAACTTGAGGGTGCTGGAACAGGTTCCCCAGGGAAGTGGTCACAGCACCAAACCTGCCCGAGTTCAAGAAGAGTTTGGATAATGCTCTCAGGCACAGGTGTGACTCTTGGGGTGTCCTGTGTAAGATTGGGAGTTGGACTCTATGATCCTGATGGATCCCGCCCAACTCAGCATATTCTATTATTCTGTAAAATACCTATTGGCATCTTTTTGTTTTGCTTTATTAAGATGTATTTCTGGAGAATGTGCATACCCAGTAATTTCTTTGCTTCCAAAAGAGGTCAGTAGAGTGTTTTTGGCCATTGCTGTCAGTCACAGATGGATAGCGGTTCCAGAAATACTTCTGTGTCTGGACATAGCAATAGTGTGAGAACAGAAATTTTAGCATAGAAATTTCCATGGTGATTCTTTTTTTCAGTAGCTATATGTTAACTTTTCATTACTAAGTTGACTGTCCTTATGAACAGAGCTTTATATGTATGTAAGTTATATTTATATATTAATTTCCCAACATACTTATGGTATATGTGATCTCACTGCACCCAAGACTGTGTTGGAATATGTGAGTAACTGTGGAGGTTACAAATTTATTTTTTTAATTGATGCAGGTTTTTAAAAAACATTTTGTTTTCAAATACCAATCAATGATCATGAAAATAATATTTCCACCTATTGATTAATTAATTGTTAATATCATTCATTATGTCATTGATTAGAAAAAATCTGTTCTTCTGTAAAAAGCTATTGAAACAAAATGAAGATAATAATATTGAAAAGAAAACCACTAATGGAGACAACATTGTTTTGCAAACCAGACAATTTTCTTGAACTGGTGAATAATAGGATGTTTTGGTTAAAACCTTTAAAACATGGTAAATAACTCTGATAATATATATTCCTCACTGCTTCTCAACAGCTGCACCCTTAATGAAATCTAAGTCACTTTTTATGACCTTTTACTGTTAAAACAAATACACACACACAGAGAAATATTTTAATAACACATATAAAATAATATAAATGTTCTCTTCCCAAAATATCTATATAACTAAATCTGAAGACCTGAAAGCACTATCCAATTCACCATTCATGATTAATTGTTTTAATTTTTTAGGTAGTGCCTGAATACAAAGCCATGTGCTAAATTTCAAGGATTTTTTCCCACAGCACTTTGCTAAGAAGACAAGCCTAATAATTGAAAACCATGTCACAGCCCTCCTAGCATTACCATATGTTTTACCCCCCTAAAGTATTTTATTGCAACTAAGTGTCCTCTCACTCTAATTTAAATTAACTAAAGAACTATTAAAGTATTGTCACATAGGTGAGATGGAGAGCACTTTACAGGCAGTGCCTGCTCAGTGGCATTCTGGAAAAGTCAGGTTATTTGGTCCCACTGGCTCCTTTAATCTTCCACTTATTTATAATGTACCAGAGGAAGGTTTGCCCCTTAGCCCCTGTAGAGGAAATGCTATTAGCTACTGTGTCCCTCCTAATGGTACTTCTTTGCTATCATAGTAAGTTATTACTATTATTGCACTATTAATAATGCTGTACTCTGTGGTTTGTGATTTATTTCTGCTGTGAGTGGTCATTTGTCACATATTTTCTAAAAAGCTTCTATCTTATTAGAAAGAGGGGAGGGAGAAGTAGCATCTAATGGAATCTCTCAATCTCGGCTGCTCCAAACATCGTTTGATCTTTCTGACTTTTCGGAAGAAAACTCAAGTCAGTGCTATAATTCACTGAAATCCTTCATCTACTTGATTATCCTGTCAGTGGCCAAAAAGTCAAATATAGCATTGAATTCACATGGCTTGCTTGAACCAGTACACCTAAGCAAATTTTCCCATTTTTTTACAACTTTTAGATAGTTCTCTGTCCAACTTGAAAAATATCTCCTCTGTAAAATGATACTTTAAATGGTCCCTGATACACTTGCTGAAAACAACATTTTGGGATGAATGACAGGAAGGATTTTATTTACCTGAAATGTGCACTATCATGGCTGAAATTTAATCAAGTTTATTATAAAGGCAAATAGAAATTATCATCACTTTTTGCATATATTAGTATGCAATACTTAAAAACTCAAAATCGTTTGAAACTGTCTGACCATAAGCATCAATTACAGTCAAGAATGGGATTAAGGGCAGAAAATTTTAGTCTTGAGGATGATTCAGTGGAAAACCCAGAAGCTCTTTCAGATGACGGTGCCAACCCTTTATTTAATGACAGAAAGGCTGGATCATGTGGATCTCTGCTCATCTAAGGGTGCTGCCACTGCCACCAGAAAACAAAGATACACAGGAGGGATGCAAACCAACCTCTGAAGGGGACCTGGGCAGGAGTGTGCTAGAGCTGGTTTGCAACACACTAGAAAGCAATTGGGCCAGCTTGCTGGGACTAAGAGAAACTCAAGAAATTGGTGAAAACAGGAGGGCAAGTTTGTCGGGTTGGGCCAACAGAATGGGCTAGGTAGGTGGAACAGGAAATAGGAATGTGTTAATTAAATAAAAATGGGCTGGTAAGACAGAACTTGATAAGGAGAGACTTCTTAAAAAAACACAAAAGTATTTGGAATTGTGTATCATTTAACAGCAATAGCTAATCAGAAAGCGTGGAAGATATTACTAAAAGCAGCAAAAAGGTATTGTCCAGGAAAAGTGTTTGTCATTAGCAGGTGTTGACAACACAATCTCAAATACTTCATTTCAGAGGTACTTTGCCTTTTTACCGCGTGCTTTTTTAAGCCCTATGAGACCAATTTCTCAGAGATGGGTGGGGAGAAAAAAAAAGAAAAAATCAGTATGGTTAGCTCTCAGCTTCAGAAGCACAAATGAAATGGAGGACAGCCAAGAAGAAGTGTTCTGTGCATGTGGAAGAAGTGTCAAATAGCTGATAAAAAAGGACCATCAGAGAAACAAGAGCAGAAATAGCAATGTACAGAAATGGAAATGTTTATTAACATTCATCTGGAGACTAAGATTTTGTCTGTGATATAAAGAATGCCTATGATATAATGTTCCAGATTGACAAAATGGGGAAATACTGTAAAAGACTTTTCCAATGTTTCCATGGATATCCAAAGTGGTTTTAATGACATATGTGAAATAGCCACGAACATGTCCTAGCTATTATGTGTAAGTGTCCAGGAAAGGCATGGTCACCTTTTGCTACAAACATACAGTATGTATCATTCTGCACATAAGGGATGTGTAGCCCTGCTCTTTTGCCACCAATGCTACTTTCTTTTTGGGTAGCTGTATATAAATTTTTGGTGAAGCAGTAGGTATTGCATCTATAGTTCATGAGGTTTTTAAACCTGGCATACAGAATCATGGACAGAGGGGAATGGCACATTCCAGTGGTCTGAGCAGTTCCATGGCTGTTATAAATTTCTTATAAAAGTGTTGCTAAGTCAGTGTAGAACAGTAGAATCCTAAACTCTGGAATATTGAACTAGACAAGTAAACTCCAGTGTAAAAGAAACTTGTTAGTATTTTCTTTTTTCACAGCAAAGGATTACTTTTTTCATGCCCCAAGTTCCCCGAGCAGAGAGCAGGCATGCTGTGCTTAAAAATTTTATGTTAGACAAGATGGATTTCATACTTTTAGATTATACTGTCCCAGATGTGTTTTGCAGTCTTTGTTTTTCCCCTTTTCTGGCAGACTTGTTAAGGTGCATTTCTTGTCCATTAATAGTATCTCAGTGCTCTACAGGAATATTAAGTGGTGGCATGTAAACACAATGACCACAGTTCTTGCCATTCTTGCTTAAACCTCTTCAGTTTTAGCAAAATTCTCTCTAAATATAGCATAAAATATGTCCTTAGCAGTACAGCATCAGTAGTTTCACACCGGACTCATAGTAGATACTCAACAAAAATAATCTAATTAGCATAACTGATTTATATTAATAAAGGGTGGAAATGCACATTTATCTAAACATCAATGGCCATTGCATCCCATGGTGTTTTACACAGGAGATATTATATGAGATACTATAGGAAAATATGTAGGGAACCAAGTAAGTAACTGTAGACTGTAAATATTGTTTTCTGGGTGGTTTTTTTTTTTCATCCTTTAATACTCTTTTCCCATCCTTTTCCAGTGTGATTATTTGTGATTTTTTTTCTTTTTTTTTTTTTGCAGGACTCTCTTCTTCCGTTTCTTTGTTTCTACATTTCTTTTATCCACATTTACCTTTTCCTTCCCACTTGTAATTGTAAGAAGTGCCTTTTTCAGGTATCGAAATTTTCAAAAATATTTTGAGGGTTCTCAAGATTTTGAGGGTTATCAAGCTACCACTTACCTGAACACAAATTAAAATTGATTTTAGCTATCAGGCTAATGAGAAAAACTTACAGAGAGTTTTTCCTCTGCTGGAAAGGACTAGCACAAGAATGTCTTATACACAATCAAGCTTGAAGTCAGAGATGCCAGGTGAATGCAGTGGGAGTTGTTTGATCCATAACAGAGTTGCTGCTGTTTGCAATTGAAAGAACAGGGAAAATCTGTCCACTTCACTCCTGCCTGGCTTGTGTCAAAGAGGAAAAGTTAAAGCAAGTGGGAGTGAAGTCATGTTTCCTCACTAAATTAAATACCACACATGGAAAGTTGGTGCAAGTTCAATAAATTTTTAATGTTTGTGGTGGGGGTTGTACATTTTCTGTGATTATTTTTTGATGTTATTGCACACTCAGTTTACCACTGAAGGCATTATGTGACCACTGGTGTCAGCATACATGTCTAGCTAAAGCTCAGGCCAGAACCACAGCCTTCAGCCAAGATCTTCAGTTCTAATTCAGTGCCTGACAGATACAAATTTGGTTTTTGGTTTTTTTAAATCCCTGCCTTTTCTCATCCCTGTTGCCTGTTCCTGGGGTCACTGCTGTGGCAGGATGCTTCCAAACTGGACTTGACAACCCACCAGTTCTGAGATTAGTGTTGATGAGTCCTTGGCTGTCATTAGTATATGTTAATTACTGATTAGTGTGGGTACACAGCATGGTGAGTGGACAGACGTGTGTGCCCGTAATATTTGCATATGACTTTTTGAAAATTCCTCTGTGACCACAATGGTCAAAGCAGCAGCTCTCAAAACTTGAAGGTGGACTGACATTGAGAGAGGACAGCAGTGCTTAAATCCCCACCACAACAAAATCACAATGATCTGACAACTTCAGAGAAATGGCTGACCATAAATGCTTTAATGGCCAAAATCACTCTTGATGATGCATTTAAATGGGGAAGTAGTGGAAGGAACACTTGAAATGCTTATTTTAAAATAGTCAAAAAACTCAACATAGAGTGCTCAGGGTGTTCCTTTCTTCATTTCTTCACACATTTTGTGTCCCGCTTTTGAAATGAGAGAATGCAGTATGCATTCTTCGTAAACTGGGAAAACTGATGTTTTGATGCCTGTACAAATTATACCTGTGACTGCTTCACCTCTTTTTCCTGTTTCTGTGGCTCTAAATGTGGCTCTGTATTAGTTCCTTCATAAGTTTTACTTCTATTTTTCCGCTATTATTCATCAATCAAAAATATTAACTGCATTACTTCACTCCTGTTCAGCCCTCCAGAATTTATTCTTCTTCTCCTTATGTAGATACACTTTGATCAAACACAGGAAACACGTACTTCGCATGCAAGCTGTCAAAATAAAATGGCACAAACACAGCATCTGCCTGCATCACAGAAGGCACAGTTTGTTTCCAATAGCATTCAATCCATAGATAAGAGGTCAATGAAGCATTATAGAATAAATGCTCTAGTAGATGATTTCAGATGTTAAATTCTTGGTAGCATATTTATAGGGATGTGCAGATGCAAAACTGAGGATTGTTACAGTGTTGTAATCACCAGATCACAGAATGGGTAAAGCTGGAGGTGACTACCTTTTTTTTACTAAGTTGAGCACAATCAGGTATTCCAAACTTTGTGTTCAGGGTCACAGCTTCTAGACATCTCAAGTTTCTCAAAGACAAAATAAGATTAACAGACATACCTATGCAAATTTTATCTTTGGCTGTTACTATTATAACATCTGTTAACTGGCAAATGTCTTCTTTTTAAAACAACAGTTCCTTCTGAGAGAGGATTGAGTTAACTTCAGAATTCTTTCTCATTGTGTTTGGAATTAATGCAGACTCCAGGAAGTATCACCTGACAGGATTTCCATCTCCAACACCCTGGGCAAGGAATAGTCCTGAAGATAACAGTACTGGAGGGCTCCAAAAGAAAAAAATGAAAAGGGGGAAAATAAAGATCTTGGGTCACTAAGTTTTATTGCTTTTCTTATAGCAAGTAGTGATATGCTGCCTCAGGGCTCCTGTACTATTACACTATCATTTATTTTAACCAGTAAGGACCTTATTTGGGTTTTATATCTAACATTTTTATATTTGTCAAAGTCAACAGTATTCATGTAGATTAAAAGCTGTTTCCCTGTGTACTGTTCCTAAAGACACCAAAAGAAACTGAATACTATTGTTATGGGATATTTGTTTTTGTTGGGGAGTAATAGCTCTTAACAGGATTGCAGAAGTCCTGTAGAAATATCCGTATTTGCATATGATCCCAGATTCCAGGATTTGGAACTTGTATCTTTTTTGTTCAAAAGTGAGATGAAAAATAATAGCCAAGCCATGATGACTGAAAAGGTTTAGTCAGACAAATTTGGCTTATGGAAGTCTTTGCAAACTCTTTTTCAGACCAGTGTTTTTCATTGGTGTGTTGTACAGCCAACCATAACTGCTCCTTCTGGATTAAAATGATAATAGTAATATATGAGACCTTGGTTTATCTTTCACAAAGCTGGTAAGAATGCTTGTCCAGTAGTTAAATAGTATTAAATAATAGAGTTAAATAGTATTTCATCATTATCAATAACACCCGAGCTCTTCAAATTAACAGAACTAATTATCTAATAGTGTGTTCTTGTCTGTTCTATTACATGAACTGTCAAAAATGCAAATGTGTTGAGTATTTAAGAATATGTCAACAATTGGCTTTATTATCCTCTCTTTGTTTTTCATAAATGTGGCTTTTTCTTTAAAGAAAATGTTACAGTGTCAAAATCTCAACAAAGTGGGTTGTCTTGTATATACGTATGCATTAATTACCTACACTGATTTCTTAAATAATATGAACTGAATACTAACTCAAGAAGGTAAAATTTGCATGTGCAACTTAGAATATTGTTTCTTACTTAGAGGTGATGAAGCACAAACAGCACAGTTTCATTGCCCCCATCAAAATGTCTAGGTCATGTTTTATGAAAGTACTCTATAAAGCAGTAAGAGACAAAAAAAAAATGTAGTTATAGTAAAGTATTTGGATTCTACTTCTTAGACTCCAGTAGTAAGAAACTATGTCTTGGGTATTGGTTGTATTGGGTTTGTGTGACAAGGTTTTGGTACAAGGGGACTACAGAGGTGGTTGCCAGAAGCCTCCCCCATTCCAACAGAGCCAGTGCCAGGCAGTTCCAAAACAGACCTGCTGCTGGCCAAGGCCGAGCCCATCAGTGTCACTGGTAGCCCTCTGGGATAACATATTTACAAAGCAGGGAAAAACCCTGCACAATAGCAACTGCACCCAGAGAGAGGAGAGATACAGCCCTGCAGACACCAAGGGCAGTGGAGGAAGGGCAGGAGGTGCTCCAGGCACTGGAGCTGAGGTTCTCCTCAGTGGTGCAGACCGTGGTGAGACAGTGAAAGTCCATGGTGGAGCAGAGATGCACCTGCAGCCCATGCAGGAATCCCACACTGGAGCAGGTACATGCCAAAAAGGGCTGTGACTCTGTGGGAAGCCTGGATTGGAGTAGGCTCTTGACAGGGACCTGTGGCCTCATGGAGAGGGGAGCCCATGCTGGAGCAGGTTGGCTGGCAGGACCTGTGATCCTCATGGGGACCCACATTGGAGCAGTCTGCTCCTGAAGGACTGAACCCTACTGAAGATATCTATGCCAGAGCTGTTGGTGAAGGACTGCAGCCTGTGGTTCAGACTTATGTAGCATAAATTCATGGAGGGCTGTCTCCTGAGAGAGGGGTCCTGTGCTGGAGCAGGGAAAGAGCTTGAGGAGTCCTCCCACTGAGGAGGAGGATGTGGTAGAAACAATGAATGGACAGCAGCCTCCTTTCCCCATCCCACTGCACCACTGGAGGGAAGGAGGTAGAGAATTAGGAATAACATTTAAGTCCAGGAAAGGAGGAGTGAGTGGAAGATATTCTTAAGTTTTGGGTTTAATTCTCATTAGCCTATTCTGGTTTGGTTGGCAGTAAATTCAAATACTCTCCGCAAGTCGAGTCTGCTTTGCCTGTGACAGTAACTGGTGACTGATCTCTCCCTGTCCTTATCTCAACTCAGACACCTTTCCTTATATTTTCTCTCCCCTGTCCAGCCAAGGAGTGATAGAGCAAATTTGGTGTACACCTGGCTTCACACCATAGCTTAGTTTCTAGGTTCTATGAAATAGTCTCTGCACAGCATGTTTGCTATTAGATGTGGACATATTTCATAATTGCATGTCCATTTCCACATTGCACCTTTTATGCATGATTTTGGGTCTGATTTGCTGCTCTTTATATTGTAACCAGCACTGAGAATTATTTACTATCATTAACCCTTCAGCACTAGCTAATTTTATTCTGATATATCAAAGTAATTAATATAAACAAGAACATTTTAATGATAAGAGTAGAGATGTCTTGGTAGCAACCAAATAAAAGTGGTCTGAAATAAGTCCCAGATAGAATTTTCCTTATCAAACCTGAACCTGGGAAAATAAACTAAAGTATACCCTTTTTTACTGTGTCCTATGATAGACAGGGGTAAACCCCGTGAAATGAAATAGAGGATTATAGTGCTTGTGGACAATCATTGATGTAGTCCAGACAAAGTCACAACCTGATTTCTGCACTTCCATTAAGCAAAAAGAGGAAAGCATCTGGCATTCAGGAATGGGTTGGTGTCCCTCGCATGCCCCAGTGGTCTAAATGTGCTATCACAGAGAACATCACAGAGATGGTGACTGTAGATGCAGCATGGTCAGTGAAAAAAAAAAAGTATCCCAAGAGGCATACTTACCACCAGTACTGTAGAGAAATCTGTTCTTTGTGACAAAACAAAGAAAAAAGTGTTTTCATGAGAAAGTTTTTGTGTCTAGTATATTATCCTACTTAAATGGTGTCTGGTTTAGGCAGAAAAATAAATAATCTAATAATGAAAAAATACTATTCACTCACAAAGTGAGTCCCCCTCTAAGTCTTCCTAGAAGAGGGAAAGTTTTTAGGGTATTGTCCTGGTTTGGGGTATCACATCTCTGCTCAGAAAGACTATCAGACTAGCACATAAGATTTTTGTTACCCTGAGGGCATATAAGGTCTTTAAAAGATTTGCAACTCAGAATGCATTAAGATCCTCTAGGTAATATTAGAGAAGGACTGCTGGATTCCTCTGAGTGGTGGAGTTCCACCTACCTGGCAGCAAATCATCATCAATCATTTCCACTCCATCTGTGAATGTTTTCCTTCTCAGAATTGCAAAATGTTTTTATAAATGGCCTTAGTAAGGACGCTACATTGATAGTATGGAGATCCCTCGGTGCATTTAGTTGAAAACACTGAGGATGACTCAAGAAGCACGAGATCTGACCTTGAATAAATCTTCAGGGCTAAGCTCCATGATCAAGTTACTGAGGCACAGCAGAGGTGTGATAATATTCGAGGTTCCCTGTATTAGCTCAGGCCAAATTCGAGGATATTCCACTATCTATATCTCATAAGCATATTCAAGAGCAGTGTTAGGTTTCCCACCTCAGCTTAAGTGCAAAAACATGACAGTAAATGTCGTGGAGGAACATCTATAACTGGCAATTAGTGAATAGCATGCATAATTGCTTTTTCTTGTTGCCAGTAAATAACTTGTTTCTTCTTGCCAGTAAATAACCATGATTAAGGGGGGCAGGCAGACGCCTCATATATCAGAACATTTTCATTATTTGCTTCTCAGATCATAAAATTGCCAGGATATCCTTCTGACACTCCAGATAAAACTCTAAAATGCTGACAGCGAGGCATGACAGTTTAACTCATTATTCCCATAGGGAATGTGTACCAGACCACACTGAGATTCTCTGTTTGCTCCTTTTGGATGTTGCACTTTGTATCATTGCTGTGCTTCACCTTGGTGATCTTCATTTCCCACTCACAGATTTTTTGCAGGACTTTTCCCCCTGCTTTCACCAACCTCGTCTCAGCTTTGGGTCTTTCTGACCATGTCTGCTGTCACAGTAATATACCTGAATAATTTACGATTTGGGCGCATTTTCTATTAATTGTCTTCTCTCTACTTCACCCATAGAACTTTCCTCATTCCATACATATTCTGCTTATGAAATTACCTTATTTCCTTATGGATTCCCCGCACAATGTATTCCTTTTTTGCCTGTTCTGTAGTAAGTTAGAAATTCTTAAAACTATTTTCATTTTCCTACCTTTGTTTTTCTATCCTTTCACCATAGAAGTTGACTTACAATTTCATAAATGCATGCATAGTTTATTTTTCAGTTGTCTTGATAAGTATTCCTAGGCATAAAGGGAGCTTTTTATCTAAATATGCTCCTGCCACAAAGAGTTTATTTGCTTTCCTTGCTTTTTTGTTATTGTTGTTTTCTCAGAAAAGAACAACTTTGGCAGGAAGCAAGCTAGCATGTGTTGAAGGCTGGAATGAGCAAAGAATTTGGACCCTCAGGGAAGCTTTGCATTCATTTTATAGTGAGGTCTGCTGCTTAGCTGGCCTGCCTTTAGTGTGTGCTGTGTGTATCGTCCTTGCTCACAAAGAACAAACAGGATTTCTGTCAAAATGGCTTAGCTCAAGTTAAGATAACAACGAACAAGGAAAGAATAAAAGTTAGATATCCACAAGAGAGATAGTGTTTGTGTGTCTCCACTGATAATCTAATTAAATTGGAGGCAAAATTGCTGGTTTCCGCCACTTTTTAGAAAATCAAAGCTGTAGCAACACAAGAAATAAGTGTCTCAGTTCAGAGTTACATAGTGCATACCAATTAGGTTTTTTTCATGACTGACAGCTACTGCTTCAAGGCTTTAAAGCAAGGCTGACTTTTATTTACTACTCATCTTGGAAGTAACAGGCCTGTTCCCATATGTGGCTTCTGACTCCTTCTTTGGCATACAGGAAATGAGCACTGGCTAACTAAGCACTTTTGAGGTGGGTCAAGGCAGAACTCAGAGGGTTGTGTTCACAGGAGTAGAACCAAGTTGGAGACCTGCAGTCAGAGGCATTCCCCAGGGATCAATACTGGGTCCAGCCTTATCAATGTTTATCAGCTTGTTTATCAATGACCTGGATGAAGTCATAGAATGTACCCTCAGCAAGTTTGATGATGATAAAAACTGGGAGAGTGACTGGCACAGCTGGAGGCTCTGCTGCCATTCAGTGGGGCCTTGATAGGCTGGAGACTTGGGTGGAGACAAACCTAATGAGGTTCAACAAAGATTCTGCACCTGGGGAGGAATAACCCCAAGCACCAGCACAGGCTGGGGGCTGAGCTGCTGAGAGCAGCTCTGCAGAAAAGGACCTGGGGTCCTGGTGGGTGACAAACTGACCATGAGCCAGCGTTGCCCTTGTGGTCAGGAGGGCCAATGGGATCCTGGGGTGCATTGAGAACAGGGAGGCCAGAAGGTTGAAGGGAGGTGTCCCTGCCCCTCTGCTCAACCCTGGTGAGGCACATCTGGAGTGCTGTGTCCAGTTCCGGGCTCCTCAGTGCAAGAGAGACAAGGAGCTCCTGGAGAGGGTTCAGAAGGGTTTTCAGAGATGATGACGGGTCTGGAGCATTTCTCTGATGTGGAGATCTGTTCCTGTTTAGTCTGGAGAAGCATGAGAGTTGTTCTCATCAATGCATACAAACATCTCAAAGCTGTGTGTGAAGAGGATGGTGCCAGACTCTTTTCAGTGGTGCCCACTGACAGGACAAGGAGCTAATGGCCATAAACTGAAACACAAGAAGTTTCACCTCAGCATGAGGAAAAACTTCTTTACATTGAGGGTGGCAGAGCTCTGGAACAGGTTGCCCAGGGAGGTCATGGAGTCTCCCTCTCTGGAGATGTTTAAAACTCACCTGGACAAGTTCCTGTGTTACCTGCTCTGGGTGACCCTGCCTTGGAAGTGTGAGTTGGACTAGATGATTTCTAGAAGTTCCTTCCAACTCTAACAATTCTGCAATTCTATGATTTTATTAACTAATTTTTGGGCCTCAAAGTCTGAGTAAACAGCTCCACTCTTTTAATGAAACCATTTTTCAAACTCTAGCTGTGTGGAGTATGCAACACCAATTACATCCAGTTTGGTAAGCACTCTGGTTACTGGTCATTACATACTCATGATCTGTTCTCATTTAAGAATTTAAAGTCTATCTCTATTTCTAGAACTAGAATCCTAAAGTAAGTTATTTATTAACTATTAGTTATTAATAGCTATAGTTATTAGTAGCAATTAGTTATTATCAGTAAACATTTTTATTACATTTTTTCAGTTTCTATTTGAGAATGTTTACCTCTTTTTAGTTATTTGTTTGTAATTTGATGCACTTTTGAGTATATAAATCAGCCATTATTTCTTTAATCCTAAATTATTTCTTGATAAAAAGTAATCATTCAAATACATTAAAAAATAAATGTAGATATATGAAGAGTTAAAGTTTTCTACTTACAGTTGTAAGTTATCCTGTATTTTAAAACAAGGAAATAACTTTTCTGGGCATTTCAGTTTTCAGACAACCTTCATTTTTGTGAAAATACATTTTTCCCCTGGTGGAAATAGTGAAGCTGATATGTCAAATTCTTGTCTTCTCATGCAGTTGCTGAATAATGCACTATTAAACTTTTAAAATATTTTGCCCATGACAGGACAGCATGAACTTCTTTTTGGGAGGAAGTATTTTTTGTAAATGGTGGTGAAGTCAACAAAGTTTCCTTTTTGAAAGGAATTCTACATGGTTAATATACAGTATTGATTCTGATGTAAAAGACTGAAAATACATAGTGAGCAAAGGCAGTGGAAAGCCATTGTATGAATTTGGGAAATGTTGAAAAATATCTGGCAATAGTGGTGGGAAAATCTCTTTGGCTTGAACAGAAATTCTACCTTCAATAAAAGCAAGAACTTTCACTGTTGATCTCTAAATCCAGCTGAGCTCTCACATTCTCTCTGTTCTTTTTCCTGGCTCTTGGGCCAGATCTGCTAATGGCAATAGTTGTGAAATTTAAAAAAATTTTAAAATTGCAACTATTTGCAGAAATATTTAGTGATGTCACTTGTCTGTCCAGTTATATAATTCTGTAATAATATATGAAAAAATGCACTTTCCTATTTCAGTCAACGCACTTTATACGTTTTAATGCATTGAATCATTAAATATCTTAAAGCATAGGTTAATGACATCCTGTTTTAAAGTTGAAAACCACAGAAATAGATCACCATTTTTCAAGCACCTGCAGACTGCAAGTATCTTTTTAAAAAATTAAAGTATACAAAATCAGTGACATTTTTTTGACAGTGAAGATCATACTGAGTTGGTAGGGCTGCACCACTTAACTGCAACAGTACCAGGAAACAAGGAGCCCAGACCTTTGTCCTGCCTTTTCTCGAAAGTGATTTTAGGGCATGTAAAAGTTATGAAAATGTTATTAAACTGGCAACTTATCAACCACATGTGCTTTGAATACAGAGAAATTTGACTTTACCCACAGTTACTTCATTTTGACTCATAAAAAAACAACTCAATAGCAAGGCTAAACCTGAAATTGTAGCTTTATAGGGACAGTTATCTGGCATCTAGAAGGATCATAGAGAAAAAAAAAACTTTTTGTTCTACTGACTTTGTTTTGACTATAAATAGAAGAAGACAAGAAGTCTTGTTTCAGCTCATGGGCTTGTCAGTTCCTGCTGACCAGATATGTAAAGGTCCTCTGCTTTTTTGGGAAAACCCTTAAGATTAGGAGATCACCTTTTCCTTGTTCCTATATTGATCATACTTAGGAGTGCTTCTATTTTAGTCTATGTTCCCTTGTTCTAGAAAGACTGAAACTAACCCTAATGAGGCTACTGATCTTGGTTTGTACCTAGACTAGACTAGACTAGACTAGACTAGACTAGAGCTGAAAAATAGACAAGACCAGACTGGACTACCCTGGACTACGCTAGAAGGTCTAAACTCTGATTTTTATATATGTAAAGGAATTATGTTCTGAGGAGATGAACAGGGAAACTTTACCATAGCAAAGGGATTCATCTCCTTGGGAGACTGATTATTCATGAGAAGTTTAAATAGAATGAAGAAAGTTTTATGCTAACAATTTTTGCTGGTCTTACCTGGTTCACATGTGCCAGGTAACAACTGCTTCACTCTTTGGGGCGTTAAAACCTATTAAACTTCACATTGAGCTAGGGGAATTCAGCACTTTAAAAAATGATGCCCATAATTCTCCTTTGTCTCCAGTTTTGAGCAGCTGTGTGCAAACCATCCATCATCAGCCAAGTAAGCCCTCGTGGGGAGGCTGGTGGCAATGGCTTTCCAACTCTGGTGTGCCATGCCCACCACAGCTGGGGCTGGGAAGCAGGGCAGTGTCCTGTGCAGTGGGTGAGGGGCCAGGGCAGTGCCACAGCCTTCACCAGTGCCTCCAGCCAGGGACAGACCCTCCTCTGGCAGGCAGCAGGAGTGGTTGGGTTTTCTGTGGTGAAAACAGGCAACTGAGTCCTAAATGTTAACCATGCCCCATTGCTCGCTTCCTTGTTTTTATCCCCGTAGGATTTTTACCCTCTGAAACCACAAAAAGATCATATTTTCCTTCAGTTTCTGAAACCCCATCCTTTTTTCCAGACTTTCCATTTCACGCTGTTTGAATTTTATTAAGATCTCTTTACACAAAAGCAGAGTACTGGCTATATGATGCCCTGAGGGATCTGAAAGGCTGTTGCCATAATGTCACAAAACTCTGGGGACATTTTATTTCCACCAGAAGCTCTTTGGAGGACTGTGGCTAAGGATATATTATAATCTTAAATGTTTACAGCGGGGATCTTGATCTCCATTGGAATTTAATATAAAAAGCACTTTTTTTTTTAAATCTCTTAATTAGCACATCACATTAACTCTGATTAAATAATACCTATCTATAAAATGGATTATGTTTTATTATATTTTGCAATTAGGAAAGCTGGTATTATTCCAGAATGATGAATAATATTGTTAATCATATATTCCTAAGACTAATAATTTCTTTTCAATAGCTGAAATGATCATTATGAAGTATTTTCACCAGATATTTTCCAGAAGCACCTTTGTTTACTGTTTCTGCCTCTGATACTTTCTATTGTTCCCAAGCACAGACAAGCATAAATTCTTTGTACAAGGCTCACAGTAGCATGTCTCCTCCATTGAACAGGAAAAGATTTTGTAAGTGTTAATAAGGCTTTATCTTCACTGGTCAACCTTGAAATAAAAAGCAACTGCTGAATACTCAGCAGTACCTTTTATAGCACAACAGTCCTGTTCAGAGTTCCTTTTTAATGAAATTGTGTAGGAATTCATAGTCTAATTTCACAAAAAGATAAGTCTCATTAAAAAAATTACTGTATTTTCAAAGAGCTGCAGTTACAATAGTGTGTGTGTATGTGCGTGTGTGCACGCATGCGTGCATATAATATAGTAGGAAATATCTTTAGATTATTATTTAATTAAAATAATATAGATCTTTATGTACATTTGGTGGGAAATTTTTTGTAAAATTTAATGCATGAATAATCATGCAAATTCTAAAGATAATGATATTTTAAAACCTGTTTGAGTGTTTAACTATTTGGGACACATTTATCTAAAGGGGTTTTTTTAATTCTATAGGTTTTGGGCTTTCTGGGACCATGCTGGAGGTGCTGGGATATTAACAAGACTTGATTTCCTTTAAAATAATGTAGACATCCGAAACATGAAAGGAATATGGTATTTTAAGGCAAATCAAAATATCTCTATTGTTGACACATATTATGCATTATTGACTCAAGTCAGCAACTTTCTGTCACAGATAACTGAAAACCTTTACAGGAGTTATCACATGAAATAAAAAGGATTTTTTAAATTCCATTTCTAAAACTGCAAGAGGGATATAAAAAAAAAAAAAAAACAAACCTAAATCAGATACTGATAATATAATGGAACTACTAATATAAATACGTTGAATTGCATCACTGTGTGCCAGCACGTACATCCTCCAAGTAATGGTCACAGAGCCACCTAACTTTATTTCCTCTTCCTCTGTCCTGTACTTCCCAGACCTTTTTGTCATTGTGCTTACAATGTACCACTCTTCTTCCTCAGAATAATGCCACACTGATATCACAGATAAGGTTAACAGCAGTTATTCTCTCAAAAGAGGAAAGCAAATTTTATTTCTGGAGGGTTTTTTTCATTTTTTGATCTTTTTTACAACAGAAACTCTTCCTATTCTCAGATGAACTGAATGGCTTTTGTAATTATCAGGATAGCTTTGGATGCTGCCTCACATAAATGTACTGACAGAGGTAGTATTAATTTAACCCTTTTAATGCTGTCTTTCAATCCATTATCTTTGTAGTGATTAACCATAATGGCATTTTTAGGTCGTCAGTGTTCTCTTAAAATGTCAGCTTTTCAAAGTCACAATGTATTACGTATTTGTGGCATCAATTGGTTAAAATAATTAAATTTACCTCCCGCTTACTGGTCAGACAGTTGGAAAAAATGACTGAAATAACTTACTCTATTACCTCAAGTTTTTATTCCGTGCTAAAGCTTCTTTTTTACTATCCAGATGATGATTAAAACTGAATTTAAAAAATACATTAATGAAGTTCTGCCCATCTCTTGGAATATGTCTCTCTCCAATGGTAAAAATAACTGCAGATGCTTGGTGCTTGGAAGAGTTTAACTGCATCTCTAAAGTTGGCATTTGCTACTGTAAGGTATGCACTTTTTAATAATAGTTAGATAAAAATTGCACTGTACTAATTTTTTTTCCTTCCATTGTGCTTAAATCTCCCTGCAGGATGTGTGACACAGGAGAAGGGCTGTTCACCTTTCAAACACGAGAAGGAGAAATGATATATCAGAAAGTCCATTCTGCAACACTGGCAATAGCAGAGCAACATGAAAGATTAATGATGGAAATGGAGCAGAAGGCAAGGGTAAGGTCCTTTTACCAAAAGTCTTTAAACTTATAAAAATTGGTAATAAACCAAAGCTGGTGGATTCAACTGTAACAATGGTATCATCTGTGTGGCTACAACAAACAGACTTTGAGATTTGTGTATTTTCATGGTAAGGGATCATCCGTGTGGGCTTTAGAATGGTCTATTGTCAGTGACTTTTTGGAACAGGGAATTTCCATTAGATATGAGATCCATGGTCACTTTCTCTGGAATTGTGACTCTGTTACTCGAAGATTAAACCTTTAGCTGTTCTGTTGACTACTGATTAATGAGTTTTAATTGCTCCTTGTGGCCATACAGGTGGAAAAAAAACAGTATAAACACTTGTATGTGACAGCAGACATGTCCTGTTTTTCTTAATCCCCGAAGGAAATTACTTCCCCTTTTAAGTAGCAATGCAATTGCATTCAAAAAGAGCTATTTTAATATTTTGTGTTCAGAATTTCCAGTTTATACAAGCTTGTGTAAGCGACTACTATAGAAAAATTGGAAAGCAAGAAAAAAGCTTTCCCTGAATGCTTAGAAGTAGAGATGTCTTTAATGATTGTTCTGGAAGAGTGGCTTTCAGGCCAGGGAACCTCATCTGCATGCTTTTCTTCTGGGACAACCATGATTCTCTGCATATCTTCTTCCCTAGACTGAGTTTTCAGGTTAATTGTGGCATTTCCTTCCTTGCCTCATCCACATTGCACATGCCTCCAGTCATGCAAACATGATTTATATGGATGTGCCCCCCCACACTCCACCAGTGTCAAAATAGCTTTCCTACTCTGCTGAGACAAAGGCTCTTGCAAGAACCAACCTAAGGTTGCAGTGTTCAACTTTTCTTAATTACTCCTCAGATAAGTCAGAGAATCGGAGAACCAGAGAATGTAAAGGCATGGAACTGGACTGTAAAGATCATCTAATCACAATCCCCACTCCCCCATGGGCAGGCACACATTTTTCCTTATTCACCGGAAAATTAGAAAAAAATACTTAGATTTCCATGTCAAAAGTCTACTATGTTGAATGTTCCACTCAGACTCTGCATGTCTCTAAATTGCGAAACCATAAAAAGCCCTTTTTTGGTGGTTTATGAAAAAAAAGAAAGATGGATTTTTCCATAAAAGCAGAAACTTTGCATAATAGTTGAGATGCACAAACTTTGGCCAGGAAACACAGGAATATGAGAGTTTACAACCAAGATTAATAAGGAGCAATTGCTGGAAAGTCCAACACAAGGTAGAATAAATGGGTTAGCAGTAGTAGAACTGCTGGCAAAAAACTACTGCATTCTGTTGGGCAGAAAGTGATTGAATAATAGAAAAAAAGCAAGAAAAAAGGGTCATTATTTTATAATGTGTTTGCTTTTAAAGTATCTACACCAGAAACAGAAATTAGACCATTACATGCTGCCATAAGAAATGCTTAG
This sequence comes from Petroica traversi, assembly GCA_025920805.1. NCBI lineage: Eukaryota > Metazoa > Chordata > Aves > Passeriformes > Petroicidae > Petroica > Petroica traversi. The sequence goes on from JAHLSL010000019.1 coordinate 18,683,168, forward strand.
ACCGGCATCGTACAGGATTTTCCTTTTACAGAACCATTACTTTCAGCTCTTCCACCCATCCACTAGCAGCTTTGCTGCTTTGCAAAGCCATTTCTATTCTGCCATCAGATGACTTCCTTGAAACCATATTTACAAAAGCTGTGGCCATATGGTACGTAATATCAAACTCTGAGCAGAGCAGGCTGAGAAAGAGAAATGACTCATCAGCCACGCCGTGTGTGATGTGCTTGTGTCCTGGGTGAAGCTGCACTGTGATCTGCACAGGACAGACATCAGGACATGCCCAAAAGGCTGCTGGGGGCTGTGGAAAAGGGGCTGAAAAGCCTGTTGATTTTATGCTTCAGCTAATAAAGGAATGATAGTTTGGATTTGGAAACACTGCCACTCCTGACTGATGAGGTGCTGAACATTTAAGGGGTCATCTGTGTCATCTGTGACATTTGAGTCTTATTAATGTTAGAAATAAAGTCTAAAATATCAAGTTAGTTAAGTATGTACTATTCTTCACTTATCAAGTGTTATTGTATCTAATTCCAACTGTTTCACCAAATGCCTATATGTATTTTTTTTCCATAATATCTGAAATTGAAATACAAGCAAAAGAGTTTTTTTTAAATCAGAGATTTAGTGGCCATAAATGTCTTTCAGGTCTTCCCAAAGCTTGACATTTGATCTTTTTATGTGTAGATCTCTACTTGGGGGATTTTGCTCTTTCCTGGCCCTTACTGTAATAAACAGCTCAAGTTTAACAGTGTTGGATTAAATTATATATATATATATATATATATATATATATATATATATGAAAATGAGAGAATTTTATACAAGTAAAGAAAGATGAATGCTACATTCATTATTGTACAAATCAGAAAAAGAAAAGGTATGTCACAGTAATCATTACTCTTCCTTCCAATCATTAGAAGTTATTTATTAGAAAGGATTTTTGTGAATATTTGTGTTCTGTCCTAAATTTTAATGTATTTTTAAGTAATGAAGTTTCATTTAAATTTTACTAGATTATAATAGGTTAAAATCTAGTATAAAAAATGTATACAGCTTATAAAAGAAATTAAAGTGATTTTTTTTACCAGAGCAACCCTGATGAGCTATATAGATTATTATTAACTTTCATAGTAAATACACCTTGTGCATCACCTTGATGATACAAAAACAGCAAAAAAGCCAAAAACACTCAAAACCAGAAACTAATTCTGGTAGAAGTAAAAAGGTAAAATTCGTTACTGCCACCAGAGACTTGTCAGATAAAGGTATTGCAGACAGCCACAGGCCACATTTACTCCATTTATTGAGGTCCCTGCACACAGAAATTCTGTTTCAGAATGCTATAAAATAAACTCATTTTTATGCTAAAGAATCTTTTGCTCAGGCCAAGCAACATGCTGGATAACTGTTAATAAGAGAGAGACAAGAGAAGGAAACTAATCCCTCCCATTACCTTTGAAAGTGCATGGACTGGAACCAAAAATGTTCTGTGGCAGCTTGTACAGTACCAAATCTGCCTCTGCCACCTCGAGCAGGAGAAGCCAAGTCAGTTCAAGCAGGCAGTCGTGTGCACACTTTCATCTTCTGCCCATTTTCCTTTTGAATTCTAACACTGGAAGAAGGACCTGAAATATGAGATCAGTAGTCACTGGCATAGGTGTGGATTCGAGCTGGTTATTCATTTTACTGAGATCAAAGCAGACTGGATTTTGTTCAAAAAGTTCAGCAAAGTGGACATTGATCTAATTTAGCTCAGGTGGTTTTCTTGATTGAATTTGAAATGTTGCATTGGCAGAATGATAGTGTTTTATGCTTGCTTTGTTTGGGACAATAACAAATTTGGGCCAATGCTAGTACTTAAATTGAAATTCTTTTCAGGGAAATTGTTACCTGTATATTCACTTTTTTCAGTCTTTGCTTTTTTTTGATGGATCACTATAATAGAGATGATAATTCTGTTTTGTAATTGTTTTGTGGGAGCAAGGGCAATATTGCAGCGAGTTTTAGTGGATTTAATTTCAAGATAACAAATTAAAAAGAACAATGACAGTTTTTCTATTTAAATGCTTTTATTTTGTGCTGTTCTATTGTTATCCATATGAGAGCGTCAGCAACTTTCATTTTATCACCTGAACAAACCTCTTGATTTTTTTCCTCTGTCTCTCCCCAACTCTGCTATGTGCCTCCTTGTTTGGTTTTTTTCTGTGTAGCATTTAAAAGTCCAGTTGGATTGTCAATCTTGAAATTACTGTGAAAAAATAAAAAATGTTAGCTTCAGGAATGGCCTGTGTCCCCCACTGGCTCTAGTCTGGTGTTGTTCATGGAAGATGCATGTCTGGATGTCCAACAGCCAGCTCTACCATCCCTGCCCTGTCCCGGCTGAACTGCAAGCTCCTTCCACTTAGTTTCTCTTAGCTGAGGTGTTTATCTAACTGGTTGAGCCAATTCCATTTTCTACCTTGGTCAAAAAAAACCCCAAAACCACCTACCTAAAGGGAGCAGCCTTCTGCAAGTTTACTGAACTGAACTGGTTTAGAGAGGCAGCAGCAAATCATTAGGTCTTCTCAGCTGTCCTGTACCAAGGAGGGAAAGAAAAAGGATAATTCATCCTCCATAAATCTTTCGTCTGCAAGAATGCTGAGTATTCTCCTCTTTGCCATCAGGTGATGATGTTGGGTTTGGTGATCCTTTTCTAATGCATCTCAATTCAGATGGTTTTTCCTCACGAGCATATGAACAGTTGTTCTCAGCAGCATTTGTCTGTCTAACCTCTGCACCAGGATGACAACATGGCATTGGAATTTTAATCTCTGATTTTCCTCTCTAATGCCAGCTTTAATCTGCTGCCACTCCACTTTCACTGAAAACACTTCTGATGTAGCTTCTGCCCTCACTGTTGTTGAAGGGTAGAAAATGGGAGGTTAAGAGCTGTAGATTTCCTATGTTATGACTACACATATGAGGGAGGAATTCTGAGGAAATACTTATATCTTTGTAGACCTATAAATTACTTCTTTGAAGAGCTGCTAGTAAAAACTTATTATGTGATCTCAAAAGAATAAAAATTTACAATGTGTAAAACAATGAGCATAAGATAGCACTAAATAAGATAGCACTAAAGTCGATGTTAGCCAGCTGAACTTAATCAAACATCAGTAAGACTGAAGTATAAATTCAAGAATAAATTATAATGGCCCGAGTTTCATAACTTATTATCATTGGAAGTTTTCTGTTACATTTGTTTTAGTTTAGACAGGAGAGCTAAAAGCCATTTTAGATTGTGATCTTAACATTTCCTGGAAGATAAACACCTTTCTGAAACACTGCATCTGTATATTTCTATTCTCATTATTTACTAGTCTTTTCTTTAGAATTCAATTTAATATAAGTGAAAGAGTCACCATGATAGATTTCCATTTGTTTTTTGGCTTTTTTTAAAGATAGTATCAATGAATTTACATATTATTTCTTTAAAAATTTATTAGCAGGGTAATAAAGAACGTATCAAAGAAGACAAATATCAGGCAATGAAAGTTGAGATATTGAAGAGGAAAGTAGTGAAGAAATAAGACTAAGAGTAATTTTATTTTTCTTATATGGAACAGGATGAGGAAGGCATTTCACAAGACTGGTCTGAGAATAAATATATATTACAGTATTGTCAGGCACAGTATTCATAAAGGTGTAAAAGTATAATTAAAAATATTAATGTAAATTGTCTTATAAACAGGAAAAAACCCAATAACTGTGAGGCTGGAGAAAATAACAGTATGAGTTTAATAGTTAACTTTTAATTTTTCTTTGCTCTTTAAGTGAGTCTGTACTATCTTTATCTTCACATATTTCGAACGTGGCCACAACCTAAATGCATACTCATCAAATGTTACAGGATCAAATATCAACAAACACATAAAATATTCTAAATTTTAATTTTAATATGCTGGTTTCAATTTGAAGTACCTTTGACACTGCATCTTCAGGGCTTTGACTGGTTTACATTTTTTATTGATGTCTTTTTGCAATGGTGTGCCTATCACCTACTATTTCAAGTTGTGAAGTAGGGGAATTTCAGAGATACTAGTGGATGCTGCTGACTCAATGAATATATAAAATATTTAGCTAAATACATTTTATATATCTTTTGGGCTTCATTTCACCACTGCAATTTAGTCAGTATAACAAAGCTCTTTTATGTTCTAATTCTGCCTAAGTCTGTTTGAGTTGACTCAGTTCCTGAGGAGAAACAGAAGAAAATTCTACAGTTCATCCATAGATGATCCCATGTCATGATGCCCTGGTCTTTCAGTATGTTTTCTTCTCTTTCCAAATTATGTATAAGCCCAAGTACTGAGATTCTGAATACATATGATGATTCATGAACTCATGTACTTTATGCAAGTTAAAGCATAGCCTCAGGTCAGTTATTCATGCATGCTTAGCTGAGTATTGTTCTGTACTTCCTGTCTGAAGCTATGTATGGTGTTGCTGCATAATGTGTGCCGAGGACTTTCATAGCCCTGTTAAAACCTGTCTGCCTTATTGCAATACAGAGCTGGTGAATTGTTTACTTGGTTTGTATGGCTGTTGTAAAGCTTATTTCTGTAATGGGTAGGATAGGATAGGATAGGATAGGATAGGATAGGATAGGATAGGATAGGATAGGATAGGATAGGATAGGATAGGATAGGATAGGATAGGATAGGATAGGATAGGATAGGATATTTCTATTGGAAAGGATCTACCTATAGTCCAACTTCCTGATCACTTCAGGGCTTGCCAAAAGTTAAAGAAAAATTTTGAGGGTATTGTCCAAATACCTGTTAGATATTGACCATCTTGAGGCATTGACAGGCTCTCTAGGAAGGCTGCTCCAGTGTTTGACTATCCTCTCAGAAAAGAAATGCTCCCTAGTGTCCAGTCTAAGCCTCCCCTGAGAAAGTGGAATGCTCCAGTGGTCAGTCTGTCTGACTATATCTACATTTTGCCAAGATTGACAACATCAAGAATTTTGATTTTGTTTTGGGTTTTTTTCCCCGTAAGTCACGATCTGTATACTTTTTGGTTTTAGTTTTGTAAACTCAATTCCCACAAGTAGCAATAATTTCCATAGGGTTCTTGGTTCATTAAGCATATAATGACTTTTTCTTCACTCAGATTTCTAGGAGAACTTTTTCAGAATTTTTTCAGGCTCTCTGTTAGCCTTCAGGCTCAAAAAAGTGTGTTTATTCAGATGAAGTAATCCCTAAACTTACATCACAAGTCTATTTCCAACATTCGCCACTTCATAAGAAAGCAGGAAATTTGTGGATATTCAGACTGGATGACAGTTAATGATTCTTTCAATGGTACCTCTTTTATTTTCTGATTTTAAAGAAAATATTGCCTTGAATGTAGACTTATTTTATTGGCATTTTTGGGGGGGACTATTAGTCACATCCAAATGTTGCTGCAGCATTCAATAACTATGCAGAAGATGTCATTCACTTTCTAAAAGAAAATACCTCATCCCACTATTAAATTCAAACTTCCACAACCATTAGAGCCTCCCATTTATCCTTTCCATACCGAATCAAGACCTTTTTACCCCTCTTCCTCTGTGAACTGCAAGGTTTTGCTGAGCCCCTATATGGCACCTTGCGGTCAGCAGGAGGTGTAAAGATGAGGTGCAAAGCCCAGATTCTCCAAGGAACTCCAAGGGGCTTGTCATTCCTGGATTTTTGCTGTGTGTTTGAATGAAAGCATGGAATAAGGAAAGTCTTTACTATGGCAACGAAGGGTTTGTGCAGCTGCTCCCACAAAGTGATGGGGGCGGGACAGAGCTGTTCCTCATGTCACAAACACTGCAGACAACATAAAGGTTTGTGGGGTGTGTAGGTAAGTGGCGTGGGTAGGTGTGAGAGCAGAGCTGGGAAATCCTTACATAAGAGTGTGTCAAATATTTTGGTAGCTGGTGATGTAATTTAAATGCCGTTTTGCCATTTGGAAACTAAATGCTCTGGAGTTTTGAATGTTTTCAAAGTGGTGGTAGTCATGAGGGTTTTCATTCAGTGCATGGTGGGAAAAATTCAACTCTTCCTTTGTCTGACACAATTTTGAAATTTCTCTTAAGCATAGTCATAGGGCTGGATGATCTTGAATGCAAAAAGGTACTCTAAATCTCTCCTATGGACTAAACTACAAGTACCTCAGCACATGGATATGCATCTTTACCAAGAAATTCTTCTCATTCTTTTCTCCTTAAAAATTGCTGGAATATTTTGGATACTGTTATCATGTTCCTTTAACTTTCTGTCTATCATGCTATCTAAGACTCAGATGAAATCTGCCTTCCTGCTAATATAAACTATGACCTCAGCAAAAATTTGTATTAAAAGCTTCACAAAAAGACACAAAAGGTGTCTCACAACTGAGATGATGCAATTTTTTTATCTGCATGGAGCCTGCTCCATCCTATAAATCCATCCTGAAGCTGCACACATGACTCCTATGAGCAGTTTTCCCTGCTCTGCTCACCTCAATTACATGTTTGCATGCAGCTGGGCTGCACTGTGAACATTTCTATTTAAGTCATTACAGTCTGGTTAGCTCGTTTAAATGCAGAAAGGCAAAGATGTTTTCATAGTAAGGTATCCAAAGATGCAAACCCTCCTGAGAATTTAGCATGTAAGCACTTTCAAAATCCCTGTAAACCACCTATATACATTTCTGGGCACTTTTTAAAGAGCTATTTCTTAAAAGTCAGATATCATTTATTTCAACTTTACAAAATTGCATTTGAATATAAGCGGATTTGAAGGTTTGTGACATGAGCAAATTTTTAATTTTTTTTTTCACTTTTCTTGTGCTTTGCAAAATATTGCATGTTTACAGAGCTAACAAAGTAGTTGGAAGGGCACTGTCAGGCTGAAATTCATATTTGTTTCCAGAAATGCAGAAAATTAAGAACCAAAGAACTTTTCCCTAAACAAAATTGATGATTTGTTTAGCAGTCTTATTTGCTAAAAGCTGTGGGTGCTATGAGCTATAAATTAGGAATGGCTGCTGTAATTATGCGGTGGTTGTTACATGCCTGACTGAAGCCCAGCCCTCCCCTTAACTAACCCCAGAGAAGCATTTGATATGAAAGGGAAGTTTTCTTTTGTATTGTGTGCCTTTAAACAAGCTTGCTTGTGTAACTGTGCTGATAGGTTCACGTCATTGAACTCTCTCAACAGAGAAGCAGGTTATGTTGACTTAAGTATTTCTAAAAAATAATCCTCATACCACCTCACCAGGGGACTTAATTTAGTATTATTCTCATATATGCTGTTTTCAGAGAGCTGTTTCTTATAAATTGAAGTAACTATAGAGCTTCTATTATTATTAGCAAAAATAATAGCTGATGAAGTTATCCAATGCTCTCAGGAGACAGGTATTATTATAATATTAATAGTAATGAGTAAAATGAGGCACAGAAAGATTAAGGCCAAACTCAGCTGCATATGAATTGCCCAAGGTCACAGAATAATCAGCTGCATGTTAGGCATAGCACAAAACCAAAACAATAATAAAACACATCCTGAATCATAGTCAGTTGCTTATTCACAGAAGAATTAACTTCTGAAAAAGATATTTTTCACATAGTTTTCGTCAGTCTTTTGACTTACAATATCATTTTATATCTCCTGTCAAGCAAGGCTTTCCTCTGTTGCAGTAACTCTGTTTAGGAGTTCTTTATATTATTCAAGGGAATAGTTAAGGCTTTGGCTCTGATTAATAAAAAACTTCTTTATCAATGATTTACAGAGGGACACAGTGCTTTTCAGAGCATAGGAGAATTATAAAAAGTTATAATCTGAGAAGAGATCAAAAATTCTCATAACAGCCCTAAAGTTACTTTGTAATTCCCTCCGGTGCTTTTTGTGCTTTGGCTCATCAGGTACTTGTTGGTAGGACAAAAATTAGGTGAAGTTCACCCTATTTCTTAATTTTGTGGTTTTTCTCCACTTCTATTCCTTTTTATGAAGATGACATGGATTTTAACATGAAAATTACTCATAATCTCTCTGATTATGTTTAGACCAAAGACAACAGATATGGTGTATCTAAAAAAGCTGTATCTATATACAGAAACTTTTCCAAGTACATTTAATCTTTTAATACGTATTTATCAAAGTCAGATAGGGGTTGGTTATGTTCTTTTTTTTTTCTCTCAGCTGTGGGTCATTGTTCTTACGTTACTGATGTCTCATATGATGCCAGCTATGCTAAGAGTTTTTATTTATCAGCTGTGCAGGAATCTGGTTGAGGAGAATTGTTAGGCAGTAATGTGGAGACTATAGACCCTGTACTGTTGGTTTGACATTAAGTCACTAACCACAGTAGCTGTGTTACACAAAGATGTGCAGCTACTACAGTCAGTAAAATGTCAGTTTGACTCAATGGCACAGCACATCTCATTAGCTCTCAGATTTTCAAACACATTGGGTATAGAATCAGAAATATTGGCATTGGAAGGGTGGTCAGCTCACCTACTTGCCTGTTCAAAGCAGGTGTAGCATCAAAATTAGAAAAAGTTAGCCAGGGTCTTATCCAGCCAAATTTGGAATACTCCCAGTGATACAGATTATGGGTGCTCATCCCAGCACCTGTCTGTTCACACTGTGAAGGGTTTTTTTCCTTAAGCCTGTCTCTAATTTCCCTTGCCACAACCTGTGACCTGTTGACTCTTGTCCTTTCACTGTGCATCCCTGGTAACGGTCTTTTTTGCCACATATTTTTTCAGAAGAGATAGAAAAAAAAAAAATGGGGTTAGATTTATTTTAGCCTTTGCTTTCTCATGGTGAATAAACAGTAGACACTTAATCCAACATCACTGATCATATTCTGCTTCTTAGACCTTCTCTGCCACGCTCTCTCCAGTTTGACATTCTTCTTGTGCTTGGGCCCAGACCTGAAGACTTTGTGAACGCAGCTAAACTTCCAGATGTAGTTTCTCAAATGCCAAATAAGGGCAGGAGAAATGCGACTTCTCTGGGTCTACTGGCCATGCTTTTGCTAATGTGGTCCGGTCCGTCATTAGCCTCCATCACTGCACACGTATTCATTCACATCATCATCAGGACAGCTAGTTCCTTTTGGCAAAGTTTTTACCTGGCAAGTCAGTCCCCAGACTGTACTTATGTGCAGAGTTGCCCTGGCCAAGTTGCAGCATTAACATCTGTCATTGCTGAACTTCATGACAGCCCTGTCAGCCTTTCCCTCTGTTTTGCTGAATTTCCTCTGAATAGAAGCCCTCCTGTCTGGGTGTTTGACTATTCCCCCTGATTTGATGTCATCCCCAAATTTGCTAAGGGTCAATTCTGTCCCACTGCCCACTCTGGTGATGAAGATGTTGAACGTAATAAAGTACCATTCCATCTCAACAGGAATATGTTTTTCAAAAATATTTCAGTTCTGCAGCATTCAGCAGCAAGGAATTAATAAAGGTTTTCCATGCTATGGCAGAAGCATCCATTTCTCTGTTTCTTATGACTGTCTCAGGGTAAAAGCTGCTAGTCTCTTAGCATATTCAATCTGTCAGAATCCATTTCCATAAAGGCAGCTGCCAGGCAAGATTCATAGGGATTCGTATGACTGGCTGCTGAATGCATATCTCTACAGTCTTTGTGATTCAGAATCCATTGATAAATCAGCAAAGCTGCTTCTCTTCATTATTCTTAATCTTTTCCTTGTAGAACACAGTGGTAAAAGTTGTAATTGCTACTACCTGAAAGATTTTGTAAAATCCTTTGTAAAATTATGGCATTTCTGTGATGTGTTCCCACATGTTGTTTGGCGATCACTTTTACCTACATTTTGTATTACATAAAGAAAAACAAAGCAGTGGAGTTACAGATTTCCATGGCAACAGCTATAATTCTATTTCCTTTATTTTGTGAAACTGTATGAGGCAAAGTCTTGTTTTATTAAATAGCAACTATGGATTTGAAAAGGTTTGAGTTATATGGCATGTATGTACAACTTCCACTGTACCAAGCAACTTTTGCCAAGAGAAACAAAAACTTGTCTGAAAATGAAATTAGGTGAAGAATGGTTGCTAATGGTAGGATTTATTGGGCTGATGGAAGTATATGGAAAGATAAAGCAATCTATGAACACTTCTCTGTCTCCCACCTTTCTAAACTGAATTCCTGTTTTGCAGCTACTTCTGCTATATCAGTAAATACACATCAGTAAGGAAGTGTCACTAGCTTCTTTTATATGCAGAAATTTGAATTGCAATTCACAAAATCATGTCTCTCACTACAAGTTGTTTCTGGGCCACAAAACCCCAAATACTTTCAAATATACATTATGTATATTTATTAAGAAGTGTAGGCTTCTTAATAAATTAGAATTGATTTTTAATGATTTCTTATTTCACTTTTAATAGAACAATGTCAAGAATGTTGTGGCCGTATCTATCTATATACATAAGCATATGCGATTCTATTGTGTGAGAATTCACAGTGGAAAAGAATAGCCATTCATTTTTATATATCATTTTCTCAGTTAATTTTAAAACTGTAAAAACTCATTAAAGGCAATGGAGCTGCTGAAGTAAATATTTAATTAATTATGTATGAATTTCCTTAAATTGAATTAATGTGTGTATTTGTGTGTAATATGTGCAGGCATATACCTACCTCCTGCCACCCCCATCCCCCCCAAAAAATGCAGTATGTTTCAAAGCTAAAACTTAATAATTTACATTCCTGTGCAACGCAAATATATAACTAGCCCCAGTATGTGTTATTCAAGATGCATTTAAAATGTTTAAAAGTAACTAGTTAAAAGGAGGGAACCGTGTTCTTTTGAAGAGTCATCTGAGAAGACTTTACTACATAATAGCAATTCTAATGTATTCTAGATTTGCTATTTCTTGTTTTTAATTGAAATGTCTTTGTATGACATATAAAACTAACTTCTTAAAATGTCAGAAAGTAGAGGTCAGCCAGACTATGTGTGTTACTGAATACTGGAGTCATGCACTGATAAGTTTAATGAGGAATATTCATAAAAAGTTATTGATGATTATTGTTTCAGAAAGTATTCAGAAAATCGTGTGCCTGCCATTTTATTAAAGTTTATTGGTCAGCGATTTCTGTATACCAAATGAAGAAGCTAAAAGAAATGTGATTTCCACAAATATGTGTAATTGGAAACTACTGATCTGTTTTAGACAATAGAAGAAAAACTTCTTGAGAAATCTCATGAGGTCCGAGTCATTTGCTTTAACAGAAATGATGAAAGTCAAATAACTGTGCCGTGAACAGTGAATACAAATTGTAACATTTTTTAGAAATCCAATTTTTCAGCCCCAAACTTATTCAAGCAGGGTTCTTCCAACTAGGAACAGTCTGTTCATCCATATTTCACCTTTGTTGCCACATTCTAGAGAGAGGTTTTCAAGTCTCTTCTCCACAAGAGACATTTTTCATACAATAGCTTCTACCACACCAATTCTAAAGTTCTATTAGGTCAGAAAGGCTGTCCTTATGGTACTGTCAAGTAAAACACTGAAACTTCAAGTGTCCCAAATATCTAAGATATGTCCCGCCTTTTGGCAAGTAATTCCATGAAAAAAATCTCATACTTTGTAGACTTTGCCAGAGCTTTTCAGGTTGAGGTCAGACTCCAGTAGCCTTGTAAGAGAGAGGACTACTCTGTAGAGCGAGGGGAGTGAAAAACAGAGGAAGGAGGACAAGACTTGTATGCCAGCACTGATAGCAAGCCTCACTATTTTTAGCTCTGGTTTGACAAATTTCGTGAAAGAGCCCTTCTGTAGCTTTGAAACTGTCAGACTGAATTCCCCAGAAAACACTTGCTCCGAATGAAGAATATCAGTCTTTGTTGATGGTTCCTTTCTTTGATCTCTCTAACTGATGCATTTCAGTTCATTCTTTTCCACCTCAACTTACTTATCCTTACACTGTTCAGAAGACAGATCTGGGACTCTGCCCATTCAGTAAAACCTTCTCTATAATTTTGGAGATGACAATCACAGACTGGTTGAGGGTGGAAGGGACCTGTTGTCCAACCCCCCTTTGCTCAAGCAGTGCCATCAAAGCTGGTTGTCCAGGACCATGTGCAGATGGCTTTTGAATATCTACAGTGTGAGAGACTGCACAACCTTCGGGGGCAATCTGTGCCAGGGCTGTCAGTAAAAGTGTTTCCTGATGTTTAGAGAGAATCTCCTGTGTTTCAGTTTGTGCACATTGCCTCTGGTCCTGTCACTGGACACCTCTGTAACAAGCCTGGTTCTGTCTTGTTTGCACTCTCCCATCAAGTATTTACAAACATTGATAGTATGGAGCCTTCCCTTCTCCAGGCTAACAACCCCAGCTCTCTGAGCTTATCTTCATAAGAGAGGTGCTTCTTCCTACTGATCATCTTCATGGCCTCCTCTGGACCTGCTCCTACAGGTTTCTGTCTTTCTGCTGTGGCCATCACAGCTGGATGCAGTGCTTTGTGTGGGGATTCATGAGGGTGGCGTGGAGAGGGACATTCACTTCCTCTTCACCTACTGGCTCAGATGTGGTTGACAATTTGGGCTGCATGCATACATAGCTGGCTCCTATTTCATGACAACAGAAAGGAAAATCAATATCTGCAAATAATTTCTGTGAAATACTGGATTCTCTATCATATCTATCTATCTATATATATATACACAAACATTTATTTCTCAAAGAAATTAGCTCAGCTGTGTTTGTTTCCACTAAGACTTGTAATATAGTCAGGCTTGAAACAGTCTCAGCTCTTTCCATGTTGGCATTGTCTGCCATGTTATTAGTGAATGGCTTTATGCAATGAGAAATGGATAAAGTATTTGCTTGAGTATAGTAAAATGGCTCAAGCCTTTGAAAAATGTAATAATCTGAGATTCTACCCTCACACTAATTATTTTAGTTTCCAGGAAACTTCTTTCACTAAAGAAACAAACCCACAATTTTTGATTGAATGTGGGTGAAAACATGCACCTTACTGACATTAAACAAATATAATCCCAATGTGCTATAAAATGTATGTAATTTCCCTCCAACATTAATCCGTTCTGTCAGGTAACATTGATCTATTATGAGCTTCTTTTAGAGGAAAGAAAAAATAAAAGAAAAAAACCCAACATACTTCCTCCAGAAAACAAGCAAAGTGTCCCAGTTCTGTCTTTGTAATATGGCCAAGAAGAATATAAAAAAAACAATCATCCCCTTTGAATCTCCTTTCAAAACACTTTTCTTCCACCATTGCTTAATTATTAATTCACAATGTTATTCCACCGCCACAGAATAATTGTCATTAGCCCTGGCACCACAAAGCAGTGTTACTATTTTGATTTGGTTTTGTCCATAATTGATTAAGTAACTTTCCAAAAGGTAAACGCAAAGTTGGAATGGCTACTGAAAATCTTAATGCTAGAAATGTGTTATAAAGGCTGAAATTACTTTTGCAGATAGCTTTTCTACAAGTTTTTTCAGAAGACTTGTGAGGTCATGTATTGATAGGGTTTTTGCCAATATTATGTGTTCTGTACAGGAGTGCAAACTGGATAAATATGTAAAAATAAATATAAAGCATATCAAATAAAGTATGCTGATACCTGTAAATGTTTATGTTTATATTAATATAAACACATAGTAGACACATTCAAGTAATGAACACAGTCCAAGTAATATATATATAAATGAACATAACTATGTTCTAAGCAAGCTAAGTGATTGTCAACAATGGGCTATAGAAAAATTATAACCAAAGATTATTAGTAACACATCACCAAAGGAAAGAATTTTCTCACTGGAATTTCATAAGACTATATCCTGTATCCAGTTTTATAAAGTATTTTCAAAGAAGGATCAAGGCTCAGTCTAGTTATTATACTTCCAGATCTTAACATTTGTAACACAGTGTGAAAGTGGATCAATGAAGAGACAGAATTCAAAATGACAAATTGGAAAATGGTTTGGAGCAGGAGAATTGATTTAAACAGAAACATAGGCAAACCTGTGCTGAAGAAGGAACAGTTTGCTTTACAGTGTTTTTAGTAAAATAGATCTATGTGTCATAGAACACAAGTTAAATATGGGACAACATTTGCTGCTTTTGCAAAAAAGACAAACATGATACGCTTTTCTTGGTCATGATGAGAAAATGAGAGAACTAATTTTAAAAGAGAAAAGTAATTTTAAAAAATGCAAAAACTTTTCTCCTGCTTGTTCTCTAACCTGGTGATATCTGAGCTGCTACCTCAGCTGATGGTACCTGCCAAATTTCTGTGATTCTTAAGCTCTAGTATTTTTTTGCCATGGATACCAGTGAAATGAGTCTGTCAGCTAATTGTCACTTGAGAGGTAAAATATATTTCTTAATCTCTCTTTCTCTTCAAGACATAACACACTAAGTAACCTTCTTTAGAGTTAGAAGGCAAAAAAAAATCTAAATAATGGTATTCGATTCATATTTCCAGACTGCAACTCTCATTAGTCTACTGTGACCTAGTTCTCTTGCTATTTGTTTAAAGACACTAATGAGAATTTGAAATGAGGCAGAGGGTTTTATCCATAATAAACTAACCTATTTTCAGAGCATATCTGTAAAAAGCAAACTTATTGTAGACTAAAAAAAATATGGAATGAACTATAAATTGCTCAGTTTGTCTCCTCAAGCCAAATGTATTTTCTGTCACTTTCAGTTTTTTGACTTTTTAATGAAAAAGAAAAAAAAGAAGAGAGAGACTAATATGCTAAAAAGATCAAAGCTCAGAACCCTAATACAGTTAACAGACTCCATTCTTGGAATTGTATTCATTATTGATATCAGAGTAACAAATCTATTGAAGTCAATAGAGATGGCCTATGGGAATTAAAAGAAAATTTACTCCTTAAGCCTCTCATGGAAGAACAATAATGGAAAATATGGGAAGCTTCTTACAGTAACACATTAATTGACTTCTTTTTTAATTTCTCTTTTAATCAAATAGACCTGTAAGAATAATAAAGTTGTCACTGGCAAAGCAAAGACTTCACATGACTCAATATTTTAGATATTTTGGCTTTGGATATCGGATTTGAATACAGGACAGAAATGTAATGTTCACTATGTGAAAGGTATTTTATCAGACAGATTCTGGAGGAAATGGATGGAGCCTAACTACTAGATGTTTCATGTTAGATAACAAAAATGTTTCAGTGGTGTTTCGGCTTTTTATATTCCCACCACAAAATTTCCTGAATTAGTGTGGTTTTGATGTATGCATTTCTACTTTTCACCTAAGTTCTAAGTCCATTCTCACTTTCTACCTCAGAAACTGGGAAAAAAGTCTAGATTATGTTTTTTATTTCCTGAAGTCTCATCAGATTTGAGAAATATTTCTAGCCAAGTCATTATAGATGCACGTTTAGTTTGGTATATTGCTGTTACTTTCCTCTATTAAGACCAGAACATAGATGCAACACAGCAAAACAACCTTCACTGAAATCAGAGAGTGCTTTGGGTTGGAAGGGACCTTTAATGGCCTTCTAGTCCTACCCTCCTGCAATAAGAAGGGACATTTTCAACTAGACCAGGTTGCCCAGAGCCCAGTCCAACCTGACCTTGAATGTGTCCAGGGATGAGGCATCCACCAACTCTCTGGGCAACCAATGCCAGGGTTTTGTCATCCCCATCATAAAAAATCCCTTCCTCATGTCCAATTTAAATTTACCCTCTTTTAATTTAAAACCCTTACTCCTTGTCCTGCTAAAAAGTCTGTCCTATCTTATAAGCCCCCGTAAAGTACTGAAAGGTCTCAGTAAGGTCTCCCTAAAACTTTCTGCCTGAACGTCTGCAGTCTGGATCCCAGTTCTCTCAGTTTGTCTTCACAGGAGAGGTGTTCCAGCCTTCTGATCATTTTTGAGTCCTGCCTCTGGGTCTGCTCCAGCAAATTCCTGTCCTTGTACTGAGGACTCCAGAGCTGGATGCAGTACTCCAGGTGGGATCTCACCAGAGCAGAGTCAAATTCATTTCCAGATAGAAACATTTTCCTTCTATGTGTCTTTGCTACCTTTGCCATTATGGAGCTGTTTTGTAGAGTAGATGCTAATGCCAGCTCCTGAGAAAAATGTGTCAGTGTTGGAAACAGCTGAATATTGGTTTGTTATGTAAGAAGAGATCCAGACTCAGAGATTTTGTTTCAATTTTCTTCATGATGCACAGGCTTAGTGAGATAGGTAAAATAATTTTAAATATATTTTTAACTGTTACATTTCTGTTTAATTAAGGGCAGTAATAAATCTATGCAGGATGGTCCACCCACTTTGAGAAAAGAAGAAAATTTAAAGGTTATTTACTTTGTTTTCCTTAGTGAAAAGTTTTCTCATTGGATTAGCTGCTTCAGAAAAGGATAGAGGAGAAGCCACTTGTTTTTTAATGAGGCGTAGTTAAAAGACAAAAGGGAAGGGTATGGAGGACAAAGTCTCTGAACATATGAGTGTGATCTCTTTCACTGGTCTGGAGCACCAGAGGTCATGAGCCTGAGCTTCTAAATATTTAACATATAAACAGTTCTGTAAATCTTCTCTGATTTAGAAGTTGTTTGTTTGTTTTATTTTTCTATTTTAAGGTTGTTTACTGCTAATAATCATTTACAATTGAGAAAAGGGGATTCTGAAACAGTAGGTCTCTGTTCTTTAAATACTAGTTTAATCTGTAATTATTAATGTAGCAAAGAGCTATCTGATAGCATATGAACAATTGATTATCTGGATGTTTTTATGTCTGTTTTCTTCACCTTGGCTTCAAGTTTTTTATCTGAATTACCCACAGTGTAACATATAAGATCTCTAGGGAAAATGAGTTTCTGTCAATATGTTATGCAATTTTCTTTGGACATAGGAATATTTTTACAAACAGCAGTTTGTAGAAGTAAGCATTCTGTCATTGTCAATTACATTTGATCAACAATGTGATTTTTATATTGATAAAAAAAGATTAAAAGGAAAATTATAGCTGATGGTAGTCTACTCTTCATGGACAAATTAATATTATCATCCTTTATATGATATACAAGGTAATAAGATCTTCAAATCCATAGGTTTGTGTTTCTACTTTAAAGCCTGAAATTAAAAATAAAATTTATATTTTATTTTAAAGTATTTTTTTTCCGAGGATGATATTATAATAAGCTAAAAATTGCAATTTTTTTTCTCTGTGGTGTCCCCAGAGAAATATGGTTCATCTGGTCCTATTGCAGTTAGCATATGGTGATAATGCTTACCCAGAAATCAGAAGTTGTTCTTTAGTTAGATAATCTAAGGAAACAAAGCATTGTGAATGCTTACAGTGCAGTCTTCTGCACTAGCGCAGTTCTTACCATGTTTTATAATGAGAAAAGATTTTTTTATTCTCCTAAATCTCTAATAAATGTGGAAATAAAGTTCTTCAGCATCAGTATTGGCCAGATCAGGTGGGAACTAATCAGGAATAATGACACATTTATCCACTTCCATTCAGTCTGTGGATTTAGCTTTGAGACTAAAAATGCAGTCAAAGTGGTTCTATTTACTGGAATTATTTTTTTCAGAATGCATACTGAAAAAAATATTTTGCCTTTACCTTTTAGGTGAATAAATTATGAATCCATAAACAGAAGTTAAATGATATTATATCATTTTCTTCTTCAGCAAAGTTACCCTTGTTACTCTTGCTATACAAACATAGTAAAATAATATGGAGGGTTTGTCCTGATCTCTACAATAAAGGAAATTATGTGTATCAATAAACCTTAAAGCCCCAAATCTCCCTAAAATTGGAATTCTTGTGATAAAGCTTTCAAACGTCTTTTTTAACGGACTAAATGCTTCTGAAAGCCTTTTTCTTTATATCAAATAACTTCTCATGATTATCTGCACTGTGGACAAATGAAATGTAATATTTGGCTATAAATGAGCAGAAAGGCATTAGCTGTAGACAGGGAGTTATTTTCATGACAGTCCTCAAGAAAACAACAACAGATGTAATTACAGCAGCAGATTGATCTGAAGCAAAATATATTTCATGAATCAGTTTGTGTTAATACTCAAAATTCAAATAAAATTTTTAGATCTTTGGGTGGATACTGTCTCTAATTTTTTTTTAGGAGAGAAGAGATTTAAATTACAGAATAATATGTTTGTACAGTTAAAGAGGGCTTTTTAAAATTGGGCATTATGATTCTGAATGATGAATCCCTAGGAACTAATGACTAAACCTGCAGTAAATGATCCAGACCTTGAATACTTTCTGCTCTGTAGCTGAACTCTCAACAAATGAGTTTCTAGACACACCCTCTCAGAGTACCATCCTGGTGCCACCCCTGAAACGAAGAGGTTTTTCATTCTAAATATGCAGAAATAATTGATCCTTCAGTCTCGACCTTTTCAGACATCCACTGAAAAATTATGCTCACAATGTTATGGTAATTTGTTAGATCCCAAAAGTTATTGATCACATTTTATATTCTGTAAAGCCAGAGATACAAAAAATTTTCAGGTGCATTCCCTTTTCTTCTAGACACAGAAATCATAACAAAAATATCCAAAGAGCTTGCCAGTATGCACAGTCCTCTATCTTTTTTTTTCTCTGTAACATTGTCTTGTCTTTTACTCACATCAATAGTTTGCTGGAGACAGAGATCTCTTTAATAAAGTTGACATTCCTCCTGTCAGGTTTCTGTGCTGTAGCTCTGAAACACTTACCATGCAATTCACATGAAGTCCCCCAGACCAGGAAAATCTGCTCTGGAAGCTGGACCCTGGTACTGGTGATGAGATGCCTCTCCTTCAAAGAAGGATTAGGAGATTAATGACTCTCCATTGCTAAATCTCTGCAGGTTGTCTCAGATTCTCTCTCAGCCTGTTTCTGCGTATTCAATCCCATATGCAGGCCAAATGACCAAAAGGAAGTCTGATTGCAGAGGGGTTTTAGAATTCAGGTGTATGTTAATCCATCCTCATCATAAATTTAAAGAAGAAAATAACTAAACCCTGGCAGCAAGAATAGCTGTAGATAAATAGGGACATATTGTGATGTCCTAATATTAACCCCTGCTAATGAACCTGTAGGCCCTGATATACTTTTGCAGCTTTTTCCTGAGCATTCACAGTGCTGATGCTGGTGGCACAGTTTAAATGATAGTATAAAACCTTTGGTAACTCAGGAATTGGTATGTTCATGACAACATAGGTTCAATTTACGGTTTTGAGATTATTTATCAAGTATGCTTGTGTGTGACCTCCCGTTTATGTTTGCTTTGGCTTTTAGCTCCAGACCAGTCTGTCTGAACCCATGACTTTATCCAAGTCGATCTCACTTCCTCGGAGTGCGTACTGGCACCACATCACCCGGCAGAACAGCGTTGGGGAAATCTACAGTTTACAAGGCAAGTTGCTTATAATGCCATATCCATTAGCTTCTTTCCCTTTCACCAGAATTCGTGCAAATTGCTTTTTATTTGCACTGGTTATTTTCTCTCCATTTCATTTTATCACTTGTCAGGAACCTCAGCAGGATTCCCAAATTTACATAAAACAGGTTTCTTTTAGTCATTTTGTAAACTAATGGTGAAAATTATTTCCAGAATCACCACATAAAGCTGGATAGACAATTTGGCTCAATGTAGCTTCTCAGTAGCTAATGAATGTCAGGTTGTTTTAGTATTTTCTACCAATAAGATGGGGCAAGTATTTGGGCAACCTCAGGGTGCCTAATTAAATCTACATAAAGCGACTATATGAGTTGCAAGAATAAAACAAAGTAATTCTAGGAAGAAGAGCTACTCTTGGTAAATTTGCTTGGCAAATCATATATGTGAACTGTTGACTCAACTAACTTCTAGGCCTTCAACAAATTATCTTCTGTCTATGGTTTTCTTTCATATGTTTAGATTTGCTTAAGCCTTTAAATGCTATAATTAGCATAACTTGATGATGATGATTCACTGCTCTTAAGCTGAAATTGATTTGTATATTTTAGGAAACTGAAATTATTGTTACATTTAAAATGTAGACCTTTTAAAAGCCTTTCATAAATGTATCACTTTGTATTATTTCTAAAGGATTTATTAAGAATTTAATTTTACTTTTCTCTTAATAATCTATTTGCACAAACAATTTACATTTAGATAGGAGGTAAGAAACTGGTCACAAACAAGAGTACCCAATGCAAGGAAACAGTACGTGTTTTCATGAAAATGAAAGACATGAAATATTTTGTTTTGTAAATTATCACATAAATTAAAACTCTCAGGTGAACTGTGCATTCAGTGAATCCTTAAGAATAGAGCATTTGTTTCCTATCATTCTCCATAGAGCAAAGTTAATATTTAATCATGGTTATAAACTTACATTTAAATACCAGTAATGGAAAAAAGAAAATAATCTTCCAAAAGCTGTTCGTGGAAAAAAAATTATGCTTTAAATCATCTTACAAATATTTGTCATATCACTGATATTTTTTCATGGACACAATAAGAATGCAAAAAAAAAGGTTTTCTGAAGACATGCTAGATTTCCTCTTCTTGTGTTCTTGATTTGTCTTTTCTTCGTCAGCAAGATAGTAAATGTGCTATATTCACTCTCTACAATATTTTCTTCCCTATACATGGCCGTCAAAATAAATGTGTTATATACATATATATATGCATATAATATAATAAATAAAATATCTATACCACCTAGTTGTGCAGTATTCAACATATCGGAAGTGTATTATTAAAAATGCAAGAATTTTACTTTCTATAAGTATGCAGATTTTATTCACATTTCCACTGCAACATGGGATTAATAAATATTTCAGAAGTTAAGATTTTAATTTTTCTTACATGCACTATGATGAGTGAAGCTGGAGAAAGTGTAGTTGATTTCAGGAGGAAACTAACTCAGTCTTACCAGTGGGCTAAGAAATACATCCAGAAGACTCTGGTTGCTAAACTTTTCCATGCAGGATTACCATTCATTATCTGGAATGAAAATCTCTTTGAACCTTCTGCTGCAATTACCAATTAAAAGCAATGAATTTGTACAGAAAGTGAAGGGAGTGCAAAGTACACCTTTTCCTCCTGATACCTTGTCACACCGACAGCCTTTGCAGCGCAGGGCTGTCAAAGCAGCAGCCCACGGAAGCTTCGTGGGTGTGGGTGGAAGGTGGGCAGCAAGGAAGCAGATTACAAGCCTCACTTCAGCCCTCACCTTAGCAGAGCAGCCAGCTGAGAGGAGCTGCTGCAGAGGGAAAAATCACTTTCTGCTGCCATCATCTCCTCTGAACTTCAAAAGGTGTATTGCACCTTCAGAGAGGAGACATTTTCTTTAAAAGACATTTTCTTTCCATCAGACTCAGTTCTGCGCTGCGTATTTGTGGCAAAGCTTTCAAGAAACAAATTTGAAAATTCCCCTTATGCTTCTAAATATCTCACAAACTCTAAAGTGAAATAACTGTAGTGGTTTTACATACGTACATACATACATGCATATATATATACACCTATATCCAAGTAACTATCAATATCAGTAAAGTAGTAGCCAAGCTCACTGCTAAGTGCAAGTGCTTCCACAGTGTCAATTATTTCAAACTTGCAGTCTGAAGTGACTGGAATTTAATTAATAACAGCTGGTGATGTATAAGGAGAAATGAATATGTGCTCATACTACCTTAGATAAATTGGCTCTCTGGGAGTTATTTAGCAGTCAAATTTAACTTAATTAGTAGTGTGTGTTGATATGATAATGAATATGCTATGAAGTAAGAAGGTAGTGGGTTTTCTGAATTTTGTGAACTTTTTAAAAACTACATTTCAGATGAAAAAAGGCACTTCAATAAATGGGTGTTGGGTCTATTTTGCTTCATTAGCCCATAAAAATACTTTCTTGTAAAGACTTGTAGAGATTAATACACAGAATAATAGAGATAAAGGAATACAGGTTGCACAGAATATCTTAAAATGAGATGACTTATTTTCTATTGATAATACAAATATTGCCTTTAATTACAGTTTGGAAATTAAATGGTGTCCTTAAATTTTTTTATCAAAGAATGATTTAAGTAACAGAGGAAAAAGAGAAAAATATCTCTACACTACCTTTGTGATTACATGAGTATGACATAAATGAATTTTACATTTTCATAAATAGATATCTCTAAAAAAAATTTGAGCCCAACAGAAGATAAACGTTCATTGATATCTTATGCTCCCCTATACATAAAGATCTACAAAATTATAAAAATGAGAAGCCAAAAATAACCTTATTAACTGAATTCATGATTTAGAAGGAAAAAATATAATAGCCATATAAGCATGTAAAAAAGGAAACTGTTTCCTTATAATTCAGTGTTTATTTTTTATAGCTATCATAAAATTACACAAAGTATTAAAAATTGACAAACAAAACACATGCATTTTTATACAACAAAAGATATCAAATAGAACTAGTCTTTTTTGTTTGGTTTGGTTTTTGTTTTGTTTTGATTTTGTATTGAGGGCTTTAAATCTGCTTAAGATGAAAAAAAAAGGATTGCAGGCTGAATTTTCAGCTATCTGAAGAACTCTAATTCTTGCCCTTTAGAGTCTGGATGATAGAAATGTTAAACAGAGTAAGTTTGTATGTTATTATATAAATAAGGCTAAATAAAATTTTGGTATTGAAACATTAATTAGCTTTTTGTATTGCAGTTACTGAAATCCCTGAGGAAATTATGTTCAGAAAATCTAATTACAGCCTGGCCTTTCTCCAAGCATTCAAAATTAAGAAACGCTTTCAGTCACTCCTGTTGCGTTTGATCTGGTTTGTCCTCATTTTTTGGATTTTGGTTTTGCTATCCATACTCAAAATAATGAACATCTACCCACAAAGGCAATGCTATTCATTCTATGACAGTACTCATGTGTAGGAGTATATATTTGTATAAGAATTACACCAGTAACATCCTACATGTTTCTTCCAAGAAGAGAGCACTTAAAGAGTTTTTTTTCCACAGTATTGCTTATCACAATTTGCTTATGAGTTTTATTTGCTCTATCACAAATTATTACCACAGTTTGTTGCAAGTCTATATCAAAGTAATTAAATTACATGGAGAAATACTAAGAAGCCTGCTAAGAGTCATATTTTTAAACTTAGTGTGGAATTTTGAGAAATAAAACTATCGTCTTCGATTAAATAGGACTTCAACTTGTAAGCATATGCCAAAATCCTAACTAGACAAAAATTAAAAATGGCCCCGATTAAGTCTCTAGGAATTTTGCTGTTGATACACAATTACCTTTTATATTTCACAATAAAGATGCAAGAAACATAAGGCTGGTTTTGCAAACTGAAATGGAGGGAATCTGAGGTTCCTCTTTGGTCTTGGTAAGCAAGACTGCATTGCACAATGTCTTTTGGCCTTGTCAGGTGACAACTGACCTTTTTTTTTTTTTTCAATATATTTTAAGCAGAATAACATGTAGTGTTAATCTGGTCAGCTAAAAGGTGTTGTGCATAAAAGGCAGACAAAGTCACATGCAAGAAATTTCGCCCACCTACATGGTTTGCTAGACTTTTCAAAGTAGAAACTCTGATATGTCACTAAAAATAATCAGAGAATATTCAGGTTGCTAAATATTTAGAGGGGTTTTAATTATCCTGTTCAACCCTCCTTAAACTAATCCTGCAGGAATTTCTGATGTAGGCTTCTGCAGCTTTCTGCAAATTAAAGTATGTAAAATGAATGGGAGAGCATTCGTCATTTTGGCATTTCCATTGTTTGTTCATATGCCCAGCAATAGAGTACAGAATCCATTTCCCCATCTAATCTTGGTGCCTGAGCAATGTGAATAACATAAAATGTTAGAATATATCTGTTATATAAACCTGATCGCTCCGTAATTTTTCACTAAGTGTCTACCAGTGGCTAAAGCTGAAATGTTTTATAGCCTTCCACATTCCCATTTCCTTTGCTGAATCTCATCAGGACCTTCACATTAGTAAAAGAAGCCCATAAAATTTGAGATATGAATAAAGGACACCTGTAACAAGATACTTACTAAGTAGGAACTGCATAAGAGCTATATTATTTAAAATGACTGCATTATGTGGCTTCTCAAGTCTTATGCAGTAGATTTGATCCTTTCCTTTTGAGCTTTGAATTTCTGTGCTAAGTACTGCATCACTACACTGATTTTAAAATGGCATATTGGAAGTGGGATGTATCTTACTCAGAAACCAGTAAAGAACTTCATTTTATTCAACAGTGACTGCTGCCTCTAACCAAGAGCATTACTGACTAGCTCTAAAGAGTATCTTGACATATTCCCATTCATTCTGATAAATCATTGCTGAGTTAAGAGGTTGTTGCAATTATGAGCCATGAAAAATAGGGGAAGGTGGGAAGCCAAAAACTATTAATAAGGCATATTTCGTTGTCAAATCCAGACCTCCTGATTTCATTTAAACCAAATACTTTGGTGCCCTTTCTCTCAGGAGAGAGTCCTTCAGTGAGATCACTTGTCAGTGGGGTTGTTCTGTGCCAGACCAGAAAGTACTGAAGTCACTGCACTCTCAACTTCAAACTGAAAGCCCAAACAGTGTAAGGAGAGCAATTAAATATTGGCTGATTGCCTCCTCTCCCCTCCAAAACCCAACAAATGTAAGTTCTCCAGTGCAAACTACACAGATTCTTAGCTATAAATCTCTTCTTATGTCTTAGCTTAATGACTTCATAAATATGTGATGGCAAAAGCTTCTCAGTCACTATTAGCCTAAGAAGCAAATCAAGCTTTGCACCCAGCTTAACGCAAGTGACAGCAGGAATCTTTACTCTGACTTTGCCTAAGACTCACTACAGTTCTGCTACAGTCATTTGATCTCTCTGCTGTATTGTAAAATTCAAGGACCTGCAGTGTGTCAGGAGAGCTGCAGTGCAATGAAAGGATGTGTGTACTGGGAGAATAGGCATAACCAGCTCCATGGATGCTTCCAGCTGGTACTGGGTTGTCTGAAGAAAGGTTTGCAATGCTATATCAAAGGGAAAATTGAAATACTTGTCAAAGATCAATTTTGAGAAAATTGCTTTTTTCTATTAAATTGTTTCACCAATAAATCTGGACTTCTTTAGCTGTGACTGTCTGATTTTGTGTTAAGTATATTATCATGGTTAGAATCAAAAAGATTGTCAGTTCATTTTTGTAATTTCAAACAAATTGAAATACTTTTATGCTGTCAAATCACTCGAATTATTACTCAAAATCATGGATGATTAAACCCCCTTTAAGATAACTTGGGGTGAGGGGAAGCCTGCACCCTTGTGAAAAAAATACCTTGGGAAAAAGATGTGTTTTCTTCAATATTTCTTTGCAGGAACAGTTTATACTTCTTTTTCTTTCATTAAATATTTTTACATAAAGGAAAAAAAAATTGAAATTGACCTTAAATAGAACATGTTCATAAAATATTTTATAAACCAGGAACAATGTAAACTTGAAAATAGGCTGTGTAATAGGAAGAATGGGGCAATGTTAATAATACCAGCTTTGCCATCTGCAACAAGGAAAGTGTCCAAGTCAAAGGACGTCAAGTGCAAATGATTGTGTTCGACTTTCAGTGGAAAAAAAATCCCTCTAAACTTAATGACATAAAATAGCATCATATAAATGTATACTTAAGGTCTGGTTTGAATTAACATAACATTGACCTAACTGACTCTTGTTTTGTTATTATGAAGTTTAAAATATATATTTTTATAGAAGGGACATCATAAGGTCTCAAATAAATTGTCCTTAAGTTTCAATAAAATTTTCTTTTACATGTATTTCATTTTGCTAACAAAAAAATTGTGGTGACAGTTGTTTGTGGCACATGGCACAAACATTTATTTATTTTCATGGTAAGATTTAAGCACAGTGAATGCCCTACTCAATATGTTCAGTTTAATCAAGCCATAGGAATATGTTCCTTATAACTCCATAGTACATTTCAGCTGTGCAGAACTGATTAAAAAATCATAGTATTATTCAGTGGAGACAAAAAAAAGTTCAAAAATCTTAGAATGTCTTTCATTCTCTATTTGTTATAAAAAGTCTTTTCATCTTGGTGAATTTTTATATCCTGCCAACATTTTATTTGATCAAAATGATACGTTGTAAGGAACTAAGATAAATTTCACAGATGTAAGAGCTATGAATAACAAAGGAAATGTCCTCCCAATGCAGAGTTAGCAAGATTCCACCAAAGTAAAAGTTTATCTTTTCAAAAACTGCAGCTCCTTGCAGTTGTTTGAATACTAGAAGCAAGTTGGCTGTTTAGCTGTTGGATACTTACTTGTTTATCCTTCAAAATCCTTTGAAGATTTCTTTTGAGGAATGATTTTAATGAAAGGTTCATTCCCCTGAGTTTAAGAGCAAATGAGATATTCTGTTATAAAGCTACCTGGTTAAAAAAAAAATTACCAGATTTGGAGAGGAATAATAGAGAAAGGACTTGGTAGAAACTTGGTGCCTCTTTCTTATAGTCGCTAGTATCATGCACTCAGGGTAAAGCATCTACTTTATCACTTGAATATTTAGCTGAGAATTGTGCAAATATGTGTTTTCAACCTGAAAAAGACACATGGCTAATTAGTTATAGTTATACCACGTTTTATCTTTCCTGAATTAAATGTAATTAAAATAGGATTTTTATCAGC
Organism: Petroica traversi; assembly: GCA_025920805.1. Classification (NCBI taxonomy): domain Eukaryota; kingdom Metazoa; phylum Chordata; class Aves; order Passeriformes; family Petroicidae; genus Petroica; species Petroica traversi. The sequence continues at coordinate 18,709,859 of JAHLSL010000019.1, forward strand.
TTGGTTTCAGCTTCCAAGAAAAATACTCTTCTCCTGGCTTGTAATATTACTCACTGTTCTTTGCATTTCACTAATTAATCATTTAAACTAACAGCCTTACTCTTTTCTCTACTGAAATCTTGTAAAGTTGTCATTACTGGGTATGGATCTTCTCCATGGAAGTTAGTGGAAACTGCGTGAAGCTAGTTTTCATTTTCACCTCATTTTGCCACTTTCCCCCACATCTGTATAAATACATAACAAAACCTTTTCTTCCTAAATACTGATGCACATATGCCAGAGTAACACCTGTGTCTCCATGCTCTTGCCTACCTTTTTGCTAAAACAGGAATGAGTTTTGGTTTTTAAGTAAGACTTCTCCATGCTATGTTATGGTTTCTCATGGGAGGTTCTCAGATTTCCTAGTTTCTCGATCATGGACTGATGGCATCAAACCAGGAATGCAGGCACACAAATGTGCTTTCTACCTCCTCTTTTAATATGGGGGCATCCAGGTTTGGGGAATACTCACAAGTAATTCTGTTGCTGAAAATTTTTTCAGAGTCGATGAACCTTTTAATTTTAAAAATCCTATTCTCATGGTAATTTTTATAAATGCAACATCATTTTAAATGATTGGTTGTTGACAGATTGTGGCCATTTATTTTTATCTATTATTGTTATACTGCTCCAGAACATCTCAGCGGGTTTGCAGGGCTTCTGTTTGTGAGGCAAAAGTCCTATTATCATCAAACATTTGAAGTAAGAGGCATTTTTGGATGGAAAAGATAACCTGTTTTGGTCAGGAAATAGAAATATGTTTCATTCAGTCTTGTCAACTGTCTCATTATTCCCCATTCATCAGAGCAGGTATTTAATTCTGAAACATATCTCAGCAGTTTTTCATCCCTTTCATACCACTTATAAGAACACTTGCCTCTGGAAAACATGTGTGTTTTGGTTTAAATGTCAGTCTGTTTCTGGAGAGCCTTGTTTTTCTCCTGTCACCATGTATCAGCTAACACAAGCCAATTTTAACAAATAAATAGGGAGAAGGGCTGGGAACAGGGTCATGGGCAGCAAATGCTAGACATTATCTGTACCAGTGTGTGATTCTTCACGCCTAATATTTGCTGGTTTTCATGCACTAGTCATTTTGAATCTCCAGGATACCAATGACAAGATCTCTTCCCAATGCCTGTGGCTGCAAAATTCTTGTAACTTCTAGGCCATAGATCCTCTCTTCATCTAGAGTAAGGATGTGGAAAAGGGATTTTTATTGAGCTTCTCTATCATTTTTTACCTGATTACTTAGCCAGCATTTCAAAGCAGAGAACTTCTCCATCTTATGCTCAATGACTGGACCAGCACCAAGGTGCCTTACAACTGGAGAAATGTAGAGAACAGCTGAAGATCCCTCTTAATGTATTCTTATTACCTTAGTTGTACTCCAAATCTTGTATAGAACTGTAGGAATCAGTCATGTATTTTTCAGTGGTGTTCATCATGCAATAAAACACTGAAGAGGGGGACAATTTAAGCTTCTGACTTTATAGTGTGACTTGCTTTTGGCTTATGTTGCAGTAAATAGGAATGCTGCCAGGGAATGACATGCTTGCACACAGCTACTATAAAATGGGAAAATGTACAAAAAATTTGAATAGTATCATTGCTATGAATATAAGATGCTTACTCATTTTGTTTATTTAAATATTCAAACCCATGCAAGATATGAAAGAAAACCTTCCTAACTGACAAAAAAGAGAAGTTAATTTGTTGCTAAGATATTGGTCCTCCATTGTTGCAAGTCATCTTTGCTCATGAAAAAAAACCCAACCAAATTCTACAGTCTTTACAAGATGAAAATCTTTCTCTGTAACTCATGTCCACAAGCACTGTAGCATAAACAGAACCCCACTTCTGAGCATTTCTTCAGTAGCTCACATAATTAAGTAAAGCCTTTTTGATGTAAGTTAATATTTATCCTAATAGTTATGGATATTTATCCTATGGATAATAGTTATGGATATTGACACATTTTATTTGATAAAAAATCTACACATTTGCTTTGGCTTTAAAGATTGTCTTTATGAAAGACATTACTTTTTCTTATTTTTTTACACCAGTGAGGTTAGACAAAAAAAAGAAGAGAATATCATTGCAGCTGTGGAAATGGTTAAATGATTTAATAAAGCCTTCTCAGCACCATCACACAGCATGAAATTGTCCCAACATATAGCACTGCAGTACAGATTAATAACTAGAGAATGGGTCTATACCTTTAGAGTGTCAGTAAAGCAATATTCAGCCTCAACAGTAGGGGAGTCATGACGCCCTTATCTCCCTGAAAACAGCCCCTAGTAGTAGGAGCTCTAACACCAAACTCTCTGAGTTGCTGCTTAAAGCTATTTTTCATCCTGAAGTGATAGATAGAATCAGCTTTGAACCCTGTTTTTGCTGACCTCAGAGGAGTAAATTACCTTACTCTTTGAGGCAGCATGACTCACTGTCTGACTGTTTGCACAGCACTTGCAGTTTTCACCTACCTGGGAAGGAATCATTGAAATCTGGCAATTATTGTGACATCTCTCATCTGACAACCAAGCACTGGTCTTCAACCAAGATGCTACAGTTTATGTACCTATTCTTTTAAATTTGTTGTTTCTTTAAGTGGCCACTGAAGCCATTAATCCAGAGTTATTTTTCCAGAGATATTTTCTGGGACAAAATGATTCAGAATTTGTTCATAGCATTTTGTCAGAAATGGAGATACTTCTATGCATTTTGCTGACACATATGTACTTAGAGGACTTTTTATTTTTCCAGATAGTTAGGTTGGGGGGGGGGGGAGGGGTTGTCTGGAGTTTTACTAACACAAACTGAATATGAAGTCCATGGATATAAGTGTACCAGTCATTATATATATCCCCAAACACCTTATACAAAGTGTCGTACGAAAATTTTAACAGGATTTTTTAAACCTTGAAAACCTTTAAAAATAGTATATAGATAAAAATTAAATATATAATCATAGGTAAGATTTGAGTTTCATATATTATTACACATTGCTTTTGGATAAAATATTGTAACACAGATGTTACTTCAATGTGAAATCTCTTCTAAACTGTATAGACAGAACACCTCAAGATGTGCTAGACCTTACATATGTACTTCATATGTCTTGAAGTTATATATTCAGTTTCTAAATGTCTGTAAACTTAAATAACTCACATCCAGGATTTTTTCCTTGCAAAAGTATGTATTAGATAAAAAATATTTTTCAGTCAAAATTAGACTTAAACAGAAAGCAATGTTACCTATTGAATTATCCATGTTTAATTTTATAAAGCATATGACCACGTGCAGCATGGTCAATCTTCTTACACTGTCTGTGTGACACATTTGTCTTTTTTGAGTTGCCCAATGAACATTATATTCCTGTTAAAATCTTTTCTCAATTCTTGTCTGTGTAACATTTTTTTCATTGCTTGTAGGTCATACAAGATTATTATTCTCTATTATTCAGAAATCTCTCATCTAGAAATAGTTGGTGATGGCTGTGTCCAGTATTCCTGATCATGTATCAGAACCAAATGAGTGTCAGATCCCAGTTCTCTTCTAGATCAGTGTAGCTTTACCAAAGATACCTCCAAGTGTTTTTGCTGAAGAGATAGATATTTTTTTTTATTTCTAGCCTACAAAACATATCAAAAGTGGTTGTTTCACCACAGTTATTATTCTGTGCTTGTAAGATCTGACATCATAAATGCAATGGTTCATAATTACTATTTTAATGTGCTAAAAATGGCTTCCACTTGAAGCTTGTTCTTATCATTCTAAAGTTTCCTTTGCTTAGCAGATGTTTTGGTTTTTATCTGTAGCTGTGACTTCATTTTTTAAATTTTGGCATCACGGCTATGTGCAAAACAATATCACTGGTTTTTGCTGTTCACTGAATCTAGGGTCTGTGGAAAGTGCACTAGACACATTTGCTGCCACACAATAACTGGAAGCTTCTTTCTAAGGATAGGCACAAAGATATAAAGGAACAGTTTCTGACCTGAATGGAAGAATTATGGTTACCACACTATTGCACCATTATACCAAAATGTAGAAGCCTTTGACAAGTTTTCCATAAGGTGATAAGCAATTCAGGTCTTTCATATTCACTACAACCATCAGTACTCTGAAAAGTGAACTGAACGGCAAGAAGAAAGTCTGCTTAGCAGTCCACATTCAGTGGTGTTAATGAGTGTTGTTAAGTTGAAAGCCTTCATATCTTCAAGTTCTAATCCAATGAAAGAGCTTGGTGTTTGCTTGCTGATTTAGGAGAAGAATTCCTGTATGTATTTTGATGCACAACTTAGAGATAACTCATTATAAGTAGTAGCAGTCTTGATTAAAATGTTGCCTTGTTTCCTTATGGTCATATTGATGCTTGGAATAGGACAATTGTGATTTGACAAAACAGCAAATCCAGTCTGAAAGTGCCAATCCATAAAAAGAAATGCCATGCTATGTGATTCAGTATGATGAGCTGGGACATTCTCATTAAAATAGTTCACTTTTGTTCAAAATATTTTGATAGGTAGCTTTGTGAAGGCAAACTTTATGCCAAGTTAGGTATCCTTTGGACATCATAGCAAATCAGGCACTGTCTGGTCTCTAGCTGCTGGCATAATGCCAAGTTCAAGGCTCGCATGAACACCCTGCTGTGTGTTCTCACCTGCCCACTGTAAACAAGCTCATATTCTGAGGCCTGATCTAGATTCAGTCTGTGGGATCAACTGATGCATCTGTGCCTCAATGGCACCATGACCCAAATCTCCATTTGGATTTTTTTCTCCTTGCTGTGCCAGCTGTGGGGCTCAGGTCAGTGTTCAACAACTCAATCTCCAGCAGGGCTGCAAGAGCCGACACACACGTTTTGGAATAAAAATATAATTGGATCCTGGCTCTGAACCAATCTAACATTTAAATTGGCCTAAATCAGTCAGTCTGCCTTGCACATGCAGATTACTGCTTCCTCAATATTGCAGGGGTATGTTTCCTCGGGTCTCTGGAAGCTTTAAGTCCTTAAATAGAAGTCAGCACTGATACTGATATGGTTATAGCAGTTCATGCAAGCTGGAGGTGTGACTCCTGGGAAAGCAGATAAGTGCTCTGAATTCACACCAGCTATGAGAAGAGTGTTGGTACAGGAATACTTTAAATATTGCAAAAAAGCTCTCAGTCCTTCTGGAGACCATGTGCCTCAGCAAAGACATTGTAAAACAATGTGAGGAGCTCCAGATATCCATTACCTATGAAGTGTTTTTTACAGACCATGTCCATGAAGATCTGAACATTTTAAAAATTTTTTGGGATTTCTTTTTTAATTAAGGGCTTCTGTGATAACCTTTCTCAGTACTCAAAGCTTATGTTGTGAAGCAGGATCACTGAACTGGCAGACATAAAACAGTTTCTTGAATTATGGAAGTGAGTGGTATCTTTGGTCCCATGGAAATTCTTAGGAATAGCTTTTTTATCTCTGAAATTAGTTTTTTTCCTCACTGAGAAACAGGATGATTTGGAAAAATATTATGCATAACTGCCACTATATTTTATGTACATGTTTGAGATAAAGGGGGTTATTCATTAAACATTACTAATGTCTGGCTCTGAAATCAAGCAAATAATCATTATTTAATTTCTTCTCATAATTCCTCAAGAAATGTTTAATATTAATTGTTTTTCTGTTTCATTTTTACTAGTAACACTTCTTTCATTAATGTGAAATCTCAGTTTCATCACTTTACGTGAAAATCTGTTTCCATTCAAGAAGTCAGGAACAGACAGAAAATAATAGACACCTTAGGATGGGAGGGTGGGAGAAAAAGGAGGTTTTCTGAGATTCTTATCAGGAAAGATCACTTTTCAAAATGTGAGTAATCAGTATTGTAGTGTGTCCCTCTCACTAAAACTGTGTGCCAGGATTTAAGCTTTTTTCATGGCTGGAGAGTTCACTTTGATCTTGAGCTTTAGCATTTTAGAAGAAAGAAGAAATGCATTAAACTCTTCCTTCTTCGGAGTACTAATCACTTAAAAACAGTACATTGTACCTACAGCTTATCTTATAGATACTAACAGTCAGCAATATTACTTTTTGATCAAACTGTAGTCTCTTATTTATTTGACCTAGAGGAGGAAGTGTGTTTAATATCATAGACTTTTGTAATCCCATGGAAAATAAAGAGGGAAGAAGATGAGGTTCTATTTTATAGTGGCTCAAAAAAAATAAAAAATGAAGCATCTTGTTCTCTGCCCTGGAATGTTAATAAAAGCACTGTAGTGACAATAATATAGCCTTTTCCAGGATGGAGGGAACAGAAACGTATGTTCTGCCTTCTGGCGAGAACAATGGTGAGGCATTTTATCTGTCAAATCTATCTTTATGTGCAATGCTTCCAGAAACATGGTGTCTGTGTACTGAAATATGGGGAATTTAATTTAACAACTCTACAAACCAAAAATGACAAAAACAGAAAACATATTCCAGAGTATATGCATAGATTTTAGGATAAGGAAGAACATCAGAGGTGTTAGTTTTGTATCCATTATTAATATTATAAATATTATGTAGTTTTTTAATGTGTGTATATAATGTAGATGTTGCCCAAAGAAGAAATTGGCTTTTTAAAGACACTATTAAATAGATCGATTTTGATAGAAGGTTCTGCTTATTAAAACCTATCATGGGATTTATTCCAATAAATTAGAGTTTTAAATACAAATTTTCCAGATCGTTTGGAAGATCTGACTTTATTGCTTTGAGAGAGTGGCCACAGATAATATCACATTTTCAAATGTTCTGGGAAGTACAATCACTGAAATCCAATAATGTAACACACTATTATATTGCTTTTCTAAAATGTTTTATTTTAGAGAAATGTAGCCAAAAAAGTCTTTTTTGTTAATATCATTCAATTGGTTGACTCAAATTTACATCTTTTCATTTTACAAATAAAATTAATTTCATAAATTGTAAGAAAGTTTACTCAACACTGCTTTTTAACTTGGAAAACTTTTGTATAGCATATATCAGTTCATAACCTTATTTTTTCACAGTGCATGTATAAAATTACTCAATTCTGCATATTTTTTGCTAGACTCATATTGCGTCATTTTATTGTTTGTTGAAATAAGATATACATTTATGAGTGGCCTCTTATAATTTTGCTTTGATTTCATACAAATTTTTTCTCTTGCATTTCTTCCAGTAACGAAGATCAAAACCAATTTTGGCCCTCTGTACAGATGGATATACTTAATCTTTTGTTAGTAAATTTCCTGGTGATAACCAACCACTTTGTTATTTTCGGGATTGCATTTAACATGCCAAGGAGATTAAGCTCTATTATCAGACAAGAGCAACTAACTGTGTCTGTGAACAAATTACCTTATCTGTAATCATTCTTAAAGGATTAGATCACACGCATAGATTTTAGTGAACATCTGGATCATTAATCAGCTTTGCTTTAAATACTTTCATTATTTTGCTTTCCTCTTGAAATTTCCTAGCAAAAAGGAGAAAAAGTCATCCTGACCTCCAGCATATGTCCTCACTATGAATTGAGACACATGGCACACCAATCTATTCTATCATTTCCTGGTAGTATAAAGATAATACATTATAGAATTTTAATTCTGTTCACTGTGCTAGCAAAGGCCATCATTGTGTACAGGAAAATTCAGGCAAAGACAATGGCATAAAAGTAAAAAAGACAAACCTTAGGACTGTCACAGCATATTCAACCCTTTTAAAGAGGAAATAGAAAAGTACTCAGATAAAAGGAGGAATGAATGTGGGAATAGTCATGCTCATTTATGTGCAAATATTATCTTAACATTTAGCCTGTTCTTCATATTAAGCATACTTTTTTTGTTGTTCACATTGAATAGCCATGCAAGAAACAGTTAATTATTTTAGTTTATTTGCATTTCTGTCATTCTAAATACAAGCTTACAGTGAGATGATAAATATTTCCTTAATGTCATAAAAATCATAACCCACCATCAACATCTCTGTGGTTTCAGACAAAAATATAGTGAGTACATAGGATGAGAACAGTGGTTTTTATCACTAAGGGTTATTATACTGCTGAATTGACTGAAACAAGTGGCACATAGATTTTACCTAAAGGACATGGACATTCTCCACTCACCATGAGACCAGTAGGTATGAGTTATTTCTAGAATAAGGAACATTTTAGCTGAAATTAGCTGAACCCCTTCAGGAGGCATTCTAGTTTCACTGTCCCATGTAGCTATAGATTAAAGGACTCTAGGAGCTATATTTATTGTCATTATTGCCACTGAATTGCAAAGAAGTATGTGCCACTGTAAGAAAATGTTTCTTGCTCTCAGGAGACTTCAGATTTTCTGTGAATGGAAAAAGGCCAATATTAGGTCAGACCACAAATATGCTTACTTTGGGTCGAAATTCTGTGATTTTTGATGAGAATAAGAAGGAATAAACTCTATCAGAGGCTGTAGAAGTACAGTAAGAAGAGAATTTGAAAATACAGGATTAGTATAACTTCTTAGTCTATAGTTTATCATATTACTTTTGCTAGCAATGGGGTAGACTATTCATTCTAATATTTAAGAGCGCTATATTTTTCTCAGAGATTTAATTTTCCTCCTCACCAGCTCAGCTAGTCTCAGTCCTCTACTAGAGCTCTTCGTCAGAGATGACTTTATTAAATAAGTGTTAGCTGTTTCCTTTGCTCCCAACTGCTCATGAGTAAGGCAGGGCCCTAAATAATGTCAAATATCTTAACCATTTGAACAATGTAGGGAAAAGTTTCTAAAGTCTGACTTGTTAAAATTAATTGGCTTGTAGACCAAATGCCATTCTGTGGTCAGAAAGAACAACAGTAGTCTATGCAGGTGCCTCCCTAGACACAGTTAAAGAAAAAGGTAAGTGACATCAATACTTTTCCAGACAAATCTGAGTGCCACTAGGCAGTAGGTCTTCAAACAAAAACAGGATTGGCTAAGCCAGGAAGAAAATATCAGATTTTTGTGTGTTTAAGTGTAAACAAAAACATTTGCTAACCACAAATTAGATCTATTACATAGCAGTAGAAATACTACAGGGCAGAAACTTCTTCAGCTTTTATTCCATATTAATCATTATTAATCAGACTAATTCATGAATTTGATTGGATTGGTCTGTCTAGGATGCTGAATAAAATTGTGCTGATGACTGCATATAAATTATTTTTCTGTCTGCCCCTTCCCAATGAAAAGGGAAAGCTTCAAAGGAATACTTTAGCACAAGCATATTGTATAAGAGGAATTAGGTTGTTCTTGATAAAATGTTGTGACAGAGGAGAAGAGTTTTTAGTGTTGCTGGTCTAACAAAATTCCATGCAGACTGTTGAGCTAATTGAAACAGGAGTATGTGTTGAGAGAGGCTGTGTCTCATGTCTGTGTTTTTAGTGTTTGGAACAACTTTCCAATGTGCATCTTTATACTTTTCTACTTGTCTTTGATGCTGTGATGGTCTAACGTGCAGCATAAATCCCTTTTTCCTGAAGAAACTATTTACTGTGTATTTTTACATTAAAATAAACATTTCTTAGAGCAGGCTTATCATAGGTCTGCATGTAGTCCTGACAGTGGGGGAACTGCTATTTCCTTAGCAATAGTAAACCTACAGTGCTGGGTTCCTTTTCCATAATTTTAGCATAACAGCAGGGTGGAGACATTAATTTGCTAGTGAAACCTTCAGAAGTTTAAAAATTCCTTTCTTCTATGGTTTGTAAGTCTAAATCCAAATGTATGTTTTGGTTTAAATTCAGAAAAACAAAGCATAAAAGTGATAATTTCTTAGCATGATATTCCTTCTTTTAGTTCTCACATGAGTTGCTAAATGGGGCTTTATTTTATTCCCACACTGTTAGCAGACAGTGTTACTGTTGTAGCATTTTCTTTGTGTGTGTAGCCATACAGTGCTCCTTCTTCAGAGTTATTCTAAGTCCAAGTATGTGCTGGGGAAAACATACAGCTGCCATTCATTGCTTTCCATTATACAGTTCATTCTAATTGTTCTTCTTGCTTGTTTTAATGGCAGAGTAAAAAAAATATTGTTGTGCTATCAGTCTGTACTTTTATGCAATATCTTATATCATATGGCCAAATTATCGCTCATTCTTAATACTGGAAAATGGCGGAAAACTCCTTATTAAATACTCTTTCAGACTTTTTAACATCTTCCTGGGAGTATACATAATGGGTGAATCTGTATATGCCTGAGTGAGGAAATGTGAACATAAACACATTTTAAATTGGAATACTGTGTCTTATAAGAAGAAAAAAAAAAAAAACCTCCTTCTAGAGTTTCGGGGTTTTTTAATGGTCTAACTAAACATGGTGTGGCTTCAGAGCCAGGGAATTAAGATTTGCTGTTCAGTACAATTCACAATGGGAGGATCTGAAAGTGTCCTTGATATAAGCAGAAGTTGCAGCACTGAATCTGCTGTTTTTAAAAACAATGCTACATTAAGAAACAGTACTCCCATGCAATTTCAGTTTATGTGAGCTAGTCTGGCAAATTCAATACCACCTAAAGTGGTGAGTTGGAATGGGGAAACACAGAAATAAAGGATGCCCAAGCTGTTTGTCTTTCTGTCGAGGTAGTGACCAGCATCTTGGGAATTACCACATGAGTAATGGCAAATATTATTTCTGCATGGCCACAAATCTTCGAGCGAGCTCACTATTTAACCTGTTAGGAAAATGGCAGCTTGAATTGTTGTACTGTCAGTGCACTGCCTCATCCCTGGACCAGCAGAGATGGCAGGGAAAGAGTAAAAAGTTTTGTTACTTTTCTGTGTCAAGGGGATCTTCATTAAACTGGATCCCTGGGCAGCTGCCAGCTGCACCAATGTACCACAACAGCATAGATTTAGCACACAGATGTATAATTTTTTTTCAGACTGTACTTTTTTCCCCCATGAACTTCCCAGAATTATCTCAAATATACCGTTCTCCCTAGCCTATTCCTGATGGAAGGGTATTGAGTCCAGCTGATGCTGTTGTTAGAAACTTCTGCACCTACACTACTAATCTGAGCATTTAGTATCTGAGTGAATTAAAGGTGTTCCTTTGCATTCAGTGCATTGTGTGAAATACAGGTGACTGCTCTCCTCAATTTCTGAAATGAAGATTCCCACAAAATGCATCAGTCTGAGATATATCTGCAATAGTGTTGTGTATGCAGGAAGACTTTTAAAAATAAACTGAACTATAGCTTCAAACTCTTTTCAAAATGTTCATTTATTTGCTCAGGCTTCCAGCATTTAAAGACAGATGCCCTACAATAGCAGATTTATTTTGTATTCTTTACTAACATATCTTTGAGCTTTTCTTAGCTCATAGGGAAGATACTGAGGGGAAAAAAATAAAGAGTTTCTATATAATAACACAACTGTTTAATAATATGTATACCACTCTTGGGAAGATATTATCTAATTCTTTGAATGCATATGACTTGTATGACATATCCAGAAAGGAATCCAAAGTTGAGAGGCTGCCAAGACCTGCCTATACAACTGATCAGTCAAAGCAAATCACCTTGTCAATAAGTTATCCATTAAAGTCCGTGTAGGTTGTCTGTACATTTATTTGGTATTAAAATAGAAACAAGTTGGGATATGGCCCTTTTTGTTTGTTTGTTTTCAAATGGCTATAAATATCTTTGCTGAATCTCAAAACAGTGTTTACACTTTTCCTGCAAGCTAAGCTTCTAAAGAAGTATGTTTTCAAGTATTTCCAAAGTGTAAACATTCTTCAGTTCAGAATGTGGTCAAGTACATTTGAAAATGACCAGAAATATCTGTACCTCTTCCCCCTTTTGAGCTGTGATTCATCAAGTTTCACAGTCATATTAGGCAGAAATCTTTTGCAAGACTGAGGAAATCAACCAGAATAAATAAGCTAGATATAAAAGAAGAAATTTTATTTCTAGCTGTTTCAGATGAAAGGATGACTCTTCACTTTTTTGATAAGTAAAGGATATTTTTTATTTCATTTAAGCTTTCCAGCTTGCTTTGTTTTCCCCAACAGTTTTCTTTCCTTCACTCTGTAAGCCACAGCACTAAGTGTGTGGGATAGACAGAGGTGAAATCCCGTGCTTGTCTAAATGTGTCATCAAATTTAAACTTTCCTTAGAATACAGAAATGTAAAACCTTCTTTTCCTACATTATATATTTCCAGAAATATAAATTTGCTGTGATCACAGGATTCCCAGCGAGGAATAATGGGCAGTAGAGGGGAGAGAGCCTTGTTGGCAGCTTGTTTTGAGACTCAAATAACAGGTCACTCTCCTCTTTTTGCTTTTTCCTTTCAATAGTGTGGTTGTATCCATCCAGAACTAATCTTGCAGCTACTTCATGTAGCTCTCTGTGCTTCAGCCCTTAGAAATTGTGTATCAGCCCCTGAATGGATTAATGCAAAAAGAAGTCTTTGATCAATTCTTGTCACCTTCAACTCTTTTCCGGGACTCAAACAGAACTAATAGGTTCCACAAAGCATCATTCAAAACCTGCAGCTGAAAGGAGAGCACACAGCTTGGCTTTAAAATGTGCATATGGCCTTTCTGCACATACAGAAGATAACCATAAGATATAAAGAGTAACAAGAAACAACTGAGCAGGTGCTGAGCCACATATAGTGGAAGGAGAACTATGGCAATTTCACATCCAACAAATCTTCTTGTGACTGAATGTCAACCCTAATGTATAAGGTTAAAATATCTTCATGTGGTCAATATTTTAGGTCTGTTTTCTGAGCTTTTGTAGTCTCTTACATTTGTATTTAAACAGTAATTTTTCGGAAGGGAAGAAGTAACTTTCATCGTACATTAGATTGCGGTTAGAGACGGGACCTCAGGACTAGATTCCATGAGCTTAGGAGCTCATTTCTTCTCACTGCTTATGTGGATTGTGAGATTTTCTTTCCTTGGTCTTTGTCAATGAGAACCAAGTTACAACCTACTTCCTCAGTCTACAAGAACCACTTACTTTTCCTTCTTCTTTACTGTTTCTTCTGAACACAATATCAGGTAGAGTAATTCTTACTGAAACAGAGTAGAATGCTTCAAACTGCAGGACTGTTATTCCTACAGAACTCCAGCAACTTCTTCAGTGTTGCAAAAGATTTTCACCTAATACAGGTCTGCAGCTGACTGAATCACAGCTCAAAGCCAGGTGGCATATGTCTTGTGACTATGCATCCTCATAAATACAGTACAGCACAAGCCCAAATGGAAACACATCTTTTTGAAACCATCTGTTCTTACAGATATCTGCAACAATAAAGAAAATAAAGGCTTTAAGTGCTGCTTTGCTGTTTCAAACCTTAGAGGCATTTCCTATTGGTCTTTCTTTTTTTTTTTTTGAGAGGATCTCAATTGGTTTCACTTGGAAATATCTTAGCTGCCATGTTTGTTGCTGTTCTGTTTAGGAGCTTTGGAGAATCTGACTATAGCTGGCTTATATATATTTTATTTATTTATTTACTTACTTACTTATAAAACAGAACATTTACCATGGTGGAAAGTGCTGGGTTGCCCTCCTGTGAATGTATTTTGTCTTTGGACATTTTATAGTAGCTTACAGGATAAAGCCTTGCCTCTAATTTCTTCTTTCTTTATTTGAAGAAAGTTGCGTGTGATCTGTTGAAAGACAACACTGCAGCAACTCCCACAAAGTTGATACTCCTTAACTGCTACTTATTTATTTAATTGCATCATATCACTCTTATAATGTCTTGACTGTAAAAATGCTTATTCCTAAGTTTCCAACTTGCGTTGAATCTGTTGTCTTGTTGAAGTTACAATCTTTTTTTTCTGCTACAGCCAGTGAATGCGAAAAAAAAAGAGTACTCTGGCAGTTTCACATCCAACAAATCTTCTTGTGACTTAAATCTAATGTATAATATTAAAATATATTTTTGTGTTCAGTATTTTAACTCTTTTTTCAGCATTTCTGTACTCTCTAACATTTGTATTTGAAGATATTCTCCTAAAGTGAAAGAGAGATAAAAATTCTCAGAAATTCATTATATAAACCAATATATGAAACTGAAATGCAGTGATATAAGCTATTCCATTCCTCAAGGACTAACAAAGAGCAAAAGTGACAAAGGGAGAAACAGCAAATAGAGCTACAATTTCTAACACAGAAGGTCACTATTAATCCACTGGCTTGTCTGAAACAGTTAAACCTGTGCGCCACATATTTGGCAAGAAATTCTGCTTCTGCATCAGAATGGAAAGGCACCACAGGCATCATCCCTAATTATCCAACTGCCAGGTTTTTTCCTGCATATAACTACCTAACAGCATGAATTTGCAGGAAACACATTCGGCCTCTTTTTCCATCATGTCTCGTTGTCAGCAGGGTGATAGAGAAGGGGAAGCTTGCTCTTGACCAGCCTGGAAAAGGTGTCATCCTCTGAACCACGAAACATAATTGTCCTTTTTACTCAGAGCCGGAGGCATGGGCTGGAAGAGAGAACTTTCTGCCCGCGTGTCTTCTCCCAGCGAAGGGAGAAATGAAATGTCACACCAATTATCTGGGCAGTGGGCAGTGTAAGGAAAACTGGCTGCAGCTCTGTGAAGCTGCAGCCAGAGCCCCAATTACTGAATGAGGCTGAGGAGGATTTCTGTGCTGCTGGCCCTGTGCTGGGCAGCTACACTGCACAAACAAACCCCAGCACACTCAGGGTCACCAGCTGTGCGTGCAGCTCTGTGGGGCTCTGAGCCTCTGCTGGGGATGGACCGAGGCATTCGGGACCAAAGCAGCCTTTGCTTTCAAATACAAAGTGATTTTGGTGGCATTCAGGAGCAATCCCCCTGAAGGAGGTGAAATTGCACGGCTGCAGTTGATAATCTGAGCAGTGATGGAGCTTGGAGCGATGCCTGGGTGCACAAAAAGCTGTGCTCTGCTTTAGTGGTGTTTTGGTGGTAGGAGGAAAAAAAATACATTCAGAGTATCAAGAATGTTTAAGCAAGAAAGGGGTTTTGACTAATTATTTCTCAGCAAAACTGGGTCTGGCAAAAAGTACAACTCAATGTGAAATGTAATAGACCATTGTTTTGCCAGGAAATTAAACCTTTTGGGGAAAAAAATCCAATTTTTAGGTCAGACCAGGACATTCTCATCCAGATGCTTTTCTGGTGCATGAAAAAAATTTGCATTGTGATACAGTCAATTAATATTCAGAGTTTTCAGCAGGTGTGCTAACTTCTCATATGACAGTGGGACGTTCTGTTAAGTGCTGTGACATGACAGCAGCTGTGATAAATGGAGCTGAGATATTAAAATCTTTTAAGCAGCAATGGTATTCCAGCTGATAAAGCACCAGTTTTAAAAAATGGATTTATTTAGCGTTTCTAAGACAGGTAAACAGCCAAAGGAGTCCAGCAAGACACATTGCAGGTGATAAAATGGCTAACAGTGTGTCACAGCTTACTATACTTCCATATATTTCTCTTCATTTCCCTCAATAATATTTAGTATATGCTCTATAAAGCATTCTTTTTTGTCAAGTTCCCTTTTAAATGTATGGGCTCTTGAGGAACACCCAGGAGAGAAAGAGGGTTTTTTACATGAGATAGCCTAGGTGTATGAAATAAATTCAACAAAGAAATAAATCCTACCTTTTATGGTAAAAAATAATGAAATAGTAAGCTTTTAAAACATTCAAAATCTACTACAATATTTTTGAGATTGGCAGTATTAAATATTATATGTTCTACAAATCACTCTCTAATGGTTAATGAAAAACATTTATGCATGATATTGCTGATGAACTTAAAAAACATGATATGAAATATGGAAATAGGGGTTGTATGAATCCTCAGAAAAGTTATATCTGATCTTCTCATCAAAAAGTTTTCCACCATCTATTGCTTGAAAATATTTATTTGGAATATATGGAGGGGGAAATTAAAAATAATATTTTAATTTAATATTAATATTTCTCAGAATTTTAACAGGTCACCTGTATCTCTTTTTTATCATTTATCAAATTCAAATTATTTATGAAAATGCTGTCATCTGCAAATAATGTTTGAGGCGGCTGGTTTGGTTGTTTTGTTATTTGTTGTTTTATTTTTTCTAAAAACAAAACTAACCTTTCTAACTTAATATTAAATTTTAAATATAGGGACAAAAATAAATAGCAGATTTTAGAGAGGCACGGGAAACACACTTTGAATAAATACTTTATATCAGCCATCAGGGTTTGAAAAAATCATCACAAATTCTACCTATCTTTGGAAATGCACATTTATTATCACTTAATTTACAGACCAGTCCTTCTGTAACACCTCTGCTTTCTAGTCGTTTCTAGTTAAGCAGGAGTTAGAGCCATTACAAGGTGATGCCAATGGGAGGAAAATAAAAGAGGCCCTGTTTGAAGAGGTGCTCCCTTTTGTCACTAAAAAGGACTGACTGTACTCCATCCATGTGCTTTTAGCTTTGAGCACCAAGAAGTAAAGCAGGTAGCACAGTGATTGCTGTTGCTACAGAATAATGAAAAGAGGGTTTTACCCTCTGCATGACATTCCAGGCAGAGAGATTAGAAAGCTGGAATCCTCCCAACCGAATCCCTACTACATCACAGGTGGATTGAGCCAGGGACAGATCGTCTTAGTGATTTGATATTGATCATAATTTGAAATTATTCTCACTGGTTTCATAGCTGCCAGTTGGTAAGTCAAAGATATGTGCATATTAGATTCTTGTTAGGCAAAAATAGGGCATCAAAAGAATTGGAAAGGATTTTGTGTGAAATCACAGAAGTGACTACAGTAGATGTAAAGTCTTTGATCAAAAGGTGATACTCAGTAAATCAAAAACCACACTCTGCTTTGAGGAAAGGAGGAAAAACCTTCTGTCAGATGGTGCCACTGTTCTTAAACTTAGCAAAGAAAGCTATTTGCCTACTTTACTCAGTTCAAAGTTAAAATACTAAGATAATGCATCCTTTTCCTCCACCCCACTTCTTGCATAGAGCTGTCTTATAAAACAGCATGTCATGTAGAGGTTTTCCTCCTTTTCTTTTCTCTTTTCTTTTCTTTTCTTTTCTTTTCTTTTCTTTTCTTTTCTTTTCTTTTCTTTTCTTTTCTTTTCTTTTCCTTTCTTTTCCTTTCCATTCCTTTCCTTTCCTTTCCTTTCCTTTCCTTTCCTTTCCTTTCCTTTCCTTTCCTTTCCTTTCCTTTTCTCTTTTTTCCTTTATTTTCTTTTGCCTTGCCTTGCCTTGCCTTGCCTTCCCTTGCCTTGCCTTCCCTTGCTTTGCCTTGCCTTGCCTTGCCTTGCCTTGCCTTGCCTTGCCTTGCCTTGCCTTGCCTTGCCTTGCCTTGTTTTGCCTTGCCTTGCCTTGCCTTGCCTTGCCTTGCCTTGCCTTGCCTTGCCCTGGAAGGAAATTCAAGATAATGTAATACATCTCTGCTGCTTTTTCAAGGCAGTTAATTTTTTAAATGAAGACAAATAATAGCTAGTTGGTAGAAACAGCAACACTGCATTTTTCAGTGTGTTCCTTGCTGCTAGTGCTTCCTTATTTTTGCTCTTAAAGTAACAATTTATTAGGGATAGGATGGGTCTGTAATGGATCATGACAGTCCAGTCGCCTGAGTCATTGCTATTTAGTCATTCTACCAAAGACATAAAAATTGGATTTCCCCTTGCTCATTGCTTCTACTGAAATCCCTAGGTATTGTCTGAGAAACACATTTATAGGCACAAAGCATATGGTTCACAGCCCTCAGCAGCAGGTCTGAATACCTTCTAAAATTTAGATAGCTCCCCAGTTGCATTTTAAATTCCGTTCCTGATTATCCCCTAAGGTAAATGGACAGACAGATTTCACATCCCAGAACAGTTCCTTTTTTAGTATATGATTGTTCTCAAAAAGCAAAGAATGCTTGTTTCACTTTGCTTTTTCAAAGTGAATTTATGAAGCCAGGTATTGTGGTACTGACTGGCAGACATTTTGAGGTAGTACATCAATTTCTGAGCTACTTTGGAGGCTTCTGTAGCCATTGCTGTATTTCATTAAAAACTCATTGCAAAGAGACATAAGTGGAAGTAATTAACTGGATCCCCTTCTCCCACTTATGAAGGAAAATATAAAATCTTAAAAGAATGCAGAGATCATGTGATAGACAAAGCTCCTCAATAAATACGGAATGCTCCCTCTTCTGTGCCTTAGTAGTGCTCACGTCTGCAGCTGCAAGACTATATAAAGAAAATTATTTTAACTGCAAGTTCTAGCAATGGGATGTAAATATGGCGATTTTGAGATGCAGAATCAGTGTCCTGAATAATCAGGATAGTGCAGTCATCACCGGTGCGAGCTATAACATGAAAGATGTTAGTTCTTTCTCTGGTTGTGGAATAAGTACCCATCTATATTTTGTTAATAGCATACCTGTCCTATAAGAGTTATCTCACACCTCAGCCTGAGGACTCAGCTAAGGAATACACATTACTGCTTTGTTTTGTTTAACAAGTGGTGAGTAAAAATCCTCACAATTTCTAATTTTTAATTTTTATTGCTCCAGGGAGGAGTAGGCTATAAAGACATAAATTGGAAAAACTGGTAAAAGTAATTTGCTTTATGAATTTTTTTAGGGGGGTTGGGTTTTTTGTTTGTTTTGTTTGTTGTTCTCCTTTTAATTGCCCTCTTAAAATAGAGAATATACATTTTTAATTTGGCTTTACTCTTGCAACCTGCAGCCAGTACCTCATACAGCACAGTTTTGCAAGCTGCCATTTTGCCTTAGTGTAAAAGTATGTCATGTTTAACCAGATATGGTACCTGCAGAGTTGTCATTTCTGCTGAACTCATACTTTACCTTCCTTTTAAATCACAGCTGATTTCCAGCTCTCTAAATTCCCTTTTTTTTTTTGTCCAGCCAGAAAGCTACTTGTATTCTATTATTTACTTCCCTCCTTTTAGAGCTGTACTAGTAAACCTAAAAATTTACATGCACGGTAATAATTTTTGCAGTGTTCATGGAGAAGTAATACCATAACTCAGGAATACTGTCTCATATTGGATGCTTCCACATTATATGCTGCTCTGCTGTAATAGGCTCTGAAAGGAAAAATAATAGCACAAAAAGCCGTGGTGGCAGGAGCTGCTTTGAATCTTTTTTGTGTCTGAGCTGCACTTTCTGGATTTCATGTGCCACTGTGTGGCTGCCAACAGCTCAAAATGACTGGAGCGCTGGATGGTCTAGCCATATGTAAGAAATTCCAGAGATTTCATTCAGGAATTGTGAAGTGGCCTCTCTATATTACTTTTCTTTCCCTTCTACTGCTTATGGCTCCATGCCATCCATCTTGCTGTTAGCTAAACCACCAATATCTGTAGCATTCAACCTTTCTGGGAGATTAATTCATCTTTGTTCACCTCAGCATCCCTTACCTGTGTGCTACAACTGCAGACATTCATAAAGAATTTAAAATCTGTGTTACAGTTCTTCCCAGTTAAAGCCAATGGCAAAATCCCCATCAGTAAAATGCCTTGCTTTAATGTAAGACTCTTTTCTCTAAATGTCTAAATGTCTGAAGTGTAATTACTTTGTGCATGTCATGTTCTGATATGATTGCTGCTTATTGTCTTGTGCTGTGGGCACTTTCTTACTTTTTTTTTGCCATTTCCTGGCTTGCTTTAGTAACACTTAACTACCAGGCAGTGAGATAGGGCAGGATGAATGTCATTTAAGAGGTGATAGTTCTCTACCCGTTCCTGCTTCAGCAGATCAGTCAATTGGGTTTGTCAGGACTCCCTTCCCAGCAGCTGGAATTAAGGAAATCTTCTGAAGGGACTGCTGCTGCGCTGCTCAAACAGCTTCTGTGATTTGAGGCCACTAAAGGAATACTAACAAACAACAGAGCACAGGACAGAATATTTACAAGTTTAATAACGAATTTCCAGAGAAGGCATGTGGGTGGTAATTTCAGTGGTTTTTTTTTCTATTACCATTGCTTTTCATGTTATGTTTATTTGCTTATTGCAGGAGTGGGGGGGGAGGTGGGTGCAGAAGGAAGTGGTTTGGCTTAAGCTGTTTCTTCTGTTGTCTGAAAGAGTAAAGGAAAAGGGACTCCTTCCAATCTCCAGAAAGAAGCAGATCGAGCTCCTTGACAGCCCTTAGCAGATTTACCTCCACTCATTTCCTCTACTGTTACACAAGCCTGATAAAAATGGCAGTTTATTCATACCAAATCATAGTGAATTCCCTTTCAGGGGAAAAAAAAAAAAAAAAGAAAAAGAACATCACTTGCATCCCTCAGTGAATTAGAGCTATTGTTTTTGATTTCCTGGTGGTTAATTGAAGGCTTTTACAGCTAGAAGAAATTATTTATAGAGTCATGAAAAATGGATTAACTTTCCTGAGTGTTTCATTGATGTTTTAGACATCTACTTTATTCCAATTAAACTTATATAATCTAAAAATCAATAAACTTCTTTATTTTAGAGAATAAATTATAGAGGAAAATAATTTGTTTAGCCTCTGTGAACTGCCTTATTGCCACATATTTTATATATGCAATCTCTGCAAGGAACAAAAGAACTCAGAGTGCTGTTGCTCCTGGTTCAGACAGAAACCTTTCCCTTATTCCATCTATTTCATCAACTGTTCAACCACTTGCAATGGCTACTACCATACACCTCAAAAGACACCTCACCTACATGTCATAAAATCCATTTCTGTATTTTTTTGTGTCCTGTGCCTGCTGTCTGAAGTCTAATTAAGGACAGTCTATAATTTCAAATTGCATTTTAAAAAAACCAACTTTCTCCTTTAGAACTGGTGGAGAGGTATGTCTTCCTGCCTTCAAGTATTTCAGGAAACTTTTTAACATTACCAGAGAGCTAATTATCAGCTAATACAATATTTCACTTTTACATGGCATCTACTATCTAGTTGCAGCTTGAAATAACATTAAGGTCTTCTAAATAATATTTCTAAGGACAATTTAAAAGAAAGTTATTTCATAGACAGCCTAAATCTGAATAACAAATGGTTTAATAAATGCTTTTAATATATGGATAAAAAAGTAGATTTTGAAATAGAGAAGTTCTGAAAGCTGTGTTTCATCCCTACATATATTAATATGAGTTCTTGTCTGAATTTTTCTCATTGGTGGCAGAAAAAAGAAATGGAAAATCTTTAGTCTGTTTGAATAACTCATTTTATCAAACTGGAAACTATGTTTTTACCTCCTACAAACCACCCTCCCCCTTCCTTTCCCAGCAAAATACACATAAGCAAGATTAATTCCCTGTGTTACAGCACAAATACAAAGTTTGTTGAAGGAAAGTCCTTGAAGTCCTCTGGACTTTACCAGGATCCAAGACTTTTTCCTGTTCTTGGAGGACATTGTCTACAGCTTGAACAGCGCTTTGTCCTCGGATACGTCTGGGGAAGTGCAGTAATGGGATGATTCTGAGTTCTGTAACAAAGGTAGAAGAAAATTATCAAAAACAGATGATGACTTTTGCTGCTTTTGTGCAGCAAGAAGCTCTGACTCAAACAGGACTGAGTCTGCAGTGCAACCATTTGCTGAGGTAATCTCAGGCACAGCTGATGCTAAAATGATGGTCCTATTACACCTCAGAACCATTTCCAGCAGCCAGGCATTCCTGCCTGTTTGAACAGCCCAGAAGTGGAGCATATCTGACTCCACAGTGGAAACTGAACATGCATAAAACATGTTTTGCAATTTGCTTTGCCTTTTTTGTGTGTTTGTTTTTGATAAGGGTTGGTTTTGCTAGCATTTATCTCCCTATTTCCCTGGTTCTTCAGGCATGCAAAGAAACTGGCTGGGAGTACAAAAGGAGGGGCACAGCTGTGCCACCTGAATGTCTTAGAATTTATGTTTTGTATATGTTTAATTCTCACATTATACTCATATAATAAAATTGTCTTTTGAATATAGTTTTTGTAGAATAGATATCCATTTGGACCACCATAAATCCTTCATCCCCATTTTTCCCTATGATAAGCAATGTAAGCTATACTGCCTGCCAATTTTTTTCTCTATTTCTTTTAATTTTTTTCCTATCAAGGCTGTATTTTATATACATAAAAATGTGGTGAAGAAACATATTCCCTCCATCCTGTCAGACCAAATTGTTCTCTGACTTTCTTCTCAGACCTCATGTGCTGTGTTTCATTTTATGGCAATTTTTTTATAGGCTAGTGATAAATCTTTGTGAATGGAGTGTTTATAATGAAAATACTGCCAGGCCAGGAAATATTGGCCACACTAAAGATCAGCAGAATTATAATAGCCACAAGATTAAACAATACTGATCAATCAGCCCCTAACAGTACCCCCTTTTCAAAGGCCGCATACTCTCTCCACAATACACACCTTTTAAGGATGTAAGTACTTTTTTTCCTTTATTTCGCTTTAGATACTCTAATATTAAATTAGAAATTCACTGTTTCACTCCATCTCTGTAGTATCAGTAGAATTTCATCAGGCCTGTATAGTGTTTTCTGGAATAGCATATCCAAGGGGAAATGGCAACATGATTTGAAATGCAATAAATATTTAACAGTGATATATTCCATATCATCAAAGTGATATGCAATGTATAAATTTGCATTTTTACATTGAATTTCTCAGTAAGATGCTTTCTGTTACATCATTGACAGATTTAGGCGCTGATTTTTTAATAATCTATCTGATAAAATCTCTCTTTTGACTGGGCATTTAGTTTGGCTGTAATAAAAACACAACGTAAACATTTTGAGGAAGGGAAAGTGAACACTGAGCTAACAAATTGGTAAATCAGGATGAAAACACTACACACATAGATACCAGTTTTAAATTATTCCAGTACATGTACTTGGCAAAGGTGTAAAAGAAAATTATGCTCCAAATCTGTTTCTGCCCAGAGATCTGCCATCATTTGACTGTCACAATGACTTCATGCTCTACCCAGGAGTCAAAAGTAGACAGCAAAGTGTAGAGCTCTGCCTCGTTAGACACAGTGGAAAATTATTTCAGAAAAAGTGTCAAAATCCACACGATTTTATCTATCCTTCACATTTGTTTCTTTTTTCACTAGCTCTATATTCTTCCTGCTTTTCAGCTATCCCAGGAGCACGTTTAATGTTTCTTTTGTTGGTTTGTTATGTTTCCATGAAACAAAATAAACACCAAAATAATTTTCTTGATGGAGTTTACCTTAGCTGTTGTCTCTTCCCCCCACTTTAGCCTTTCCCATATGCAGTTAGGATCAGAGCATTCTTTCCTTTTTATTTCTTTCATTTTGCACTTGGATCTCATTCAAATGTTCCTTGAAGTGAAGGAAATTGCCACTTGGAGAAATTTCTCCTCTACTTTTTTTTTTTTCTTCCTTATTATTACTAGCATGGAATGTCTGTGAAGTTTTGTGAAGTTTCTGAATTTTGAAAATTTCGTTAAGTTCTGAGCTTGAAATGAAAATGAAACTATATGCATTATGTATAAAAACGCTTAGTGTTTGTTTACTTTTATGGTGAATGAAATAAATTTACTTGGCACAGGCACAAATTCAGAAACAGCTAATAATTTCATTATGAACTTTGATTTTACAGCTTATGTGGAGATGTTTTATATTAGGTTTTATATTAGTTTCTGGTTGACTGAGCCTGTGGTTTAAAGGATAAATTAGACCAGGGATGCCAGCCACCTTGGACAAAGTACTCAGCCTTTTCATGTAGGTTTGTTGGGGCACTCATTCAAGATTTTATTTGCTGTTAATTAACTTGCTGACATTTTGATACATTTTAGTATTAAACTGCCCACATTTCTTCTCAAAAGCTTTTCTTCAAGGTCGTGATGCCTGTCTTTCAGTACAAACACATACACACAAATTTTGGATCATCTGTTTAATGTTTCAGAGAAACCGCCACTCTCCTAAATTACTGTGAGTCAGAAAGAGCAGCTCAATATTTTCTTTAACTGATTTTTTTTAAAAAAGAGAAGGAGTTTGGTGGGGTTTTTTTTTTTCTTCACAAGAAAAATCTCTGAAAAGAAAGTATTGCATTGTATTACAGGATAGTTTGGGTTGCAGGATGAGGCTATTTCAGGATTCCCTGAAAAATACTTTAAAATCAATAAAATAATAATTCAAATTATCACTGTATAAAATTTCTCTTCTATAGAATGCATTAAACCAAACTCAGAAATCCTTCTTTCTGAGAGTGTTCATCTGGAAAATGATGTTTGTTTTGTAGCAAAGTTGGACCTTAGCCTAATTTTGTGTCAAGTGGCAACATGATTGATCCTCCTTCAACTGTTTGGCATAGTTAGAGGAGGCTGGTTTAGCACTACAACATTAACACAAGTGTAAAAAGCTGCAAAGATGAAATGAATTAATCTCTGCAAGGACTGGTGTGGTCTTTATATGAAAAACAACATAGAAAACTATGCTTATTATGCTCTCCTGCACATTGGCTCAGAGCACAAAACTACAAAAATTGCTGCTCAACTTTCTTTAACTTAATCTCCTTGAAGTTCAGGCATACAAGCCTACAGTTATGGAGAATAAATAGAAGAGCACAAGTCAAAGAGATATATTATATAAAATAGGTCAATTTTTCAAAATACGTGTCAGATTTTGGCTGGAGAAATATGAGCAAAAAGGGAAAGGACTATTGGGTAATGTGAGATGTATAAATAACTTACTTTTCCCTGCCCTGGATGGAGGTTTTTCAGAGTAGGGATTTATATATGTCTCCTCCCTTTATAAGCACATGTAAATGCATGATTAGGAAAAAAAATTCAAATGGAAACCAATTAAAAGTAGAGAGCAAGATAAACTTGCTCTTCCTTGAGAGAGATGTGATTGATGTTCTATATTTCTACTACAGGAACTACACCAGCTCGTGATAGTCTGAGTAAGGTGATTCATATCTTAAGTGCATCAGGACAGCAAGTATTTAAAAACAGTTCCCAGAAAAACACAATTAACAATTAAGCTGACCTGGCCTTCAGTCATTACATTGGCTTTAATTACATGTTTCAAGATACTGCTTTTAAATCCCTGCTATTTTAGGTAGGGGTACAGATGAGATAATGCTTGTTTTTCCTGTGCATAATATTGAGAAGCAATTCACATTGTAGGTATTGAAACAATTTTTTTGTATTTCAAAATATTGATATGTAGACATGCTCTTCATGAAATTCCAGCATTCTGCTGACAAAACTGGAATGCTGAAAATTGGCATATTGTAAATCTACTGGTTTTAAACTGACAATCCTGCAGTCTCTTCTGCATGCACATGTAAAGCTCCTTGTTTTCTAGAGGGGGACTTGATGACAATGCCAAAGACTTTTAAGTTAAATAATAATCTTCCAATTCTGGAAAGTGATAGGGCTCTGTAACGAGTATATATCTAGTCAGGTACTTACTAATCTTGATGCTGTACAGGAAAAAAGTTACTATTTTTACTTCAAATTCTAAGGAAAATGAAAATGTTTTTCAATTAAGAATGGAAAAGAAATATTTTTAAAAGGGTGGATGAGAGTTTGTCATTCATTCTCTTTCTATATTTCCTAGGGGTTTTTTTTAATTTAAATTATTTTTATTCAGAAGTATTTCTAATAAATAAACGAAACTGTTTTCTTAAAAATCTGTCTCAAAAATTAGGTTTCCTGACATTCTTTCTCTCTTCAGAAAGATATATGTATTTGATGAAATTAAATCCAGAATTATTTTAGAATATATGAAAGTTGGAGCCCAGCTGTGCTCCCTAGAGTTTTTATTCCAACTGTAGTCAGATTCAAAGGAAAATTTGTATTTCTTTATTTGGAACTGAAACAGGCCACAGTTTCACTTTCCATAAGTATATGGAAATCAATATGCTGTAATGTAGTTTATGCTATTTTTCAGTTTCCATCTGCTCCCTTCCATTGCATCTTTTTGTGAGTGACAGCATAATAATTGCTGTACCAATTAATGCCCTTCCAATCCAACTGCATCATTACTGCAAAATAAATGTTTTGCTTTGTAGCGGTTTGTCCTGCTATGAAACTTTGCTTTAGTTATTCCAATCATCTAACAGCAGAAAAGGAAAAGCTGCTTTGTCATCAGTAGCTCAATAGAAGACACTGTATATTCAATTCAGAGAGTTGGCAGAATTTTAACCAGTATCAATTTATAAATAGGATAGCAGTAATCATTTATTTTCTGCCTTAAATGAAAGTATCTTTTTTGATGCAATAATAGCCACTTAACTGATTTGAGACTGAAGTAGGGGGGTTTTTTGGAGAATTTTTTTTTTTCTTTATCCAGAATAAAATATGGAGTCTCTTTCTTTGCAACAAAAGCTCTTAGAGCATAAAAGCTTCCATCTGAAATAAGCAGTCATAATAATTTAGTTCTTTTCAGTAAGAGCTTAATTTTCCCTAGTGGGATTTCAATGTATAGTTAGAGTGCCTTTCCCACTCTATCCTGTGCCTTAACAAAAATGCTGCAAAGAACATCAGAGGTTGAAGCACTTTGAGACAAGCTCCCCATCCAAATGATATCCTCAGTGCAATCTGGGGGCCTCCACTGCTATTGGGAAAGTCCTTAGAGAACCTCTATCTAGATTAAAGACTGGTACTAGTTTGGGGAACTTTTCTGCCTCAAGGGCTGCATTTATGTTGTCCAGTGAGAATTGTGTGAGGAAACAACATAGAACTAACTCCTTCTTACCAGCATTTCATTCCAGAAACATCTGTTAGCTAATTGGGTTTTTTCCACCTCCTTGCACTATCCTTTTGTGCAATGAAAAAATCTCATCATCTCTGTTTCCCTGCTTCCCAGACTGTTCTGTTTATTGTGAGCAACAGAATTTTCCAATTAATATTTCTAAAAAGAAATGACTGCTTTACAATGGAACAATTGATTCACTTTATTTATTCTTAGCTTGCACTGAGTGATTCATGGAAATTTCTTTTGAGCAGGCATGTTTTTCTTTAGCATTTATAGAAACATCTATAGCAATAGCAAAACTCTTGAAATCATAAAGTCTCAGAGACTCCCAAATACAAAACACAATACCAATAAAGATATCCAATTGGCTTTAATTTAATGACTTCAATTTTGTGCTCATAATCTCAGAAATAGAAATGTCAAATTTTATTTTCAAAAATAAATTTATTATTCTTACCTAGAAAAATAGAAACGCATCAGAAGTACATCCTTTTGTTTGTAAAGTCATCTGTTCAGAGGTTAAGAAATCCCAAATGAAAGCTTGCTGTGCAGCTGCAAATGTCTTTCTTTTTACCTAATGGCTATCTCATAGAAGGTAATTAAAGGCCTGCAACTGAAGCTGAAACACAAGAGTCTCTGGTTGTATTAATTTTTAATCACTGTACTGCAGAAACACAAACTCATATTAAATCTTGTATGGGAAAAGCGTAGTCACGGGGTTTCAAAAGTGCTCCTGCACCAGAGCTGTGAGCAGGCTCGTGGCAATGGCATTCACCTGCCTTTGGTGGCACATTGCTCACAGGTCATCATTCACCAAACAAACCATCTGGCAGGGAAACCAGCCTGAGAAAAAACCTGCCATCCCTTCCCCTTGGCTGCTTGTTCCTGCTCCTCAGCTCTGCCAGCAGGGAGATTTGTAGGGCTCTTGCAAACAGGATGACCAAAGTGCTTCAGTCTGCAAAGTAGCTTTTCAATGGCTCAATTGAGGGACAGAGAACAGCAGTCTTAGTAGGAGCAGAAAGGGAACATTTTCAGCTGGTTTTCCACTAATAGTGCAATGTCGAGCCTTACCCACAGGCAGAGGGGAATTTTAACACAGGACTTGTACATCAGAGATGAGTGCTCTGACCAAAGAACTTGTACATCAGAGATGAGTGCTCTGACCAAAGATGAGAATTTCTTGAATTCTTGTATTGGAAAGGAAAAGAGTGACCTTTGTTTCATTTAGAAAAGAAAAAGAGTTGTTACCTGCCTTCTGGTTAAGAATTTGAATTCTGAATCTGAAACAGAAACATCTCCTAATAAGAAGCTGTAAGGGAGCCTTTAAAGCTTATCCCTGGATCTCTTCTCCTCTTTTTTTTTTTTTTTCTTTTCATTTAGCTTAGTACTGCAAGTTTTCTCTCAGAAGTTGTGATCGATCTACTTATATGTACATCAGTCACTGCTGTTACTAGGAAACCATTGGGTTTTTCCTCTGAAGAATTGTTATAAATAAGCACCATGCCATGAAATAAGATCCTTGTGTATACTGCCTCTGCTTCCAACATAATTAAGATCAGGAAAAATCTAATTTAATGTAATTTGCTGGGTTACATTAAATTTTCTTGATGGATCATTCATACCTAATTGCTTTGGACTGCAGCTTCATTGCATTCGATAATCCTGAGAGTAAATTTGAATAAAGGATGAAGCAGGCTGAATAATACTTATGTTTCCAAGGTCCTGTCCTAGAACAGAAAAAAAAGCAACTTTTCCTCTGTAAACCCTGGGGGAAAACCTCCCCTGGCTCTGTGGTGTCTTCAGGTCATGAAATCTGTGTGAATCAAATTCTTCTTGTGCTGACTTCAGAAGAATTGTAGGGAAGAGATAGTTTTGTGTTCTTAAAAGCAGCTGTGGTACCAAAGAGCTGCAAAATCCACAAACAGTATTCTTCTTCTTCTCTCTTAACCTTTTAAGGCCCAAATATGACTGAAGAAGGAAATTTAGAAAGCTGTGGAACTTTAATCCTTTTCTGCAAAAACTTTACTTGTGGCTTTAGTTTCAAAATCCTTACTGCTGACATAAAGTGTAACTTTGGAGACACTGCAGTACCTATGGCTCCATAAGGCTTATCAGCTGTATGAATATTAAAATAATATTTAGGACTTAAAATAAAAGGATCTATTATAATATAGAATTTCCAGTACGTGATATGCTGAATTTTAACTAAAAACTGAAAAATGCTGGGAATTTTGGAAATTTTTTGCTTAGAAGTCTTAAGTCAACCTGGAATCATTGGACTATTTTATTATTTTGCCACCATCATTTTAAATTCATTTATTGAAGTATGCTGACATAGTTAATTGCTTTTTAAAAAACATACGTTAAAAGTAAACTTATTGCATAGATCCATTCCTTCCAGATTCACAGCTTTTCTGTTACCCATAGCTTTCTCATTTCATTTGAACCAATGTCCTCTATTCTTTTTGTTATTATTTTGATGTCATACTTTCAGCTTGAACCTCAACCAGGCATCTTAGACCTCTTGGCTCTGTTAAGTGTGTCTTAACCTTTTGGATCTGTCTGTCTCTCTTCTCCTTCATTACATATCCTAGCAGTTAGGAGAGAAGTCACTTCTCCTCCTTAACCCCTTTGGTTACAGAATGGCAAAAATCAGCCCTGTTGTGACATTTAGCATCTACATACTCTCTTTTAAAGAACAGCAAGGGATGTGCTGGCTTTTGAGGCATAAATATAGGAAACGAAAGACCTGAATTTAATTTCATTTTAACCCTCATAGGTTCAAATTCACATTCCACAATCTAAGAGATTGCCTGAATTCCTTAGCTAGAAATTCATGGCTAGAAATTAGTGTATTAGTGGCACTCTTCATCCCTTTATTAAAGCTGTACTATTTTACAAAAGTGGGCTTAAAATTAATTATACAAGATAGAGCACATGACACAAATAGGCCTGAGTTTAGGGAACTCCTTGGCTGGTAAGACTCTTTACTCCTGCTTCTTTTCACAGGGATTGTTTTATACTCTCTGGATAAAATGCATGAAGAGAATGAAGGAAAATTGTACCTTGACATACTTTATTTATCTTTATTAGTAGGAAAGAGACAAATTTTACATAGGAAACCATGTGCCTGGTTTAGCAGCCTTATGGTGTTTAAAAGACATGATTCTAGCTTCTGGGTAAAAGGAAAGCAAGATCTTACATCCTGAGAAGGAAATGTGACAGATTTGGAACACAAAATTAAAATCTAGAATCATTCATCTTCTCATGTTTAGGTTTGCATTAGATTAAGAAATGAAGTGACAGTAATTGTGATGTAATCCCAAATAAAAGTAGAATATTAATAAAGGCCTTATTTAATATTGTGGTTAAAAGTTGCTGAAAGCAATAGAACCTTTAAGACTATTCATAAACATTATCTGCTACTTTGTAGCTCAGAGCTCACAGTCACCCTACACTTAATTCAGTTTGATGCAAAAACTTCTTGAAGCAGAAAACATTTAAACCTTTCATCTCAGTCAAGGTTTGGTAGCCAATGTCAATTTAACTCAATGAATGAATAGTAGAACTACACATAAAAAATTCATCCTGCTTGCTTGTGCTGTGAAAGGGATTTTGTGACCATACACATGCTACTGGGAATTCAGACTCTAGTTTTATTGTCTCCAGTGCCACCAAGATGTAGCTTTTATTCTATTTTTCATTTGGTTGGATTTTTTTCTCTCTTGGTTCTCAGCATTGCTCTGATAGTCTCGTGTTCAGGGGGAATCATGGGCTTTTTTTCATGAGGAAGTCAGTAACACATTATGATCAAATTTTTCAAAATGCAAGTTAGGAAAATTTTCCCAAATCCAGTGAAAATCATGCTTGCTTCCAACACTACTGGACCAGCTGCTAACTCTTCTGAAACATTTCAGAATGAGCTGAATTCTTTAGTATATGAGTCTATATCATTGCAGCTATTCTTTAATATCTCTGTGGTTGACATAAAAATATGATTTTGCATTCCTACAGATAATAATTATACTAAGATATTTGTAAAAGAATTACGTAAAACCATTTTGAATCTAAGCGTCAATATCCATTTCCAAAAAAAAAATTAAAAACCCAAAAAAAGAGAATATACATTGCATGAAGAGATGTGCTTTGGAAGTTTGTTTTTTGTTAGTAATTAAATCTCAGTTTCAAAAGAAATATGAGGTAGAGAAATGATCAGGTTATAGAATTGAGCCATCAGAGTTACCTGAGTTTCATCACTGGCATTTCACACATAGTTTCATATGAGAGTCACAAGCCCACCCAAAAAACCATCTGGCACATCCTCTTCCCAACCAGGATTCTGCCATATGCACCGTATCCCAGCTCCAGTTCATTTTGGAATGGCAGTGATGCTGTACTTACCTGACAAACTGGCATCCTGTTCAAAGGACAATAAGTAAATGAAGTGGCATTTGTGGGACTAATTCCTTTAAAATCCCAGGCATTACTTTCATGGGCAGTGCTTCAGGTAAAAAAGACGTGCACTAGCTATTTGTCAGCCCTAACTAACACAGCTAAGACTTAAAAAGTAGAAAATACACAGATACACAGATACGACACTCTGAAAATTTGAAAATAAATATTGACCCTAAATTATGCCTGAGGGATCTTTTTCTTCACTGGGAATCTGTCACCCACTTGTGCCCTCAGCCACAGGAAATATCCTCTTCTGCAGCCCAAGAAGGGCCCAGTGGAGTAGGTCTGCTCTCCAGGCACCCTGGCACCGTGGGACAGCATAAGTTAATCCATTGGAGTCCGTGTCCGTGGTGAAAGGCTTTGAAGCCCACTCACATCTTGTGTGTTCCCGTGCCCCCCTCCAGGTCACAGCCTCGGCTCAGCGAAGGTGTCCCGGGCGCAGACGTTTCCCAGCTACCCTTCGGAGCAGGGTGAGGAGCACCAGCAGTCCCTGTCGCTGGCCAGCAGCTACACCTTCAGCTACGGCTCGGGGCTGGTGCAATGACAGCAGGGCTGCCGGCCGGATGGACACTTGAGCCTGGAGCCTCCCGCCAGGACCGGGGAGCCGCTGGCCCCTCCGCACCCACCATTTGCTGTGACACTGATGCCTGCCAGCTCCAGCCGGGGCACTGCCGACGCGGAAACCTGGAGAGGAGGCTGCCCCGGGCCAGAGGCTAAGTCTTTATTTATTTATTTCACCGTTCCTTTTGTCGATATGTTCAGAAAGGAGGGGGTTGGGGGGTTGGGGGGAGGGAGGAAGGGGGGCACGTCTGTGTTGTAAGAAAGTGGTGGAAACAAATGAAACTGTGTTGGTTGGTGTGAAGGTTTCTGCGTGACCGGAGAAGGTCCCTTCTGGGGCTCCATCGCAATGGCGCATTTGGCGTCAGGGCCTTCCTTCCCACCCCACCAGGCCAGCCTGTGTTCACCCACAAGCTTTGTAGGTCCTTGCCACAGCCTACAATTCCCGCTGGAGCCACTGAAATGTCACCAACTCAAGATGCAGCATCTGTGCTGCAGGGGTCACCTTCAGATCCAAGTGGGTTCGCCCACTGCCCTAGAGGGTGGTCGGGTGTTTTTTGAGCCAGACAACAACACATACTGGAGCAGCAGGCTGATATGTTTTGTTGGGATAGGTTTGATGCATTAAAGTAAGGTTATTGCCTGGTCCGGCTCTAATCTTAAATTCCCGGGGCACAAATTTATCCCTTACACATGCAATTCTCATGATGCCCCTAAGAGCTGTGAACATCCCTATCAGCAGCACAGTTCTTGTTCTCAGAACTGCTGCAAAGTCTTCTTGTTTGCAAATTATTTAGGTAACCATGCCTGCAAGCCTGACTTTAAAAAGTGGGAAAACTGTTCTTCGAACAAAAAAAAAGTGGGCCACATGCCCAGCTGGCAACTGCCCGTGCCACAGCTGGGCCAGACATGGTAGAGCTGAGCTCTGGTCTTGTCCTTCTGGTCAGCGTTACTTTGATTTTCTGTGTTTCCTTCTCAGATTTCTGTTTTAGATGCACATTGTATCTTGTATGATCATGTGTCAAGCATCTGTTTACTTTCAAAAGGAGGATGAGTACCTCTCAATGGAAATTTTCTGTCTTTGGAAGACGTCTTTAAAAAAAGAACTGTAGTAGGTGTTTGTAATCAGTAATGAGGGAATAAGTTGGAAGGCATACCTGTAGGTGGGGGATGAATTTTATCTATCCTGAACATTTAGATTTTTGTAACTGTTATCAAATATTTATGTACTCCTTGTGATGCCCTGAAATGTATGAAATTGTGAGGACAAAAATCTGCCCTCTTGTATGATCTGAGGAGCCTTGTGTTCTGTTCCCAGTGTGAAACTATTGCCATGATTACCAGAGGGATTCAGCTCATTGGTTGTTTCTCAGGACGGGTTGAGGAAATGTATCAAGAAGGAGACAAATAGACTCTTTTCCAATTAAACAATCGGTTTTATGTAGTATAATTTAACTGGAAAAAGTGCTGTTGGGTTGTTTTATATATGCACATTATAGATATATATGTATTAAAAGGTATGGAAGAAACTTCTGGTTTTGATTAAACATTTACTGATACAGTATGGTCAGCTTTTCTCCAACCATTTTCCCAGCTAAGAGACCTTGCAGACTTACAGCTTTCTACACCTCAGTGAACGGCTGCTGAATAAAAAAGCTTTGTGATCCTCTTGAATGAAACACTTCTACCCCACCACAATCACCTTTATTTATTTTCCCCCTTTTTACCTTGCCTCATTCACTACCTCTCTTCCTTCTCACAGTGCTGCCATACTCAGGAATAGAATGGCTCCCTACAGAGAGTATTTTGATGAGCTAAAATGAAAAACTGCTCTCCCATGCTGTCAGGGTGCTGTACCTATGATGCTCTCAGAGCTGTACCCATCAAGGAAGCTTCATTCACACTTTCATTTAAGAAAAAGATTTGGTTGACATTTTGCTTAGGGAAGATTTCCGGTTTGCAAACATTAAATGCAAAATGTGATACAAAAGGATAGATATTCTGCTGGTGTAATTCTGTTACTCAGTGCAGCTTTGCCAAATATTTGCCTTTTGGGGAAAAGGTCAGTTAGTTTTATTCCTTTGCAACTTGGATTCTTTCACTTGCCCTAAAATTACCTATATTTTCTTTGAAACTCCTTAGATTAAGTGTACATGTTCCACAAGTTTCAATGTAATTTTTTTCTCTGTGACTTGAATACTAGTCATTTAATAATTACATATTCTACATTATCCAAAAGTGGGGGAAAGGCAAAACAAGAGAATAACATAACTGTTTTATAGTTCCAGTGTCCATATACTTTAAGAACCTATCTAAATTCTCAACCTAGTGCTTCAACTGTATTTCGATAAAAAGGCATAGGTCTATATAATGTTCTCTTTTCATTTTTTGGGGAGCTGTTGCTGTCTGTGGCTTTGTCTTCCTATGCAGCACCTAAATATTGTCAAGTTAACGAAAATTTAAATGCTATTTTCAAAGAAAACACACAAAAAAAAGGGAGAGAGGGAGCATTTTAGCAGTTTTGGCTATATATATGGCCGTATATAGCAGTTTTACTAAATATTTTGCTTTCATTGCATAATGCAACCATCCTCTCAACTCATACATTTAATAAAATACCTGTGTGGTCCCATACAATACAGAAAATTGAACAAAGCTGCAGAACACAACCAATCAAAGTAAATCTGACCTGTTGGGAGCCTATTTCTTGTAGAGATTAAACACAAGCACACTAGAAGTTGAAAATGAGGATGCAACTTCACAATGTACCAGAACACAGTCTGAGACAACTGGGAGCCAGTGGATGCTGCCATTAGTGCCACTCCAGAACAGCAGATGACATCACTGGAACATTGGTGTGTTCACGTAGCTTCCACAAATGTTCCTCAGCAAAGCTCCATGAGGGCCAGGCAGACACTGACAACAGTTTGCCAGGAAATTCTGTTCTCATGGAACTGCTGTAATTCCTGGCATATGCCTGTGGATACCTAAGTGATGGCCCACTGAGACTACTTTGTACAGCTCCTAGTGCTTCCACCAGAAGGAGAACTCTCTTTTGGAACACATGGTAGAGCTGCCTGCCTAGAGACTGCAACGGCCTTTAAATAGAGCCAGGGACCCCATGGGGCCCTGTTCCAGTCTCGGCTTTCCTCGTGTGCAAGGCACACATAATACCTTTGCTCCTGACCCAAGGGTTGCTCTCTGCTTTCATCTAATGAGCTGTGAAGGGATGGAGGGCAACAAAATGTCTTCAGTGGTAACTGGGTGCAGCTGGTAGAAATGGAACTTAGCATTAGTACATTATAAAATAGGAGAAGGAAAATAAAGCTATTGCTTTTATTTCTGGTTCTGAAGATTGGCATGAATATATAACTGGAGCTGTGATTTACTTTTTTTCTTAAATCATCCTTTGATAATATATTCACCCCTATCTATGAACCAATAACACACAGCATTACTAAATATAGTTACTAATATATCTTAACTGTGAATATTATAGATTGATGCATGCTGGTACTTTTGATTTTGAAGTCACTTGGTGCAGAAAAGGTGAAATTGAAAGAGACTGCTAATAAATCATCAAATGGTGCTAAGGAACTTGAATAGTCCCATTTTTTTCAACAGCTGCATGTCATTATTTGTAGTTTAAATTGTCTGTGAGTATACTCGTTTGAAACAATTTCATCTGCCTATGTAAAGGAAAAAGAAAGGATAATCTCTTGTAGCAGGGAGTTTGTTGTTTTACAGAGTAAATACTTAGCCATTACTTTTTGTGGCCGGCATTTGGTCACATGTATCAAGTTCTGTCCTTGGGATGTTTTGCTGGATTTGTTTTCTTCTTTTTTTGTTCCACAAAAGGTACAAGTAAAACTTGAAAATGTGTTGACAAACCAAAGAAGTTTGTTGAGACATTGACAAGAGCTGCTCTCTTTTGTTTATGTCAAAAGTCTACCAAGACATTTCAGGAAAATACTTCATTCCACAACACATGTATAGAAATCCTATTGGGATGCAGAAAACTATAATCGAGTTTCGTTCTAAGTTAATAAGACTTTGCTGGAAGAGGGGTTGAAATTGAGTATCTGAGGGCAAAAGTGTTTTAAAGTGCTCTCTATAGCAATAATTTAAGTACAAAATACAGCCTTCAGGCACCCATTTATTTAGAAGTTGCTAAGTGCAGGCAATCTGTGACGACCCTTACCTGCCTACAGCAAAGAGAAAGAAAGGTCAATCATTAATCATATCTGTGTATTGCATTTATCAGAAAAGGAATTAACTTCATGCTTGTTCAGCTTTTCACTCTAACAGGCAATGCTATGAGAAGTAGGAGTTTTCTGAGATATTTGATCTCTAGGAAGTGACAAAGACCATCAGGCTGAAGCATATAAACCTCTAGTCAGACTTAGCTCACCAGCCATATGTGCTAGTTTTCATTTGGCAACCTAGAAACTGTAGGTTGGTTTTCCATTGGAAAATATAACTGTCTTGAATTTTAACATGAAATATAGAATTATTTACAAAATACTAAAAAAGGAAGGAGTAATGAGTTCCAATTAATCTCTACTTTCACATTTAATTTTGGCTCCTTTTTATACCTGCTGCAAAGGAATAAGTGTGGCTTTTATCCACACACTAATAGAGTGAACAGTGGAAAAAGTGTGAAAAGTTGCTCTTTGATTGTGAGAATAGAGCCAGCAGCACTGGAAAATTTCATTTTTCCTTGCATCATCCAAATATTTGTGACTTTTTCCAAACACACTTATTACTCAACAGGATATATTAGAATTTTACATTTTTCACCACAGACCACTGGCCTGCCTATGTTTTGTAAGTAGAACATAATGACTGTGCAATACCACTGTAGTGACCTTAAAATCAAAGGCCTGCATATATGAATTCTGCAGTTACAAATCTTGCACTACATGAAGGGTGCTGTGTTTGTTCTTGATATTATAAATAAATGCTCTTTACTTTTTATTTTAGATTAAAAGGTAAGGTATATTGGAAACAAGGATAGGCTTATGGCAGAATGAAAGAAACCTCAAAGAATATTGATTCCCTTGTTGTAACAAGAAGTTTGTCTCCCTGTCCATGTCCTTAAAAGACAGTAAAAGATGATGGGTGAAGGTGCTGTGTATTCAGCAATTATTTAAATTGCATTCTGCTTAGAAACCTAAATATTAGAATCTGATGGCAAACTGGTGCTATTGAAAAAAAAGGAAGTTTCACTTTGCAAGGATCTTTACATTCATATGCAGCTCTACAGATTTTTACAGACACAGTTAAAACGGAATGAAAGTAACTGAGGTGTAAGTATGATTAAATATAATTAAAGCATTTTACAATGTCCATATTGTTGTGAATATTGCAAGCTGTAATGGAGACAGTATTTCCTTTTTAACTAAATGCAAGCTTAAAAAGTAATAGGCTCTCTAATATGAAGAAGTTAATCTTTTTAAATATCACATTTAAAGTCTCAAAGAATGAATTTCATTGGTATTTTTGTTGCTTTGATACAGAAAACCTCATGAGGTTCAACAGATTTACTATGTTCTCTTACAATCCTGGGATTGTCAAGTGCATTAATATATTTTACAGTAGATTTTTTTCCTGTGAGAATATTTAACATGAATTAAGTTAATTTTTAATTAGATTGCACATTGTTTTCAGTCTTTTTTAAAATTGTATGATAGCAATACAGAGTGGGCATAGAAAATAGCACAAAATTAATTGGCTGGTTTGGCAATTCCATACCAATAACCAAAATAAGGGTTTCAGTTAAACATTTATTCTCATCACTGCTCCTATACTTAAAACAAAATAAATTATATAAAATAAAATTATCCCTGTGGATGTTAATTGTCGCATTTCCTGAGTTTCCATAGATGACGGGCTGTGACAGGAGATATCCAGAACGGCTTTTTGGAAATTGTTCTGATCTGAGATGGTTAAAAGGAAAAACAGAAAATGCATTAAAAAAAAAAATGTGTTAAAACTTCTTATCAAAGAATGATACATGCTACCCTTTTATTTCTTTGAAAATCATCATTGTGGAAAGGTAGATAAATTTATGAAAGGAAGTGAAAAATGTGGTAAGAAATCAACAAAAAACAAAAACAGATTCTGTAATCTTTAAAAATATTAGGAGAAATTGGCAAACATTTAAACTAACAGAAGTGGCCACGTTGAGTAGAAACAGTTTCCCATAACATTCAACTTCTTCTTCTTTATCAGGAGCTGGAAACAGTGTTGTGTGTTCAGTCACAGTTCTAAATTACTCTATACAAATGGACTGAGGTGTGCTGGGCTCGTTTTCCCTAAGGTGGCTGGAAGAGCCAAGTACCAGCCTGCCTAACATGCATTCTGCAGTACAGAAAAAGCAGTGTTTAGCACAATGCACCACCATCGTTATCACACCACTTTTGTGGAACTTACTGCAGCCAGATATTGTCCAAAGTATGATTTAGAATATTTCACAGCTCATTGAATTCTGGCAATATCTTCCTTTATGATCCATAAAAATACATACAGAGGTGCTCCACCTTTATTCTTCTAATTACAAAATGTTCTGACAGAGGTCTGAAGGAAAGTTCCTCCCATTCTACCGTTGCTGGATAAATTATAGACATTTCAAGGAAAATAATAAATGCCTGCTTAAGACAGTTTTATTTCAGAGGAAAACAAAGGGTATAAACAGAGATTAATTTTAATACATGTAAATATTTCTAACATACATTCCTCTCTTCAAATACACATATAGACATCAGCACAGAGAAAAGTATTGAAGAAAAAAAGGAAAGATACTGTGCTTTTGCTTATATCTTAGTATGATAAGTTACTGACCACTTAAATAATTTTATAAAATTTACTGGTTAATGTTACAAATGAATTATTTAGTAACAATCTAATTGAATAAACTTAGAGAGGTGTTAAACACCCTTTTTTTCAAAAACTACAAAGTTCTCTTTTTAAGTAAGCATAAGGTTAGAAGAAATGTATCAGCCATGGCTAGTAATTCATACTAATTATTTTATCTAACTATGCAGGCTAACAGTGTGGATAGTGTGGAAATAATCTTTTGAAACTTGTGTTAGATAGCTTTGCACATTTCTTTTGGTATTTCTAGCTCAGACATTATATCGTAAGTTATATATAGGGATATATAACTCCAAGACTCTAGCACAGATAGTGAGGTAAATCTACAGCTTTATGAATCAAGCCTAATCAGGGCCAAGAAATTAGTCAGAGCAGTGGCCCCAGTCAGTCCTGTGACACAGTGGCAGCCTGCCCCAATACTATCTCACAGCTGAGGCTGTCTCAGTGTTCCTGAGGCTCCCCTGCTTTAATGGAAGTGTTGGCAAGCTCATCACTAGCTTATCCCATGGTTATCCAGATGCTCTTCCTCTTCTCACAACTGTCAATGCATTATACTATTAGAAAAGAGGAAAAACCAAAAAGTCGGGGACAAAAGCAGAGACAAGGACCCTCTTGGTGAATAAATGTCCCACCAAGCCCTGCAAGCCCTTCTTCATCCTTAAAATAGGAGTTGTGTCTGTGCAGGAGCCCGGCTTCAGAGAGCAGGGAAAGTTCTCTCCCAGCCTGCATCCTGTCTGATGCAGGCTGGGAGAGAACTGGGAAGGGTCTCCCATTTCCTGACTGGTTTGGCAGGTAGGTATGATGCTGGATGAAGCAGCGTTTCATATGACAGGAAAAAGCCTGGTCCAGTTCAGTGTTTGGACACTGCTGTGGGTCTCTAGCCTCGGGATGGAGCATTTTACAAGAGACATCAAAGGAGCAATGGTCACCCTGAGGCCACTCATAGGCTGACACCACACCCCAGAAAGGCTCAGCTGTGAAGATGTCTTGTGCTCTAGCCCAACACGGTTCCCCAGGAATGTGTGTGTTTTGGAAATGTCTTTTATGTTGCCTTACTCACACCTTGAACAATACAGTCTGAGAACCTGGCGGGTAGCTTCTACTCCTGGGGTCTGCAGCCTAAAAGAGCATTTTAGCACCTATCTTGTAGACAGACGGGCTGGTTTTGGAAATAACCCTTAGAGTCAGACTTACAAAGCTGTTCAGAGGATTAACTCCTATTGAGCATCCCAGCTTTGAAGAAAATTGCACTAGGGAGTACTCACTAGGCAGAGTTTCAGCTATTGTAAATAGATACCATTGATTTGGACTTTCACAGAGCTCCATAACAGAGTAGATTTAAAGGCACATGACGCACATAAGATTTAAAAATAAATTTTAAAAATTAGAGTCCTGGTGCCCTGACATCTTTATGATTATGAAAATGATAATCATCATCCTTAAAATAAACCACACGAAAAGGCACACAAACAGACAAACAAAACCAAAAAAACCTGCCCCTCAAAATGAATCTGGTAGTGAAATCAGTCCTCTGAACAATCCTCTGAATCTGAAAGCATTCCTTTTTCTGAAGTAAGGTTTCTTATTTGGAACTCTGAGGAATAAACTAACTACTGCTGGTAGCTGCTGTACTTCAACTGTTCTTCCTGGTGTTTCCTTAGTCCTCTCCTCCTGCCCCCTAGACCTGGGGTAAGAGCTGAAGAGTAGGCAGGTGGTTAAGTTGCACAGTATGGTTAGAACAAGCTGTTTCTGAGCATCCTTGAAAACATTTAGGTACCTAACAGAGAAGGTGGCTGGGAATTTCGGTCAGGTGTAGGTCATAAGAACGTTAATTGCTGAATTACCCTACCAAGAGTGGGGGTGTGGAGGAGTCCAGCTTCTGGTGTTCCTTGGTGGGTCCAGCCCGTAAAACAGCCTGTTTCCTCACAGAAACATTGTTTTCCCCCAAGACACACAGCCAAGGGAGAGCAGAAGACTAGCAGAAGGAGCAATATCATGAACATATTACAGTCAGAGACATTCTTTAGGGTGAATGAATGTATCTGAAATGAATAAGAAAATAACAGGTTCTAACTTTCATCTTCTTTCGTAGACTGCAAGTTTTTTTCTCATCTGTTGATCCAAAGTCTGGTGACTGCCTTTCCTACATTCAGAAGTCTTTTTAAAAGAGATGTGATTTTGCACCTTTTAAAGACTTAGTTGTACTATTAATCATTGATTATTCCTTTGAACATCGAATTTAAACATTTCCCTTTTTGACCCAATGAAAAAGATTAACTTTATTATTATGGAAAAGGTTTTACTTTTCTTTAATTTCATATATTCATTTTCAAATCACAGATGGCAGTTACCCTAGAATACCCTTCAAGGTGTTCAACACTCCATTTTTTAATGATAACACATTTTCTTATGTTTATTTCCTTTCAGCAAAGTTTCTAAGACTTAAAAAAAACCCACTGAATTATTTTAGAGTTTGGATGGTATGCTGAGCTGGTATGCTATGCTATCCATAGATGTGTCATTTTGCTTCATTGATTCTTTTTTCCTCCCTCTTAACTATTTGAGTGAGTGGTACAGCATGAAATAGCACAGTAACTGTTCAACATAAAATTTCAAAATTACAGTTGATGGAGTTTATTCAAAAGAAATGAAAAAATTTCCAAAAGAAAATAAAAAATCTATGGGAAATATTGAAACTAAGCAGCAATAAACAATGGTTTGTTTACACTGGAAATTTGTCTATGTAATCCAAACAGCAAACAAACTCTTACTGGGTCCCAACCTGCCAGACTCATAAAATATTTAAAGAGT
This sequence comes from Petroica traversi, assembly GCA_025920805.1. Classification (NCBI taxonomy): domain Eukaryota; kingdom Metazoa; phylum Chordata; class Aves; order Passeriformes; family Petroicidae; genus Petroica; species Petroica traversi. The sequence goes on from JAHLSL010000019.1 coordinate 18,751,305, forward strand.
TCTAATATTGCATTTCAAACTGAGCTTTTTGGAAGTTTCTCTTGTATGTGGCTTGCTAGTTTTTAAACCAATGAGATAATTGGTAAGTTTGGGGTTGTTTTCTTTCTGTTTTTAATTTGAATCAGTCACTTGTTCAGCTGCTGTTCACTGATATTACTATGGTACAAAAATGAAGCTGTTGTTTTGGGATTGTTTTTTGAAAAAAAAACCAAAACATATTGTTCTTTTTATGCTATGTGTGATGTGATTTTCCCTGTGGATTATCCTGGTAGAACTAATATGTTTTCAGAATTTGAATTAAAACAGATTAAATACCTGCAAAGGAGTGCACTACAGATTTTTTTTTTCCTCTTCAAATCTCAAAAATAAGCAATTGTTTCAAGAAGACAAGCTGAAAGTACCAAGAGAGAAAAGAAATAAGGGCAGTACCACAAATGATCAAAACAATCTGGTATTTAACCTCAACCTCTCCCCATTTTTTGCCCTCAGTAAAGCAGGGATGTATTTTGACTGTCTCTAAAAGCAGTAAAATAGTAAGATCTTCTCAAATTATGGATGTTTGCGTATCAGGACTGCAATTGAGACCTTCTGTGTAATCAAATCCATTACATTATCATTTCGGCATTTTACTATCAGAGGGATCATAGGAAATGACCCATTGCTACAAAGTTTCATTTGTAAGGCTGTGCACAACTTAGAATTATCTGCTATGACATTTGATAACTCAGGAAATAAAACAACCTGATAGTAGTGCAGTTCTGTGTGTCCTCATCAATTTCACATTCAAGCATTTGTATATCAGAAAACCTTCAGCAAGTGAAATTAAAAAAAAAAAAAACCAAACATCCATTGCAACATGTCCCTGTTCAGGAGTACAGAAACCAAAATAAGATGTTTTTAATGGTATATGACATTGTAAACAATTTAAGTCTTCAGCATAAGCTGAAAGGACACTTTAGTTTAGGATTTTAGATTTTTAGCTGAAGTGTAGGATAACAATGTGCCGCTATTATTGCTCAAATAGTGAAGAGAAGCCTTGTGTCCATGTTATTCTCAGAAGAACCTAGGCTCCCATTTTCCTGTGCACGTGAAGAAAGCTTTCCACTGGAGAAGGCTGCGCAAAATGTGCTTTTCACTGTCAGGCTGTGATGCTCTTCCTAGCCAGCCAAGCAGAACCAGTACCTGATTTGTAGGCAGACTCATGATGCCTCCACCACTAACCCCTTCCAAAAACAGACCCAAACAAACACTGCATCCAGCAACATTTTTACTTATGCTTCAAGAGAAAAGTGGAATCAGGCATAGGTGGGCCAGGCACACAGTTTGCAGTAGGTAGTTACAGATGATTATCAGCTGTCATGGTAGCACCTTCCTTGACCAGGATTCTGTCCTCAGTAATTCAGCAGATTTGTAAAAGGCCAAAAGATGCATAGATCCTAATTCTCAGGTCTGCCTTCTAGTTCTGTTTGTTTAAGGATTTCTTTTGTTTTGTCTGTTTGTTCAATTTCTGTGTGATTTCTTCTGTAGGTTTCAGCAGAATATATACATATGCACACATACAACTACATATGTATGTGTATTGTTTTGTAAATGTTCTCAGTCATGCTTTGCATCATTTACTCATATACCTTCCATGTTCTCATTTATTTTTTGTGCAATTAAATCTTACAATAAATTATTAAACATAACCTGACCGTGACAGAGTCTTCCTGTTTTGTTTTCTCCTGGGCATGGGGGGAGTGAAGCGGGTGAAGGAGTGGGGGAGGGAAAGCAGGGGCTATACTTCAATTTCATCCCCAAATAGAAAACACTGAAATTACTGTAGTGAGTGGCAAGAAGCCTGCAAAACCACAAAGGTGTCAGATACCAAGCTGCTGTTCATGCTTTAAATCTAGGTTCAAGGAGCCCTGATACATTTGCTTTTGTAAGCTGAATAGTACTGTTTGCCTGGCAGCAAAATAACACCTCCTGTGTGGAAAATCATGGGTATTTATTATTCGATAGAGCTCTCAATTTGAGATGCAAAAACCGTGAACGCAGACAACATCAAACACATTTTCTTTCTCACCCTGTCACATAGGCTTCTCGTGCACATAGATTTCTGAGACCAAATTAGCTTTATGTAAACATATGCAGCTCCATCCTCTATATCAGAGCTGTTCTAAACTTGATACTTAAGAGTCCACCTACTAGGTAAAAGTGTTTCAATTGCAGAAGGACAAATAGTGTCTAATCCTGCATATGAATTAAGGGATAGGGTAACTCTGCAGGCTGCAGTGCAACACCAGCACAGCCGGGGTCACATCACTGTCCCACCAAAGCAGCCCAGGCAGTGCCCAGCACAGCCAGTTTGACCTTCCATGTCTTGCCAGCACAGAGAAAATAAAGCATATGCTGCAAATAAAAGGCCTGTGCTTTGATTCCTTCATTCTTAAGAAAGTACCCAGTGGTCTTTTCTTATGTTTGTGTGAGATGTTTTTGCAGCTGACATAAATCTCCTCTGTCTGCTGGAGTGATTCTTCTCCTCTTCTCTCTGCTTTGTATGCCATGAAAATTGGATCTTCCATAACTGTTAGAAGGCTAGAAGAACATTAAAAGGAGAAAGAAAAAAAAAGAAAAAAGTTGAAGGACTTTTCTCAAAACAGCTGCCACTTTGAAAAAGCAGAAAAATTTTTCTTCAGATGTTGATTCATTATTGGGAAATACGAAACCATCAATAAAAATGCTTTTTTTTTGCTTATTTTCTGTGAATATATTTCAGATTCAAGTCACATGAAAAAAGAAGTTGCAGCTTGAGTATGTTTCCCAGCTGTCCCACACCTGGCCCCTGGTAAAGCACCAGTGAAATGTCCCCTTCCCCTCACACACACTTCGATACAGATACAGCCTCTCCTACATCCATCTTAAAACATTCATTATTCTGAAGCTATTGACTGTGCTGAGAATTAGTCATGTCATTGAGAAAACTTAATGTTACAGTGCCTGGGTGAACTGGTATGAGAGGAAAGGTGGTTTCTTAAACAAATGGATGGTCCATAGCCCATGGTCACTCAAGGAGGAGCTCCATCCTTGTGTAAACAGTAACCCAACACTCAGAATGAGAGGAATTGGGGTTATAAGGAGAGTGGAGCTTATCACTGGGTCATACAGCAGTAAGGTCTGAGAGGAGATGAGTGGAAAGCCAGAGTCTCACATCCACTGTGAAGCACACATTTCCATGAACACACCCCTGATTGAGGGTATGAAGAGAAAAGACAGGAGCAGTGAAATTGGCTCCTGTCTTTCCACTTCTAAACTTCAGGGCTTGAATAGGATTATTAAGGGGGAAAAGAAAAAGACTCAGTGCTCCAAAACATTGATTGTTACAATACAGGAAAAAAAAGTGATGCAAAAAAGTGATGCACTGGAACAGCTATACCAAAGAATTATAGTGAAGCTGAACTGGGGAAAAAAATAAGACAAAGAGTATCATAGAATATAATTTTTTGCCTCAGTTTTACAAGTGATGACTTGAGGAGAAAAGACATTAACAAGGCACAAATAATAAAAAGGCTATCAAACCAAAAGAGGTGATTTGTTAATAACATGGAACAGAGTCTCTAAATGTAGATGTAAAGATTTAATGGATATTCATAAAAGAATAATGAATAGTAGTAATCATACTTTAAAATCTTCAACATTTCCTGTCTATATAGTTTAAGATTGGACTATGAGATTCATGGGACATAAAGAGCAGACACAGAAGAGAATGGTGTTAATAAATAAACAGTACAAACCAGGGGTAAGCTTCATCTCAACAGGTTATTTTACCCAGATCTGAGTAGAGTACAAACCTTTTGATAAAGTTTCTGTGATCCTCCTCTTCTTTCTCAAGATATTCATTTAGTCAGAAACATAGTCAGCTGCATCATACATTATTGTACAGTCTAAAATATCTAATTCCAGCATGCACGAGATAATGCTGGTATTGCTTACTTTCCCATTCAACCCAATAAAACTATAAAAATCCAGGTAGACTTGCAAGCTGCAACCTGCATGAAATTAACACTGTGTCATAAAAGCCTGAAAAGGTCCTTTGATTCGAGGTAATACTAATATGATGCCCAAAATTCCAGCAGCCTCATATATTGTGGTAGGGGAAGGAATTCATTTTCTGCTCACTATTTCTTTTCTTGGGAAGCAGAGAGATTCTGGATCAGACCACTAGAGATATTTGGCAAGGAATACAGCAAACTTAGATAATGGTTTGAATTATTGCTTTGGATCCAGCTGTAAATCTGGAACATAAAATCAGAGGATAAAAAGTGCTAGAAGATGTAGAAAACTACAAGATATCACCTGTCTCTGTGCACAAAACAGATAGCAATGCCTACTGATGTTATTCCTGACAAATCATCCTTAGCATGTTGTTTCAGCTAATACCACAGGAAGCATTTAGCTGGCAAAGGAACTCAAGTAAGCCATTTGTTTTCCTTATCTGAAAAAAGGGGGGAAAAAACCAGAAAATGTCACTTTTGCATAGGCTGTAGAACTGATAGGTTTTTTCAAGTTTAAAATTTTCGTGAGAAAATTCAATTTTTACATATGCCTTTTTTCTTTCGTTCTGAGGTATATAGTAGGGTGAGCTGTTAACACATCCATCCTTACCTGCTTCAGTATATTATGCAATTTGAATTGTTACTTTTTGTGATAAGTAGTGGTGATGCAAAAGATCAGCAGGAAATCTAACAGCAAAACAGCAGCAGAAATCCCTTCAGCTATGTAGGTAGCAAACCATTTATGATCCCAAGTTGCTAAAATATGATTGGAATAAATACAATTGGTATTTTGTAAAAATATAAATCATAGTGAACTTTTTATGACAAACTAAGCTAAAAAATCAATGATTATATAAAGACGTTATTCTATGACAGCTCATGCTTGATATTCAGACTTTTCAGCAATTTCCTCATTTCTAAAAAGCCTTTGTTATACTGAACCAGCTCTTAGGAAAGTTGGGACTGGGATGACCAAAGGTGAATGAACATAGCACAGTGGTATAAAAAAAAAACAAACCTATGCTTTGTATAATCCTTTTCTATCTCCTTCCCTCCCCTGGAGAGAAAGCAGTCACATAAGGGACTCAATACATGGTTAATAAAAGTTCTCAGTCTACACAAATGAATGTTCTTGGCTAATAACACAAAGCTGTGGGGAGTGGCCGATACCCGAGAGCACTGTGCAGCCCTTCAGAAGGACCTCGATGGGTTTGAGAGATGGGCAGAGAATTCTCTGAAATTCAACCAGGTCAAATGCAGGGTCCTGCATCCGGAGAAGAACAACCCCATGTACCAATGCAGGTTAGAGACTGACCTGCTAGAAAGCAGCTCTGAAGAGAAGGACCTGAGGGTCCTGGAGGATAGCGAGCTGTCCATGAGCTGGCAGTGTGACCTTGTGGCCCAGAAGGCCAGTGGGATCCTGGGGTGTATTAGGAAAAGCATTGCCAGCAGGTCAGCGAGGTGATCCCGCCCCTCTGCTCAGCCCTGGTGAGGCACATCTGGAGTGCTGTGTCCAGTTCTGGGCTCCTCAGTGCAAGAGAGACAAGGAACTTCTGGTGTGGGTCCAGCACAGGGCAACAAAGATGATTAAGGGACTGGAAAGTCTCTTTTGTGAGAAAAGGCTGAGGGAGCTGGGCCTGCTCAGCCTAGAGAGGAGATTACTGGGAGGAGATATTATCAATGTCATGGAATAACAGAATCAGCTGGGTAGGGAAAAACCTATGAGATCATCAAGTCCAGCCTGTAAGTATCTGAAAGGAGGGTGCCAAGAGATTAATGAATCCAGGCTTTTCTAAGTGGTGCCAAGCAATAGGAGAAGAAGCAACGGGCAGAAACTGATTCACAGGGAGATCAACCTTAATATGAGGAAGAACTTTACTGTGCAGGTGCCCAAACACTGGAACAAACTGTCCAGAGAGGGTGTGAAATCTCCCTCACTGGAGATATTCAAGAACCATCTGGACACAATCCTGTGCCATGTGCTCCATGGTCACCCTGCCTGGGGAAGCAGAGAAGTTAGACCAGATGACCCTACTGTGGTCTCTTCCAATCTGACCTGTGATTGTAAAGGTTGTCCCATAAGAGATGCTCAACAATCATTCAATATTTCCATATGCAGCAAGTTATTTTTCAGAGTACCAGGAAGATCATCTCAGTGCTCAAGAGATTTTCTGTTCAGTACTGCACACAACGGTATCAGTTATTTTCTGCCCTAATTCAAAAAGAAATCTGTTCAGTTTTTCACAAAAAAAAGAATAAAATCCCAAAACTTTCTCCCATTATCATCCTCTTTTTTTAATCACCTAGTATTGTACATACCTTGATGATGGATATCCGGAAACCTGCCCCATTTGTTCTAGCCTGAGCAAAAGGCTTTCTTTGAAAACTGCAACCTAGGCAGGAAAAGTTAAACTTATAGTAACTTTGCTTAAAATGCATTGATTTCTTTGGAATGGAGTCATATCTTCAAATGAAACTAAAGAACAACCTGTAATAACTAAAGGTAGAGACAGACAAGAAAATGGCTTCAAGGTATAAGCCAATTTATTCTTACAGTGCTCAAGTCTCTGTTGAGGTAGTACTTATTTTTGAGGTGAAAAGAGTTGGAGGAAGGAGCAGAGGTAATATCATCAAAGTCACACAGGTAATCCACAGCTCAAGTCCTAAGCTATTCTTCGTGAATGGGAGCTAAAATCTGTCTTCAGGTATACTCCCTCTTTAATGCTCTGCTCACTCTGTGATGAAACCACAGCTGCCCCAAAGTGCTTCCACTGGGGAAGACAAGAAAGTTATGTGTCTGGTTCACAGGCAAAGGAAAGCAATCAGTGTCACTAATGACAGTAATCCCAGCTAACCAGCTGCTGAGCCATCACCAGATGGATTTCCTCTCCAGGGTCAAAAAGGTTCACAACTTCTTATCTGGCTATCCTGAATACCACATGAGACTTGCTCAGGTATGCCTCTTTAGTATTAATGTGTTCATAGGAAAGGATAACAAAAAATACTGATTACAGAAGGGTCTTACCCTTGAATCCAATGCTATTTTACTGGAAAGAAAAAAGAAAGAAAATTCTCTCAGAAGTTTATGCTGCTGCAGGTGTGTGACACTACAGAGAATGCTGCCTGGTAACAAAAACCAACACCTTTTGTATTATGACCACGTATGAAATCACTCTACTGCCAGAATGTTTTCAGGTTCTGTCTACTTTAAATGTCAGGATGGTGCATATACTTACCTCCAAATTCAGGAAAAATTATAAAGTCTTTTTTTTCCAGCTGTTATACTACCACCAGAAAAAAAATGGTTGCCTGTGCCAGCGAGTACTTAAAGGAATACAAAAAAACCCCATCCTGTAACTAACAATGGAAAAAAAAATTAAATATTTTTTTGATTGTCATCAAAGATGGGTGAATCTGGATAGAGCTGCAAATTTCAGCAGCATCCCCACCCTTCAACTGCTCCAGACTTCATTTTTCTTTTTCTGAAGTTTCACCTTCAGTTTTATCAGGTCAAGATAATAATCTTTGAGTTAATGAGTTTGAGAGCTGAGATTATCAACTGTCAGTTAAATTTGGATGAGAAAAATCATTAGATTATTTTTCTTTTAACTAACAACAACTCAAAGGCCGTGTACCTTTTCTCATTTGAAGTGAGCAAAACCACCCTTAGGCATTTGTTTTCTTTAACCATATAAATCCTTTTGTAATTACTGACTTTAACATCTCAGTCAAGATTTTGCAGAAACATGTCAGTGACTTGTCATGTGTTCTTATGTGATATGCTGACAGGAGGTTATTAAGTATATTTTCAGCATCAGTACAATTTCTGTTGTATTTTTCTGCAAGTTTGGGAAATTTTTTTGTGGGACACTTTTTAACTTTGGTTTTGAGAAGGAAGTATTGATTGGCCAGAGAGTTGTTTTACAAGAGATTTGAACTGCTCTGTCAAGACCTTCCTGTATTTTGTCACATGCCTTGTTGGACTGGCATGTACACAAAAACACGTTTCTGTTTTACTTTGCCTAAGAGGACTTTCTACCCTGCTTCTTGCTAAAGCAAGAAAAAAATTATTAAATCCCTCTAAAAAGGTCTATGTTTTCAGGAGGGAATAAGTAGGTCTTTTTCAGCCCCACTAATTTTTCAGTCTTTTCCTATGACATGTCCCATTCTTTCCCAATCATCTACCAAAACAATATGTGGATTGCAAGTCTGTTTCCTTTCTTCAAAGACTGTCTCAAAGAAAAAAACATGGTAAGAAAAACACAGAAAATGGGTTCAGATGTGGAATATGGTGTCATGACTGATCTCAGTACTGATAGACTTTTTAGAAGAGAGATGGTGAAGAACACATCAGAAATTAATCCAAAGTCTCTTGAACACATTGTATAATTATATAATATTCATCTGCTTCTGTAAGAGTCATCCAACAAGAACTGCACTGCTTTACAAATACATTGCTTTATATGTTCCAGGTTATGAGGTTAAAAAATGTTTGCAGAAGTCTGATTTCAGCTGTAAATTCTTGTTTCTGGAAAACAACAGTCACAATATTTAGTGGAATGGAGTGGATAAACTTAGTGATACTGAATTGATCTCATGGTTTCATTTTCACTAACATTGAAAAACATTAAATGCAGCATGCTGCCTATTACTGGTACAACTGCAAGAACTGCTTTCATGATGCTTGAATACCTATTCTTTCTTCTCTCCCTTTTTTCTTAAAAAAATACATTCACCTTTAGAAAAGAAGCAAGCTGCCTCTTTCTTCTATGCCACCTCTCAGAATCAGCAGTTTTTGGACTGTTACCTCTTCTGAAAATAATCCTGTCCTTTTAATACAGCCTTTCACCTAAGATTCCTCCACTTCAAAAGTTCTTGAAGTCCTCTCAGCAACAGCTTTGAAAAAAAAAGGAAAAAAGGGCTCTTATCTTTTCTCTTACTCTCTCAACCTAAAACCTAATCAGCAGCTCTCCTCCTCTCCTCCCACCTTCTAGACTCAGTATTTCAAAATAACTCTGGAACAGGGCAAGGCGAGAAGAATTGCTTTTCTCATGCAGAATAACACCAACAGGCTTAAAGCATTTGAAGAGTTTGGTAGAAAATCTGAGCTGGAGCATGGCTTAGCTGTAATCCTAAACCAGAGAAAATGATATGACTGAACTGGTAGAACATACACAGAAAAAATAGTGCAGCAAGTTTCTGGCAGCAGTCTTTTTATTCTAGCCACAACTGTTGGATCAGGCAGAGTAAGCCACTCATGAATTTGTGAGAGACTTCACTATCCATGCCACAGGGTGCAGTGAGAGCTGATGCCTGTCCTGTTGTTTCTCTCCACTTACTATTTTTCATATAATGGAAAAATATGGAGTTATGAAAAAGTTCCAAATGTTGAAGAGAAATAGTAGGATATCCTTGATATTTCCCTTTCTTTGAGGCTAATGAAAATTCAACAAAATGCTCTTAATAATACAAGGCAAGGGCTTAAAAGGGATACAGCAGAGTGTTTTCTGAATCATAGTGTATTTCATTTTCTTCAACGTTTTCATATTTTTTTTTTTTTTTCTCCAACAGCCACAATTATGCTGCCATTGCTAGGACTAATAATCATAAATTGAATTTGTTTCAAGAGCAAAAGAAGCATGGAAACTAAACTCTCTTCTTTTGGACAAGAAATATTTTGTGTAGGTAGAACTAAGCATTCTGAAGGTTACAGTATCTTTTGCAACAATATGTTTTCATTTTGGTGTTAGAAACACTGCACTTGGGGGTATGAAGAAAATATTCCTATTACTCCACAATTAGGACATGCTTGATTATGTCAATACAGTCAGGATTTTGAAATTTGAATGTTTAAAATTCTCAGAAGTGAGGACTTTCTGTCCTATTTCCTGTACTTTTATCACATTCTGCTCATTTTCATGGATTTTTATGGTCAAGTATCCAAAGTAAAGCAGATCATCATGTTTTTTTCCCAACCATATTCTCTACTTCTTAATTAACCATATCACAGTTTAAACATATTCTTAAGTTTTATACCCCATGCCACAGCATTGCCAAACACTCATGTATCACCAGGAACAAGGGCAGAGCAATGAAAGCTGGCCAGAATGCTGCAGCAGAAGATCTTGGTCAGTGCAAGGATTAGGTTATGTCTTCAAAATGTATTCTACAGAGAAAAAGTAAAACCAAGTACTTTTCTTTTTTTTTTTTTTTTTTTTTTTCAGTTGTAACAGAAAATAGAGGTAAAGGTAGAATTCAACCCACAGTTTGAGAAACTTCAAGTGTCTATGTGTTGGTACATGTAGCTCCCATTATAAGCAGACTGTGAAAATAGTAACAGCATGACCTAGGGAGCCTCCATGAGGAAATCCCTTACCTGAATAAGGTGGAGCCCAGTTCACAAATTTCTGCATTACAAATACTACTGTGAGTGTGCTCTTTGCCTTGGTTGGAGGACAGGCCTCATCCCCAAGGCCCTGCATTACCATGTCCTGATGGGGAATTCTCCTCATGCCTTCTTTGGGAAAATGCCCACCTCTTCCTGCAAACTCAGGCAGTCACTCCCCTTCCAAAGCATCTCCTTCCTGTAAGTAAGAAATATGAGGAGCAGCTGAAGGAGCCTGGAGAAAAGGAGGATCAGAGGAGACCTTATCACTCTCTACAATCACCTGAAGGGGTTGTAGCCAGGTTGGTCTCTTTTCCCAGGCAACCACTGAAAGGACAAGAGACTCCCTCAAGCTTCACCAGGGCACATTCTGGTTGGACATCAGGAGCAGGTGGTCAGGCTCTGAAACAGTCTGCCCAGGCAGGTAATAGAGTCATTGTCCTTGGAAGTGTTCAAGAAACAACAGAAATGACAAGGTAGTGCCCAGTCAAAGGTTGGGCTTGATAATCCTGGAGGTCTTTTCCTGTCTAAATAATTCCATTATTCTGTTCTATTGTGTGATTCTTAACATCAAACCAGTTTCTCACAAACACATCCTATAATGAGATCAGAAAAGCTTAAACCTGGCTTATTTTTGAGAAAAAAAAGATTTATTTTTAACTTTGCTATCTTTTATGTGCTGCTAATTGGAATGTGGTATTTAAATAAATCCTTGCTTGTTACTGAGGAGTTGTTTTATTTGGGTAAAAGTGCTAATGCCTCAGAAGGTCCTATTTTGAAAACATTAACCATTTTCTCTTTTACTTACCAGCCACAGTAAAAGTCATCACATAGTTTGCTTTTCTTCCAGCAGCTACACAGAAGTACAGCTGTAATGTTTTGGAAGACAATCTTGGAGTTTTCCTGATCAGAACAATCCACTGGTGTACGTTCTTTGAAATCTGAACTAAAGCTTTGCTTTCCTGACGAGTTGCACAGAATGACAATATCTACCCAATCTGCTTTAATCCTTTCCCACATCGCTCACTGCACTGAAACTCCAATTTTATAAGGGCAAGTAAAAGCAACATTTCCTCCTTTCTTGGTAAACCTGGGATTATTTTGTTTCTCAGACACTTCAAAAAGCATCTGTTTAAAAACAAAAAACCCAGCAAAAACCTGCTTATAATTCATTCAAGAGAAGTTTAGTATCTACAATTCCAGTACAGCAAATATTAATGAAATTGACTTACAGCAGAAACCTATTGAAATCTTTGAAATGCTGAAAAATATAATTTATACCTATCTATGTCTATATTTTTGTGGACGTTTAGAGAAAACAGTCTTTATGGAACTGTGAATCTGTGATGACATTGCAAGGAGACTCTTTCTGTAAACTTTGAGTACATGAATGTTCTATTAACGGTTTCAGCAAATATTCAGCAGCATAAATTATGGGGCCAATCTAATTAAACTTAGTGTAATCTTGTTCTGCTTTCACACTAGTTATAATAAGAAAATGATTTGATGTGACCCTCAAGACATGCTTTAGTAAATTATGTTAAAAGACACTTCAGCCTAAGAACTGCAATTCTTCCATTCACAAACCTCACACCACTTATATAAAATTTTTTTTAAAATTCTTATCCATTTATACACTCTACTTGGGAAAAATCTGTGTGATAGTCTGCCTGTGATATGAAAGAAGACTTCCAGAAAAATTCAAGACTTCAACCACTTAGATAGATATATCTTAAATAATTATGACTGAAATCTCTTTGCTGTGAGTTATTGTTTTTAGTAATATAATTTACTGTTTACAACTTAAGAAAATAAACATTTAAAAGTCTGCAATAGAAAGATTGTCAATTTCTCTGACATTCATAACTACTTGATTTCTAAAGTCAACTTTGTAATTCCTGTATCTCATAAGCTAGGATGAACACTGTCATCTTGCTGAAGACTTTAATGTTGGAAAAGATTAATGATCACAGTGTTTTTCTTACTCTGGGAAATAGTCAGTCTTTCAAGTTCTTCAATGAGATTTTTTTTTTTTTATTAGATGTTTTAAAGCAAGAAAAGTCACTACTATATATTTTTAATGTGTTTATCTGTGGCAACAACTGGAAGGTAAGTAAGCTACCTAGGAATAAGTGATTCCATTCATGTTGACAGGCTGGAGACTCCATTGTGGGAGTCTGTAACTTCAGAGAGTCCCTCAGTCTCTGTGAAATAGTGAGTGAAAAAGTCTAGCCTGCAATTTTTTATCAATGGAATACAGCAAAGAAAAATTACATTCCCACTGCCTTTGGAGACCAGAAATATGATTAAAACATTGCAATGTAGAAAGACAAAAGGAACAGTGTCTAATGAGTTTACCTAAAATAATTAATGAAGAACTTGAAGATCCATGTAGACTGCAATCAAGGAGACTGAAAGTTAATGACAGGCAAGGACAGAAGAGAGATAAATTCACTAAATCAAACAGAAGGTACAACGCAGAGAAGCTAATTAACTCCTTACACAGCTTGCCAAAGACAGCTAAATTTCTATTACTGAAGTTGAATGCCAAGACTGGATAATCATTTAAGTTATCATGCAAATTCCAGCAAGAATTTACTCATGGAAGTCTAAGTATTATTCAAATTAGACTGAATGACTGCTGTGATGGGACTCTACACTTGCAAAATAGGTTCCTTGAAAAGCAGTCCCTCAAAATTCACTATGTTAAATCAGGTAATTTTTTTTTTTTTTACTATACCTTGCCAATGCAAATCTGCACATTCATTCAGATCTGCTAGGGGAGAGGGATAAATGAAAAAATGATTGAAACCTGTCCTCTCCCTGGAACATCATTTTCTTAGAGGTCAGATCCTTTCCTCAGACCATTAACTTACAGCAACAGCATGCTTTAAAATAAACAGCATATTCTTGCCAAATGAAGTTTGGTTTATTGTGCAGACTCTTCTCTGGCCTTCCATAGGAGCAAGCCCTACCTACATTCCCCTTTGGAGTGCTGATATCTCCCCTCTTCTCCTGGGTGCATCCTTGCTGACCCAATTGTTTTGCTACAATGCCACCCTGAACTCCAGGTGTTTCTCCTATGAAACATGCTTAATAGGGAATTTTTTTAATTATGATGCTACCTCCCACCTTCCAGATCATTTCCACCTAACCCAAAAGACAGGTCCTTATAACAACCAGCCTTCTTCCCTGCTGCTTTGCCATATATTTGCTAGAAAATTGTACATTATACATACGGTGAACTGGGAACAAAGAGATAAAACATTTTCCACCAAACTGATGAAAAACCCTTCTGTCTTAAAATGTATTAGTTAACTCTTGTGTTATGTTTGCCAAACAATATATCCCAGTTGTTTGATAACATATAATATTTTATACATAATATATATAATATTATATTTTGGAATGTACATGGTACATTACAAAGCTAAGGAGGCCTTGAAAATTCAGTGAAGAATTTCCATTTAGAAATCTTGATATAACTATAATTTATGTGTATACAAATAATAAATGTTATGTTAATAGAGATAACAAGGTGCAAATTAAAATAGAAATGGTTTGGAGATTCTTGGCTGCTCTACATTCTCTCATAAACATTTTCAAACACAGACATCATGACTTTTTGTTTGTTTCTTTGTTTGCATATGTCTTTTATTTGAAAGGATGCAGCAACATTAATGTATTTTCATTCCTGATGAATAATTTAAATATCTCCCCTTATTGCAATATGGTACCTTGAACAATTTACATGATTATATAAGGCACAAACAGTGGCAAATCAGGCCTACATAGTTCTAATTAAATCTTCTAAGTACACTAAAATATTCCAGGCTTTTGTTTTAAGCAATTGTCCCATTTTATTTTGACAGCAGCACCAGCATAGTTCTTTCATCCTCCTTCTCCTCTGTTCAATCACTTACTTAATTTAGCACCTTTCTAAACAGAGTTACTTTGCTTTCAGCCTGGTACATGTGGGACGAGAAACCCTTCAGTGGTAAAGAAGCCCACCCACACACCTTCACCCCTGCACACGCACAGCTCAGGGTGACACGCCTTGTGTGAACATTTCAGAAATGCTAAATTAAAATTTAGCATTGGATCCGATAAAAATAGGCTCTGCCTGCCTGCTGCTCATTCCAGACACTGCCACTGCTGCCTGCTCTGCTCATGGTCACATTATCTTGCAGCCTGAACAGAAAGGAGGAGGAGGTGACAGCATCCAGGATAGGTCCAAAGGCCTCTCCTTAGTAAGGAAGTGCTCATATGCTTGTTATCCTCCACCAACCCCTTTAGGGAGCACGTTATCTCATCATATTTTGCAGCTGTACCCATGTCTACCTGATATTAGATATTTAAAGGAAAAAAATGCTAGCTTTCATATTTTTAAAATATATAATCTTTCAATATTTTTTCTTGGAAAACAAATATCAGGAATATTGCGGTATAAAAGAGTGTAAACAGACTCTCCAGGATTTAAAAAATCAACTAAACTAAAATTCTGCAGCAGGGAAGTAGTTGAAGTTGAGAAAATCTTCTGAGGGAATAATAAAATAAGGGTATAATTTCCCTACATCCCCCTCGCCCTTGATAGAAGCACTTAAAAGTCAAAATAACTCTGATGTGAAAGTTTTGTCCCCATTCATTGGTAGAGATTTTCAGACTTCCTCCTTGTTTTGTTTTTTTTTTTCATGTCACATCTACTTCATTTTGATTTGGTTTGGTTTGGTTTGGGGTTTTGGGGGGTTTATTTGTTCTTTTGGCCTCCAACAGTATTAGTGGACATTGTTTCTTCAGAGGTTGTTTCATACCCTTAGGAAGAAATGCTCTCAGTCAGAAATAACTAATGACCTTAACAGACTTTTCAAAAGTGCAAAGCTAACTCTAAAGCAGGGGAATGTTCCCAGGTCCCACTTGGTTTGCTGAAGCTCCACAAACAAACACAGTTTTCTTCCTCTGCTTGTAATACACAATGACAGAAAAAAATAATTCCACACGAAAAGGAGGCTTAAAATTTTAGGAAGACAAACTTTCTCTGGGGCTCTTCTTTTCACCAAGAAAATCAATTTTCAGAAGAGAAAATATTTTGAGTGACCCTTTCACCCTTCCTGAAGAGACTAAATAAAGCATTATATTTAGCTCCTAAATGGATGTCTTCAAACTGCATTAGCACATAGTACATGATTTTGCTGAGTTTCTAAAAACTCAGGTTTGCCTCTTTTTTTCATTTTTAATGAAAAACTTACTGACACCAGTTCAACAATTAGACTAGAAACCAGTAGTACTGTTGTGCTTGAAGAATGCATTACTAATAGCAGCTGTTTGGATCATAAAAGCTGAAATGAAAGTATTTATGCTCCTATATCCTTTAAAAGTCCTTTTAAATATATATTAAATTATATTGTAAAAGAAATTGGTGAATCTTTGTGTACAAATTATTAATTCTGCATTATACACTAAACATCTAGCACACCATTGTAATTCACCTGCCAGTTCCAGTTTGTACATATTCTATTACTCTTTGTTGATTTTTTCCTGTTTTGCTTTGAACTTTATTTGCCTTGAGTGCAAGGAAAGGGAGAAGTCAAAGGGAGGGAGAGAGAAAGAGTACAGTGCTAATAAGAAGGAGAAAATAATTCTCTCTTCAAGTATAAATACTCATGAACTTCCAGCAAGGAAAATTTGGTTGTTGGGAAGAAGTCATCTGTTAAAAGCATATAATGCACTATGACAATATTTACCTGCAGAAGAATCTGGATGTTCTGAGAGGCCAGAATTCCAGACTTTTGTCCTGTGCAGGAATTTCACTGTTTCAGGATGAAGAGAATTTTACCAGCAACAGGAGTTCAGTAGCAGACAGGAGTGACACAGGACACTCTCCTCAGCCTTCACCTCCTGCTGGTGACCCGTGCTGTCTCACCACTCACTCCTTCCACGAGGGGAGGGGAGGGGAGGGGAGAGAGGGGAAAAGACGGGAAGGCTAGCCTCTCAGAACAT
>JAHLSL010000019.1:18768123-18872466 GCA_025920805.1 Petroica traversi
TTGGATGGGAAGGGAAGGGAAGGGAAGGGAAGGGAAGGGAAGGGAAGGGAAGGGAAGGGAAGGGAAGGGAAGGGGTATGAAAAATCAAGCTGGATCCTAAGGATGACTACTGGAACCAGTGTTCCTCAAGAGTGAAAGCCACGGGTGCCAAGGCAATGGAGAAGGTACAAACCCAAGCTGCCCAGCCCCAGGAGTGTAGCATACGGTACTCTATGGGGAATTTGCTGTCTTGATTCTCAGAATTCTCCTTGGAATGGGTTGTTTTATAGGCTGAAAAGGTATTGGAAAAGTAGAAAATACCTAGTTTGTTTCATAATAACTTTGTTATGCAGCTTGGTATCAGGTAATAAAAGACAAGAAATCAATATATCATCAGTGTTTTTTACCAAAGGTTTTCTTCCCATTTTTTTTTGTCCTTATTAAGTTATAAATTATATTCCTGTCTTACCAGTCAGCTGAAAGAAAGGTTCATCATTAGAAATATAAGCAGCAGCAGAAGTTGTGCAGTTAGGAACATTTCAGACCTTAAATATTAATCGCCTGATAGAGATTTCCTTTAGAGTATTTGGAAGTTTAAATATCTGAACCTGTAGTTCCTTTTATCCTCTGCTTTTCATCTGCCTCTGTTCATTTTGTAAGTTAACTTGTATTTCCCCAAATAAAATATTATTCCGTCTGTCCTAGACAAATCAAATCTCCTTAATTGTGCATACTTTAAAGCTGTCACTGAAGACTTTCTATTTTGCCATGCAATTGCATCCTGAGATGATTTCCAAATTGAATTATCCCAAAATTTCATCCATCACATTTACAATATGGGAAACAAAAAAACAAAGTTACAAAACTCTTGGATCTGGATTTAGCTACTGGGTGTCACAGCAGTTATGTTGAACAGTAGTGACAAAATCATACTTCAGTTAAATTGAATTTCCAAGTGGTGGCTGCAGTGGCATGAAATTATAAAAGAGTAGCTGAGAAGATGAGGTATTTTTGCCTTATAGAGGTAGCAGAATTCTTGCCCTCAGAAAAAGTGTTTAACCTGTTAGATTCCACTTTTGTCCCCTTAGCATTTCCCTATTTGTGTAGGTATAATTGGAATGGTCACCTTGTGCCCTGTTTTCTTGTTTTCAAGGTGTTTCCTGTCCATATAATTGCACACCATTTGCCTGGCAGCCCTGCCCACTTTCTCACTCACATGTGGGTTGCCATCTCGCTTTCCTATTGCAGCTCCCCTCACCAGTCTGTTGGCAAGGATGCTTTTCCCTCTGTGCTCAGGTAGATCCTGTCTCTTTATAGCATTCCTTAAATATTAAAAGAGCCCATGGTGATAAAAGGCAACATGTTGTTGACATCAGCCATGCCACTCAGTCATGGCCCACAGAATTGTCCTTCTCTTCCCCAGGATTTTCCCTTCTTCAGCAGAATCAGGAAGACACCACCTAAGCTGCCTGTGTCCTTGATCACCCCTCTAGCACCATGTAGTCATGGCTGATGTGCTCCAGCTCTCTCCTGGACTGTCTTTGGTGTACATGTGGGAAAGCAGCAGAGCAAGCCTCAGCATTCTCACTGCCGCTCCCTAAAGTCTGCCCTGGCAAGCAGCAAATCCCCGCTGACAGCACAGGATGGGTCAGGAAAGGAACAAACAAGAAGTGAGGGTCATCCCCAAACTATCCCAAAACAGGCAAAGGACAGATAATAGCTATAGTAGCCAGCTGATACATGTTCATAAGGAACATTCAGATAAAACAGGCCTTCTAATTTTACCTTATTTTCTTAAAAGCAGAGTAGTCCTCATGGGTACTGGGCGTAACAATTTTTTCCTCAACATAGCGCATTCCAATGCAAACAAAGTAACAAAGAGTACATAATAGCATGGTTATTCTTGGTAACTAACTGAACATTCAAAATTGTAAGAATTAAAAAGAAGAAAAGAGAAAACAAACAAACAAACAAACAAAAAAGATAAAAACAACTCCCCAGAGATGAATAAAAGGATCTGGATGCTCTGACTGCTAGCCAAATAAAATCAAAAATGTTATCACGTTGTTTGTTTCCAAAAGACAAATTTTCTCAGGTATGTCAATAGAAAGTTATGTACAAGACAAAGGTGGCATTTTTCTGCTTAATTTAGCAATGGTAAGGCCTTAGGTGGAACATAACTTCATGCTATTTATCATATTAAATAAGGTTTTACACAAATGGGAGAAAACTCAGATGAGAACAAGAGCTGACTGAATTTAGAATCATGAAAGAACTGAGTTTTTTTAGTGGAGAGGTATCACAGAAGCACAGAATCATAAAGGTCTTGGGCTGGAATGGACCTTAAAGATGTTTTAGATCCAGCCCCCTTGCAGAGGGCAGAGAGACGACTTCCACTGAATGAAATTTCTCAGAGCTCCATCCAGCCTGGAATTGTACATTTCCAGAGATGGGGCATCCACAGCTTCTCTGGGCAAAAACAATGAAGGATGAAGTCTGGTAACATGGCACTTTATTTCTCTATTTTTTTTTTTAGAGGACTACAATTAATAAAGTCATTTTAAACCAGGAGATATCTAGGTTAGATACAATGGGAAAGCTGCTTATGTGTATGACCTCCCGAGTTTTATGCATGCATTTCCAACATGGGAATTTCTCAGACACACTAAGGATATGCTTCTCATGCCTCAGAAGGCAGAGATGGATGAGATGAATTTGGAATGTCTCTTCTAGCCTGGGTTTTCCACAATTCTATAATTCCTTTTGATCTAAGCTTTTTCTTCAGAAAGAAATAGGAGATATCTCTTGAACTCCCAGCAGGGCTGGTTTAGTCTCTTTCCTTTTAGCGTTTTATACTGAAGGGGCATCCAATCTTTAGTTCATCATAGAAGATAAAAAGTAAGAAAAGCAGCATTTAAGAGGTCAATAATCACAGTGAACGTGTGAAAAAGGCATCCTCACTTGTCTCTATCCTCTTGCTTTCTAATTAGGTGCTGACAGTGTGGCTGACACTGTGTGAGATACAGAGATAATTCTGGCTCTGGGGAGCTCAGCATCTAAGAGCCAAAGCATGAAGGTCCCTCAGGATTAGTTCTTGCTTCCACGTGCTTTAAAAGTCTGATAATTTTTCAGTGTAGACCTATGAATCACATTCTAAATTGAGACAGAGATAAATAGAAAGCAAGTTATTTCAGGTGAATAGGGACTTGAAAAAAAGCTGTGCAACGTACTGCTTTTGGCAGGCAGAAGAGCATTAATATAGAAGTAAGTGCTGAGTGGCATGGATATCATCACACCAGCCAAGAATAGAAAAGCTCTGTCTCTGCTATCACAGAAGAGGTTGATCACTCTATTTAAAAAATGGGAGTACTTCATGGTACATCTGGCATTTAAATACTCTATTAATGAACTTCCATTCTTATTCAGAGTTCGTAGCAAAACATATCCCATGAGAAAATGGTTCATTGTCACTGATTGACAGAAACACAAATTTCCCCACAAAATGAAAAAACAAAACAAAACAAAACCCCAAACCCCACAATTCCCAATTCAAGAACAGGAAAAAAAAATTGAAAGACCCCAGCACTAGCCCCCCAAAACCCACAAAAACCCCCAACAAATTATGGACCCTTTACTAGTTCACACTGTGGATATAAAAGCCGCTAAGGACATCTAAATAATGTTTTTCCCATTCTACTCAGAGCATAGCATGGAAATTTTAAAGGCAAACTAACACTATTTTAACACCTAACTGAAATAAAATCCCTGAAAAAATAAACAATTTTCCAAATATATGGAAATTCTTGTTAAAATAAACAGTTCTGAAAGGCAAATATACAAATGCAGGACAAAAATATTCCAGGTAATTATAATTTAATTTGTTTTCAATGTAAATAAGCATTAAATACTGTTCTGCTATAAAAGGCAGTTTTAAATTAAATAGTTTATATATCATATAATTCCTTACTGCTGAAGACTTTGAACTTTCTATCTAGATGTGTAGCAAAGGCATGGTGCATAGTAGACCAATATCTATTTATGATCTCTCTAATGATGTTTATTATATTTTAAGTTGAATTTGCATTGTAAATTTGCTCGTCATCTGTTTTAAGATTTCTGATCCAATTTTAGCTGATTGAGTTTTGCATCACAAAGCTCTGCACAAATTGATTTACTTTGATTTTAAGACAATTTTTGCCTACATTCTATCATTTCTGCTTCTGTTAAATTTGAAATAATCAACATCCTGACTACATCTCAATGAAAACTTTAAAACTCTTAATTCAGGGACTACGGCACATTGAAGCAATGCAGCCTAGACAGCTAAGTATTAATAAGGCTAAGTGGTTTTGGAAGGATGTGTGAAGCACATGAAGCCAGATGAACTTATCAGTACTTCTCAGTGCAGCATGACTCAGAGGATAGTTTGTGGCTGTGTAGGAGGCATTAATACGGTGGTCTGGAAATGGGAAAATTATTGCACTGAACAACAGCTGACAAAGAAATTCTTCATACTTTCATAAGGGCAAGACAGAAAAGGGTAAGATTATCATTATAAGCAATGACAATAGAAAGTTCTAACCAAGCAGTAATGGTACATCATGTATCATCACAGATATGAAAGTGCTATAGAAAGAAAATTTTGTGTAGTGTCTGTACAGGGAGCTTAAAATATATCCATTAAATTCAACACAGCCCTGGATCTGGAAGATATCTTTCATGTAAATTATCACTAGTTTATTTTGCCAGATTGGGAGCAAGACAGGGATACACTTCAGATTTGAGAAGTCTTAAGTCCTAGGTGTACAGATATTAATGGAAATCATATTTTTAACCCAATATTTGTCTGTTGACCTTGTCTTAGCTTTTCTGTTTACTCACCCTCATTATAATGCTCCATGGAGTCAAGTATGGCTGTAAAACAACAGACAAAGAACTTTAAGGAAGATATGTGGATGACATGACAAAACCTGAATTATCTGTCTAGAATAATTCCTTAAACTCTTTTTCTGTAAATTGATACTTTATTCATACTTTTAAAAAATCCCGTCACAGATGAGTAACTCTTGTACTAATGGCTTTAAGTGAACAGAAAAGAACCAAGGGACTGAAGATAGGTCTGGAAAAGGGTGAAGTAAACAAATGTATCCATACCTCAAGTGGCCAAAGATCAACAAATACCTGGACAAACCAGAAAAAAGACAATGCACATCATATGAAGAGAAAAAGGGATTTTCCCAAACCTCTTCCAGTAACTTTACAATTTAAAGTAATTTATTTTTTTCTTTCAGTGTGCTGAAGACTAGAAACATATCCTTTCTCTGAATACATTTCTTTGCAAAAGTTCACAGTTCAAAACAAAATAAAGAAGGATTGCAGGAATTCCTGCTGCAGCTGTAAGATACATGGCTGGCAATTGGTGAAATGGCACAGCTGTTTAATGTGCTTTGAGTGGTCACCAGGGATGAAAAGTACAAGATGCAGGCTCCTACAGCCCTGTCCAATGGATTGTCCCAGTGCACCGCTCTCTCTACACTCTTCCATATGAAATTAAAGTTTCAACACCTTCTGTTTCAAATATCTTTTCTTCCAGGCAGCAAGTTCATGAATTAACACTTTTTCAATGA
Organism: Petroica traversi; assembly: GCA_025920805.1. NCBI lineage: Eukaryota > Metazoa > Chordata > Aves > Passeriformes > Petroicidae > Petroica > Petroica traversi. Next base: position 18,773,730 of record JAHLSL010000019.1, read on the forward strand.
TCAACGATTCCTGTGACATCTCCAATTCTAATGCTTCTTCTATTAGTAGTGACTTCACTCTTGTTCCTCACATTTTATACTGAACTTAAAATCAGTCTTCAGACATACTTCCCTAAACATTGTACATAAGAAAGTACAGATCACTTTTAAACTGTTCATTAAGAATGGTGGAATAAAGATACTGACTGTTCTTACATAATCAGTGTATCTTAGGAAATATGTTAAGAATTTTTCTATGAAAGTATGAGGTTTGTCTGCTTAGTGCAGGAGGATTTGTGACTCATAGAATGTGGGAAAACTGAGGATAAAAAAAAGTCCCTTGAATTCAGTTTTGAAAACTGTTGGATATATGCTCACTCTGCAGGAAGGGAAAAAAAGAATCCTCAGATTCACCCAGCTGGCAAGTATCTTCCTGTGGGATAACTAGAGTGTTCTTTACCCATACATTCATGTGTAAAAGAGGCAGCATGAACTCTCAAGTTCTTCACAATTATGGTGCAGGATTTCAGCACTGCATCCACATGTAAGAATATCCTGTAGCTTCATAACATGTGAAGTTTCTGACACAGCATTCTGAATATTATTTCTTTTCTGTCCGCCTGTTTCAAAACCTGTTTCAATCACTGGCCATAAAGAAAGCATGGATAACAGTGCAGTCTGTAAGAGTTCTCTCTCACCTATTTCACAAATGCCATAGGAAACCTTCAGCCAAAATTCATGGGAAAAGGAACAATATATAAGTTTCTGGATCCAGTGACACTGCTATCACCACTAGACACTCCTTGAATTCTTTAGTCATTAAGCATCAGCACTCAAGGATTCAAACTATGCTGATCAGAGTCACATCAAATTTACTCACTTCATATATATACTTTTAAAAATGTCACGAAGCACATGGGAAAGCAGAATTGGACTCATGACCTCTGTCGATTACCAGGAGTGAAGCGGTAGAGCAACTCTGAACAGACTGAGTGTGGAAATATCCATTGTTTTGTAAGACAGCAAAAGTTAATCCAAGATACTTTATTCAAATTTATGTAAATGCCAGCAGATATGATTGACATGTGGAGAACATTTCACATTTAGACTAGTTAAGAAATCTCCATCATGAGCATAATGCCATATGGCATTATTTCCATTTATTTCTGCTATTTCCTTTCAATGGAAATTTTGAAAGCCAATCATATATCCTACATCTATATTCTGCTGTCAGCTTTCATTGAAGTATGCACTGCAGATTCCTCAATGGTACAGTTACCTGCTTAGGTTGGTGCAGGAATGCCTCTGTGTCCAGCAGTAACAGGTATTATAGACAAATCCTGACAATTTTCAATGCCTTGGTAGCGTGATTTAAATTATAAACCAGGCTTCAGTTTTGATTGACACAAAAACCTGAATAATACCTACTTAGCTTCACTGTGACAATGGACAGAGCAAGCTTAAGTCTCATTTTGAATATATATGTCCACAAAGTTGCATGCTTTTACAGGCAGACACTTCACAACTTTACCTTAGCCAATCAATATTTAAAACTAAAAGCATGAATTACAAAGCATTAGACACCATGTAAATCACGAGGAAAAAAATTAGTCCATTAAATTTTTGTTGATTAACTGTTATAAACAGAAGAAATGGATTTTGCAGTGAGTTGTTTATTTGTCTGGGGGACTGTAGATAAATTAAGGCTTTTAGAAAAGTAATGTCTATTGGGAATCAATAACTTATAAATCCTAACAAAAAAACTCACACTGTAATTGGAAAAAAGTTTAATTACCTATAAAATGATCATTCTAGTGTGTTTTATTCCATCAAAAAAAGATACCTTAAAAAGCACTTAATATACCAGGACCTCAATTATTTTTTATGTTAATCTTTTAGAACAAGATCCATATACAGTGTATGAGACTAGCATAGCTTTTTCAACATTTTTACTCTGCTGCAGAAAAAAAAAACTCTTAAAAGATGAACATCAATGTCCATATTTTACAGTTTAGAAGAAAAGAAAAAATATATATCTGGTGTCAGCTGCAAGCTAAAATACTGGCTACATGGATGTGTATTTGAAGTTTACTGTTTATTTAATCACAGCAACAAGTCATTCAAGAGTTAAAATTCTTGGTACTGATAAAGGTGCTGGTAAAGTAAAATAGAAGCCTGACTGACAACAGTTCTGTTATAACTACTTCATAAATAAATACCTTCTCTAGATTCTGAGTTTAATAACATATTTAATTTGTAGTGTAGATTGAAGCTGTAATATTTATCTTCACCGGTGATACATTTCATTCTCTTCAGATCAGTGTTTCTAAAGATCATGTTTATACATATCTGCCAGGAGTTGAACAGGATTGTTCTCAGAAATCTTGATTCTTTAAATGGAAAAAGATTAATTTCTATTCAAAATTATTATCTCCCTTTGTAGTTGATTTAAATAGACACGCTTGAAACATGAGGGCTTTGATGTTGATTAAGGTTTCATTTTTAGTGTGCTCAAACCAAGAGAGAAATCCCACATACTGAGAGCACTGAACCTTACAGAATCATTTTAAAAAATTTACCTCTGATACCAAATGCACTTTTTGTGTGGTTTACAGGGTACTCAAATCTGTAAGGTGATTGCCTAATAGTGGTGGAGTGAAGAGTAACATCCCTCAGGAAGGTGACTGCCTTGTTTCTTGCATCATTTCAGATTAATTCTAGCAGAGACTCCAGGAACAAACAGCTGGTATCAGTGCTGCCTTGGCCAGAAAAATGACTAAATGAGCTTACAGATCTCTATTGCATCTAACTTCTAGAATTTTATAGAAAATGAACCCACTGTGAATAAGGGCTTTGCGCTGCCAGAAGTCAGGTGGGACTGAACTAAATAAGACATCTGTTTTGCCTGTCTTTCAAATGCTTGGAACTGAAATTTCCTTTCAATCTTGTATTTCCTAACTGGAAAATACAATCAAATGTTGAATGGCATCTATGTTCACTCTGGAGAATGGGAAAGAGGAGTGCAATCTTTCTACACTGAGACTAACAAACCAACAAAACAATAAGACCAACTGTTTATCTTTTGAAGGCTATTCTGTCACATGCACATAATGATTCCTCTAAGTATTCAGGTTTCAGGTGACCCATGTTGAATAAGCATGTGTGGAAAATTACTAGAAAGGGGTTCTTTCTCTTCTTGGTCCTAGGGCTGAAAGGGAAACCAAATTGGATGATGGTCCAGTAATTACAGGGTTTCTGGAAAATACATGGACAGCTACAGAGGAGGTACATGGGAATACCTAGATCTTTTTCTCTCCTTCTTCCCTTTTCTGTTTCTAAAAAAGTATCCTTTTAAAGAAAAAGTTGCAATGACAGATGCTCCCTGAATTGGCATAGATTTCTGTCTTTCATGTATCTGAAATTTAAAAAACAATGAGATATTTGATGGCCTGAGTAATTTCTGTTACTCTGACTGAGTAATTTTTATTTTCTTTTTCAAAATTCCATCTGGGTTAGTTACAATAGAGAAAATATTATAATGGACACCATCATCTTCCAAAGTGCTCTTGATGAAGGATAAGGACTTGTCCCTATTTTCAAAACAAACTGTTTTATTGTATTTATCCTTGGTATGTATGGTATAGATTGGATGCAAGACAGCTGTATTTTCCTTATGAGTTGCATTAAGTTTCATCCAGGATGTCTGGATTATCACAGCTTTTTTTTTTTTTTTGGATATATGCATTGCAGTTTCACTTTCTCAGTAAGACTTGCTGATGAATCTGCAAACTATGCTTCCACTTTGGCTCAAGCACACACAGAAATTCAGTTTGAGTATTAACACAGTTGAAAATTGAATTCATAGAGAAACCCAGAAAAAACTTTGGCGGCACTGCAAGCAAAATACTGCAAAAAAATTTTGCTGAAAGAAAGCTCAAAACCTACATATTATTATTACTTCTAATTTGTGAATGTCACTGTGCTGCTAAAATTTGTTGAAGCCTGACTTGTGAATTGTGATTCTATCTGTTGTGATATGATAAAATCCCAAAAGATGCTAGCTAGGAATAAGAAAGCAACCTTGCTTCCACAAAACTGGAGGCCAACAATAAAATGAACTGTGTGTTCCCTCTCAAAGAACATGGAATCAGTGACTACAGTGTGACATGATTTTATTCAATCTCTGCTCATCAAGTGCCCCCCTAATAGGATATTTGCACTTTTGGATTATGAAAAACACCACGTGCTTTTTAATTTCATATTCTGAGAAACACCAAGTTGACGGCCTCAGTGCAGTTACATCAGAAGTTGTCTAAATTCCCACCAAAATCAATCTCAGAATAAAGTTTTAATTACTGATGAATCTATAACAATATGCCTGGATATTATAATGACTGATGAAGCAGGGATCTTCAAGCTTCATCACCGGAAGAAAACAGAATTTTTCCATGTTATGCATCCAAAAATAACTGTTTTTTTTCCCAGACGCGACAGTTCAACATTTATCTATTATTCAGGGAGTAAAAAATCTAAAGAGAAGATAAGACAGTTTCTATAGGTCATAAGTCAGTGACTAGTTATAAAAAGTAACATCTTAAGGTCTGAGGATTTATATGTGATATTATGCCTTGAGGTATTATTTTGGGATCAAAATTATGCAGCTTGAAAATTCTTGTTCAAAGGTGTAAGAATCCTGAGTATTCATGACTCATGTTGAAATTTGTCAAAACAAGCCTCACTCTTACATTTTTAATGGATTTTTCTCGGGACAACTGCAAGCATTTTTGTACTTCAGCAAACCATATTTTTATGGAGCTGCTTGAAATTGGGACAATATTACTAATTCGAAGTCAAAAGTAAGCTTGAAGCAATCCATTAAAATTCTCTAATGAAAAAATAAGTGTAATTTGAACAAAAGCTAACAATAGAAGTTAATATTTCAGGTGAGTAATATCCTGCACTAGCTTGAGCAGGACTCGGCATCAGAGTAGCTTAAAACACCTTCCACAATGCAGCAACCTGACTGCAAATCAGAATCTGCATATATTTATCTGCAGAACACTAGGCATCTTTTAAGAGAATAAAAAATACAGTTTATTTCCAACCTAAATGATTCTACCATTTTCAATGTTTCCAATGGCTCCATTTTTCCAATGTAATTCCATATTGTTACTATTACACTTATTTCTACTTTAGCTTGCTAATAAACAGAATCCACAAAATGCTGAATAAAGAAATTCTACTTTATACAACTCTTTAACTCAAAAAAGCTGTACTACCTGAATACACTTACTTTTAGAAACAAATAAAAGTAATACACTTACATAAATATATTAATAATAAATATGTCTTTTGGTCAAAATTTAGAAAATCTTATAAAGGTTACTGTTCACAATCTCTTGTGCTGACATGATTCTTGTGTTCCTGTTATCTACAACAATTTTCTCAGACATTTCAAGTATTTTATTAATTTTCTTCTTATGAAGAGTGACTCTCTGGAAAAGAAGAAATCTGAGTTTCACTGTGAGATGTCAATAAACTTTGACTTTTTTTTTTTTTATCCTTGTGATTTTTTTTGCTATTAGAAGTGATTCCCTATTTTTTCCTGTGTGGGAAATCGTGTTCACAGTTGTAGGTAAGTGCAATTGTTGCAGACACTCTATTCCCCTAAACAGGATTGGCTTCTTTGTTATATGAGGCTTCTTTGAATTCATGTAATCATAGAAATCACAGAATCATACAATGGACCTTAAATACCACCGGGTTCCATCCCACTCTTGCCATGGGCAGAGACACTTTCAACTAAACCAGGTTTTTCAGAGCCCCATCAAACCTGTCTTTGAACATTTACAGGGATGGGGTATCCACAACTTTTCAGGGAAAGTTACTCCTGTGCCTCACCACACTCACAGATCCACCAGATATGTTACAAATATTAAAAATTCTTAGTATCTTGAAAAATATTTTATGCAAAATATTTTCTTAAAAGCCTGAGCTTAGTTTTCCAAAGTATTTTTAACACAACTGCCTCCTCATTAAAAGTTTTATTGACTTTGTTTCTTCATTTGTGTATTGTTTTTATGCCACTTACTTCAATATTCTGGGAATTTCCTCAAGTACTGGAACTTCACAGAAGTGCAGGCTTTGAGGATAAAAAAAGAACTACAACAGGACACTTTTTTTTTTTTTAAGCAGATTCATATTTTCTGAGAGTATTATTTACTTACATTTTAATTGAGAAACGGAAATTTTCATGGACAATTCAAAATCTGGATTCACAAGGTACACCTACGCAGTCAGTAGCCCATCTGATGCTCAGTATAAAAGTCTAAATGGGAGAGAATTGAACTGGAAACTGAGCCTCATTTTATTTGCATGACAAAGTTATCTTTTCAAACAGATTAAAAGATTTACTTACATTTAGCTTGTCTCAGGAAACACAGAAGCATTACTGATAAGAAAAGCAGGAAATGGGAAGCTTCAGACACTAGACTGCAGATTTAGAAAGGATTTATGAGTCAAATTGGTCAGATTCCTGGATGCTCTGTGGCATTACAGCCTTTAAATCTGCTACATTGGAACTATTTGAATCCCACATTTAAATCTTTAACCTTCTGGTTAGTAGTTCTCAAATTGCAGTTGCAGAAGAGGCAAAAAAAGAAAGTACATCTCTAACTCGAAATTTTATTCTTTATGCAACAATACATGTGCATATAGTAGTTTACAGAAGAGTGGTGTTTCACAAAATCCAAAGTGGAATGAAAAATATAAACATATGTTGATTTATTTACTATTATTATTACAAATGAATTTTTTCACACATCTGTTTTCTCAAACTAAAGCTAAGATATATTCAGGAAGTCTCCAGAATGGAGACATATTCCCTTAAATGAAAATTATTCTTCACTTATCTGTCTATATAGAAAAACTGCAATTTTATTGCTCTCTATTTCTTGCTCATTTCTCTCCATCTGGCATTGAAAGAAAAACAGAAGTTAAGAAATCAATTTCTAACGCCTTATGATGACTAAGTATTGATGATATGTTGATGTCTAAGGACATTTATTTGCTCTACAACAGACACAATTACTACAAATGTCAAGAATTCTTGGGCAGCTGGCCCCAAGGACAGGATCCCTCATCATACCTGCTAAAATAACAGCCTGTAAGCAGGGCATTACTGTGTCTCCCCCTAAAGGCTGCAGTTCAAGTCCCCTCTGAACAGCAGCACAAGTCCCCTAAAGAGACAAGGGCAACATGTCTGCAAGCCATAAATCAGAAAGCTGTAGGCTCTGGGAAAGTTGATCCCACTCGTATAATTTGGAAACAGACACATAAACCACCATATTTTTACAGATGAAAATAATAAATCTGTGAAAATAAATATCTACCATCTCCACCTTACCCACCTGGGTGATGGAGGGACCAGAGCAGGTAATGTAAGGGAAAGCCTAATGTGCAGCCCCCTCAGCCTCTCCTCATTCCTCCCTTACCTCTAACCCTCTTTTCTCCCTACCTCACCCACACTGAAAGGCTGGAAAATCCATGGGACTCTGACCATTTGTGGTCACAACAGCAGTAGCAGCAGCAGATCTCACAGTCATTCCATCACTTGAGCAGTTCTTTGGTCTCTGCTTCTCCATTTCTCTGCCCATCTTTCCCACAGCCTGGCTCTTCTTTCCCAGTTATCCCCTTTCTCTCCATGCTTTGAACCCAAAAGTAAAGGGAGGGCACGCTCACAAAAAAAAGCTGTATTTAACTAAAGTAATTGGCTAAATGCCAATTACAGTATGACAACCAAAGCAGCACAATGGAATTTTCCAGCTTATTGTAAAACTGACATGCTTTAAAAAAAAAAAGAAAAGAAAGAAAAGAAAAAGTGAAAAAGATTGTGCAGCAAACACAAAGCAGATCTACAGCTTGGATTTTAATCATGAGTTGAACATACATCTTCAGAGACCCTGGGTGAGTCATTTCATTTCCTGGTGCATTAATTTCCCAAATTCCAATACATAGATAATATGTAATGAATGCTGCTGTTTCAAAGCATGTCACAATAATCTCTGTAATGAGGTTTTTAATAGAAATTGCCATAAAATTGTGAAGAATAAGACACACATATAGGGCCAGCAAATATGTTAATACCCTTTTTAATGATTCATTAGTGTTTAAGATTTAACAGATAGGCCTGCAGCAATAATGCAGAAAGAGAGGCAAATATACTTACAGAAGGCTGTTACCACCAGAAAGGCCTTGAGTGTGGCAGTGCAGTGAAGCAGGAGACAGCCAGAAGGGGAACCACCCCAGGTACCAGTTCTTTATCTGCAAACATGACCATCTGGAGAAGAGCCAGGCCAAAAAGGATCTTGAGTTTGAATGACTTTTCAGTGAAGGTAATGAAGTGAGTGGGCTGGAGGAGGGAGGCTCCAGCAATTTCACACCTGCTGTGAGCACCCCTGTAGATTGGCTCTATCCTTGTAGAAGCCAGGTTAACTAATCCAGAACAAAAGTTCAGTGGCAAGGAATGCCCCTTTTTCTCTACGGATGAGGGTCTACTATCAAGAAAAATGCCTCTTTTTTCATGCACCATTCTATGCTTCTTTAAGAGGGATGGCTGAGCGGTACAGATGGATAAAGGCACAATAATCCAACTTGCTTTTTCCTGGTTTGCATCTAATTTAATTGAACAGTCAAGCACCCCAAACTGGTTAATCTACAGGCATGCCTTATTCAGTAACATAAGGGAGAGGATTCTTCAGTATGTGTTCTTTAACCTCAAAGGAGAAGTTAAAAGGACAATAGACATTCATACAAAGAGAAAGAAAATATTTGTGAGTTAAATACAGTCACATTTTGGGGATATCTTGATAAAGATGATTCAGAGAGGGGGGAAAAAAGAATCTGAAAGGCTTTCCCAAGTGTAGAAAAGTAAAGAAAATATAATCTACCTGCTCAAGTTCTTGGTAATTTTTTATTCTTAAGCATACTGGCCTGCAAGAAGTAATGTTATATAAATTATAGTTTTATGACAACATGCTTCAATCAAAAAATTCTTTTTTTGCAATGGGATATGCATTCGGGAATCTTAAATAATTAACCATGTTTCTGCATTTTTGGAACTGGAAAATTACTTGTATTTTTGACTATTCATCCTAACATAATACTGAATACCTAAAAGTGTCAGTGTTGCAGTTTAGGAACATGTTCTCCAATTTCGTGCTCTCATTCCCACCTCCCCTGCATTGGGTTGGAGAGGAGAACTGGAGGCACAAAAGGTAAAGGTCATGGGTTGATGTAAGAACAGGTTACTGGAAACAGCAATGAGATAAGAAAACAAATGGTAGCAGTAACAATATTAACAGCAACAATGTTCAAGTAACTTACAGTCCGAGTTCCAGGTAACCCCAGGGGTGTATTCAGGGGGTGTGGTTTGGTGGTGCAGGTGCCATCAGTCCCTCCCAGCACTGTGAGAGCTGCTATGGAAAAGTTAACTCCATCTCAGCCAGAGCCAAAGCCCCTGGAGATGGCTGGACACCTGCCCGGCCATGGGAAATGGAAATGGATTCCTTGATTTCCTTTGCTTGCACATGCAGCTTTTGCTTTTCCTATTAAACTCTCTTATCTCAATCCACGAATTTCCTAGCTTTTCTACCCTTCCAGTTCTCTCCCTGATCCCACTGGCTGGGGAGCGAGCAAGGGGCGGTGTGGGGATTAGCTCCTGGGTGGGGTTATGCTGTGGCACTGTGATGTAAAGGTTGGATGGCACCAAGAGAAGGGAACTTTCACAGCTTCTCCAGGGAGATTAAACCTGTGTGATGGGTGTCATCTGAACCTGTAAAAGATACATTTAGTGACAGAGGGTGAAAGGGCTAATGTTGAAATGGACTAATGGTATAAAATTCTGATTTGAGCAGTGGAAGAAGCACCACTGCTGAGCAATTTTTGAAGACCATGAAGCACTACTGCTGCCCGTTCTCAAGTGAAAGGTGTGTTAGCGGGAGATAAGAAAGTTTGTGGAATGTTCAAGTTCAATGTGTAAGTAGCATTCTTTTGATGTGTTTATGGCAGGAGTGTCTGCCTGTGAGGACTTGTTGAAGCTGCGGGAAGTTCGTGTGTCTGTGTTTGAAGGGGAAACCATTAAAGCAGCCATTAAGATTATTCTTCTGTATTTAAATTAAACAAAAGTGAAAAATAGGAAAAGTGAAAAAGGAAAAATAGGAAAAGTGAAGATACTTGTAAGACAATTTAAAAATCTAAGTTGATCTACTTAAAAAAGGGAGCGAACCCACCCCCAAATAAACCAGATAAAATATCCATTTAATTTATTTTGTTTATATTTTTATTTACATGATAGCTTGATGATAGATGCAAGTTATCATCATGCATCTTTCTTCAATCCAAGGCTTTTCTGTTCAGTGTCCTTGTTTGTAAATATTGGCTAGTGATTAGGTCAATAAGGTATCAGAAATTTCCTTAGAAATATGTTATGAATTCTTTATGAATAGATTATTTTTATAATAGGACAATAGTACTGGATTTATATTCAAATTTTTTTTGACAATTAATCTATGCATTGCCATCAAATATTAACATGAAAAAAATATTTGAAAGATGTGCAAAAATCTAATTCACAAAGGCAAGTGGTAGAGTAGAATTGGGTCTCTAAGAATTTAACGTTTTAATACTGCATAGTTGACTATGCTTATTTCTTTCCGTTTCATTTTTGTATTCTTACTAATATCTCAGATTCTATTAGTTTGCAAAAAGTGATGCTTTTTGCAGAAACATGAAAGTTTCATTTTAGTGAAAGAAAAATCCAAATAGAAAGCCTTTCAAGGTTCTCACACAAATCTGGTTTTGGGACAGGAAATGGAACTTTCTGTTTCAGAGCACAGCAATTCTCATACACCTATTATTTTTCCTGAATAATCCTTTTCTTAGTTCGACTCTACTTTTTATGTCCATCCTGCTGCTAAAAAAAAACCCTGTTAAAAGTCTGTTTAAGGAAATGAATGTTGCCGGGTTTTTTTCTCTTACTGGCAGAGGCTTGCAAAGCTGTTTCCTAAACAATGCCCTCAAATACAGCCTGGATGTGAAAACTTCCTGCAGAGGCAGTTCACTTAAGGTTGAGGCTATCCTTAATTATAGGATGTTGTCAGCTCAGAACTTTTCTCCAAGAAAGACCTCTCACTTTTATAAGGCAAAGAAGCTTAGGAGCTTTTAAATGGTTTTCAAAATCCAGGCAGAAAATTAAAGAGAGCAAACAACACAACTTTCCTATATGGCATCCTTAACCCTTTTTGTTGATGCATCCAGGACCCAACACAGGTTACTTTTCTAGCAAAGAAAATTATCTCATGCATCTTGTTTTTCTTAGGCCCTTTTTGTGGACCTTTATTGGTAAAAAGCTAGGTAAACAGCAAAGTGCCAGTTAATAATTTTCTGATAACGCACATGTCTCCTACAAGAGCAACTCAAGCAGACAATGCTATCTAAAATCTCCCCTCTACACACACAAACACACACAATAAGAGAAAACCAAAAGCAAAGACCACACCAAACACTAAATGCCAAACACAAATATCCTGGTTTCCAGATAAATGCCTTGGCTGAATGCATGGCTGGTTCTTTCTTTTCCACTTTTTGATCTTGGACTGGCTTTAAATGTTGGAAGAGGTACAAAACCAGCCACTCAAACTGCCCCTTGAAAGAAGATTCTTCAGAACAAACAAGTGACTTCTTCCCCTAAAGCTATCTGCTTAGAAATATTCAAAATAGAAAACAAAAAAGCCCCAAAACATTTGCTAGCAAACTTCTAAATGAATCCTGAACTAAATGCTGCCCTCTCTAAACCATGGAAAGGGTTTAAGAATGACACAGAAAGTATGTAAAAAACCTGCATCCTATCATATATTTACATATTCAACGAAATGAAAAAATAACTATAATCTAAAGAAAAAATTAAAATTCTGTTCTACAGTAATGAATTAAACTGGATTTTTTTTGGCATTAGTTTGGGCCTTTTTTTTTACCTTTCCACCCCAAATACATTGGTACATAAAAATCCTCAAGTAAAAATCCCCTTCCTACTAAAATTCAGAGCAGATATTTCTTATGCATATTACTGCTCTGCAGAACTTCATTTGTTTAGACAAAGACAAACAAAACAGTAGAGCTTTAACAAGAAAGGTATCACAGTCAACTGTGAATAAATGGAGCCAAGGAATATCTGCTGCAATCATTTGTTTTAGTAGAAGTAGCAAAATCGAGCCATAAACTCCTGCCTGATCCACTGCAACGTATTACATCTGTCTTATGCTAATGTAGTTCCAAAGAAATCAATGATATTTATACTGACATAAAGCTGTGGTGAGTCATATTCTCAATTACTGTCTTCAGCTTGAGAAGGAATATCAGAGATTTTTCTTGATTTTCCAAAATTTAGCCTGTAATTTTTTTCACCAATTTCTAAGAAGCTGAAAGTTCAATTACATGTATAGGGCTTCAGAGCACCCCTTGAAAAATCATCACAAGTTATTTTAGGCAGATTTAACTTTTAAATTGAATTACCATGACTGCATAGATATTTTGTTTCATTGGTATGTTCATAAAAAGAGGCTCTGATCTTGGACAGATTTTTTTTTAAACTACATGTGTGATCTGTAGGAATCATAAAATGCCTGTGAAGTAGCATATCTGCTCAAAAAAAGGCTTATCAACAACCCCAGCACAACCATCCTAACACATTTGTGCTGCCATCAGTCAGATGTATTATATTCTTATTTTGATGGCTGAATTCAACTCCTCTTAGTCAAAATCATGTGCAAAGCCTTGTCAGTTTAAATACAACACATCCAACTTCTAGAGACCAAGCCAGACAAGGAGTGGCAGAGGGAGCTGGGGATGTTTAGCCTGGGGAAAAAGTGGCTCAGTAGAGACCTTGTCACTCTCCAACAGCCTGAAAGGAGGGTGTGGCCAGGTGGGGGTCAGCCCCTACTCCCAGGCCATGAGGATGTGGATTCAAACTGCGCCAGGGGAGGTTCAGGTGGGCATGAGAAGAATTTCTTCATGGAAAAATTTGTTTTGCATTGGAATAGACTGTCCAGGGACAGGGTGGAGTCACCATGTCTGGAAGTGTTTAAGAACTGGCTGGACGTGGCACTTGCTGCCATGGTCTAATTGACAGGGCAGTGAACGGTCTGAGGTTGGACTTGATGATTTGGAGGTATTCTCCTGACTAAATGATTCTGTGATTCTGTGATTTTTAACCACTCAAAGTGGGAAAATTGCAGATATTTCTTTTTGTACAAATTTGCCTTTCCATTTTTAGTGATTTTTTTCATTATTTTTATTAAAGTGACATTTTTTCTAAAAGGTAGTGATCTGAATTTATGATGTGAGAGTGTCCAAAGGCTTACTGGAATAATCTGATGCATTAAGCAGACAGGAATTTAAACAGATAATCTGAGGTAAACCTTGCTGGGATAATTTTGGAGTTGATTGATTGAATTTAGGTTGGTCAGAAATATACAGAGATCTTGACTTTGCAGGCAGTTAATTCCTAAAGATCTAATGGAAGGGGCTCTTCATGCACGTGGAGGACTGTCACACACACAAATTCAGGTTTTGGTTTATTCACACTAACATCTTGAATCCAGAGGTCCAAGATCTAAATTGCATCTTCCAGTTTACTTGCATCAGTGTTTGTATCCATTGCAAACCATATTTATTTTGTCACGGGAAAGGTGGCTATATAGAATTACTATTTTGTGTGATTATTTTTCAAAACAAAAAAAGAAAGATACACTGTGTTTTTATAGCTGTGTTTTGTCCCTGGATTCCTGGGATTGAGAGCTTTATGTGCTGTTTTTTGTTTTTTTCTGTTGCAGATAATAGTACATTATATTTCCTGGACATTATTTCTCAGTCTCAATGGACTATTTTTACACGACTGTAACAACTGCATTTTTTACCAAGCCTGAAACAAATGCATGTGTGTCCCCCTTTTCATTAAAAAAGAAATTCTATTGCTTCAAGTATATACATATAAAATAATATACAAAGATGGCTGCTCAATGAATTAATCAAATAGTGAATAAATTCTTCTGAGAAAAAAGATACAGTTTTCTGGCATTCTGATATTAGTCATTCTCTATACAGGATGGGTAGCATTAAAAGCATCTTAAATAGTTCTCAGTTTGCTTTTCTGAAAAGATTTTGACAGTGTTAATTACTTCTGCTAACAGAAATTTCTGACACTTACATGACCTTCTGCTGCATATGAAAAAGGCTGTCATGTTTAGTGTATTGATATATGCAAGGAAAAATCCCAGGAACTGAAATTAAATTAAACTAAAAAGATCTTATTTTTAACATTACAAGTGAGAATTTCCAATTGATTCACCAAAAGATAGATTTATAAGATTATACCTCTGGTGGACGAGGGGAGATTTCTGTATGAAGACATGAACTCCTTCAGAACGCAGCAGTAACAGGCACTGATGGTGAGAGAGAACAGGACAGGATTCTTCTTGCTGCCCTGTGAACACACGTGGAAGTCACCTTTGTGGTACCTTTGTAAGAGTGTCACCATTAATAATGTTACATGGGCATTAAAAATATAAACAACCCATCTTAACCTTCTCTAACCATGCTGGCATGAAAAGATACAAAGTCCAAGTGGTTGGCAAAAAATTGCCATTCTTAGAGTAAGAGCCAACAAAAGTTTTTAGAATAGCAGAAATGGAGTATCTCTTAGATAGGTCATTGCTAAACACACACAGAAAAGGAAAATAAAGATTAAATAATTGAAATTCAAACAAACTATGAAGGCACAGCAAGCTGCTGCATCCACAGTTATTTATAGCTATGGTCCTTTGAACTTATTTTCTACAGTACCAAGCTATTTTACTTGTTTTAACTTTTCTTTTTCTTTCTTTCTCTTACTTCTTCTTTTTTTTATTTCTTTAACTATTCAGTTTTAGTCAGATTTCAAACCCTTAGTTTAGCACTTACCACCTACCACTCCTTCCAAGTGGACATTTTGTCTCTATCCGAAAATTAAGTTATTCCAGCATGTTGGAAAGAAAGCACAGAACATATTTGAGAATCATATGGAAAAGTGCGTAGGCTTTAAGGATCTTTCTTCTAATACATTATGGCAAATACACTCCCAGCACAGGATAAGGAGATTTATTACCATTAAAAGGTATTTCAGTTCAGAGAGAGAATAAAATAATCCACCCCAAAGAGCTGTGTTCTGGGTGATTACATTTTGACCTCAATTCCTGCTATATTCCCTGGTGACTTTGTCCATACAATAACATTTCCCCTGCTGGGACCTAGTCCAACATCATCAAAAATTAGATTTTTTCTATAGATTTTTATGGTCATTTGCTTCTTAAAATTAGTTGTTGTTACTTAAAAAAAACCAAAAACAAACAAATTCCATGCTCACTGTTTGTCATACTATATTTTGAAAAGCATATTGGAGAATTCCTACAAAGTTAAACTGCATGTTTAACCACATAGAGACTCAGTAATACTCATAGAAGAATACAAATCCTTATAATCCATTGCTGTGCTACAATTTTTTTTTCTCGTTTTATTTTTACAGGATGCAAATTTCCTGTTGCTAAGAAAGTTAGCTTTAAAAACAGTATTTAAAGGTATTTTTGTGACTCCTCCATTGTACTGCCCTATAAAACTGTAAAAATATTTGCTTTATTCAAAATGGAGAGGGACGATTGCTGTCATTTTATGATAAATGTAATAAATGGAAACAATAGAATGGTAAATTATTGTCAACAAACACCTAAAGTGAGCAGCGAGAATTTTTCTTCTATAAATCTCCTGAGACAGAGAGGCAGCCGCAGGCTGAACAGAACTCCAAAAACTCCCCATAGGCTGTGTCAGCTGCTGGCAACCTCTTACTGTATAGCTCCACTCCTTCTCTTGTATTAATACACATTTTTTTTCAGGGATGCTTTGCAAACCTTTAATTATTGCAGAATAATTTTGGACAATGCAAGATTTTTCACTCCAGAGTAGCAGTTATTAGGTCAAAAACCAGCATGCAGGTGAATTTAATATTCCTTTTTAAAACTTATTTTTAATGCGGGAAACTGTAGATCTTGCAGGCATGAAGTAACAACACCAGAGGTTCTAAGGAACAGCCTCCTGAGCTATGGACTAATGAGCAGCTGATGTCTTAATTTACACAAACAGATGCAAAATCACACCAAAACTTTCAGAAAAAAAAAGAGAATTCCAGTGACACTGCTGCTACCTGCAGGAGCAGCTTGTGTTAGCCCTTGAAACTTCACAGTTATTTGCCATTTATGAAAAACTTTGAAGCTGCAGAACATTTAATCATATAGGCACTAAAGCCTGTTAGCAGATTCAGAGAATCATGAAATTGTTAGGGTCGGAAGAGACCTCTGAAGATCATGTAGTCCAACCCCCGTCCACCAAAGCTGAGATTCAGGCAGGCTCTGAAGTTCAGATAGAGGAGTTTTAATTGGAAGCAACTAAAAGTTTTTATTCAGGTACTGTTACTCAACTGTGAAAGAAATCTTTCTGGAAAAATATCCTAATGGGCAAGAAAAGCTCTGGCTGAGAAGGAGTGAGTCACTCTCCAGCTGCCACAGCAACTCGAGAAAGTCCTACAAATCCTCAGTTACAGAGCCCTCAAATGGAAACCAAGAATGACAATTTTCCTTATCCTGATTTGGTGAAATCCACCTCAAAGTGTAATCACTTCAAGCTTGTCTACAAGACTTTAATCTTCCATTTATGTGATGAGCACTACTATGCTGACACTTGCATGTTGATTGTTGTTGCCCCAGTTGAGAGTGCATCTTTTTCAACTCACCTAGACATTGGCAACTGTATTCTCTTAAAAGAGTTATTATTAGGTTCGTTTGTTTTGTAGAGTTTTTTTTGTTCAGATAACTAACTGGTGTTTAAAGTTAGGGGCAGCCTGTGATGCAGCATAACACAGAAAATAAACTGAGGACCTATTATCTTGTAGTTAAATTCATTTAGCAGATATATCCAGATTGGCCAGAAAGTTCTTAATAATGTGCATTTTATTACCCCCTCACTCTAAAACACAGACACAGGTGATCCTATAGCTCCCAGTAGGTTTAAAATTCCAGGCCACAGGCTGAAGATTCCCCCCCCATCTCCTGTTCTGCTCTTCCCCTATGAAGCTCTGCTCTGCCACTTAGGGTTAGTGAAGGATATTTTGGTGAGGGAGAGCATTTGGTTTTAAAAGCATTTCAACTCCAGGTCAGTATTCTGAACATATTCTCAATTAGAAAGCATTAGCAAAGCTGACTTTTTAAAGTAAGATGTGCAACACCAGTGGAATTTTGCAAATCACATAGGTGAACTAAATTGTGTATTACCTACTGTATGGGAATGATTCCCGTTACCTACTGGGAATTGCGATCCTGTGTTCTGCTCAGCAACATACATAAATGCTAAGGACTGGGACGTAAAAATGTACAAATTTATATTACAGGCCTGTTGGCAAGCATTCAAGAAGCTGTAATGATGACATAACATCCAGATTGATCATTCAAAGGTCCATATGTTTTGTTTATGAGGAATGAGGATATTTGTGAACCTAAGCCCGTAGGTTTGCTGTAAATTCAACACTGACACTCTCCATTTTGGATGCATGAAAGCAGGTATTGTAAGAATTGTCCCAGAGAAAATAGCATTTTCCTATTTTCTTTTTCTTTTTTTTTTTTAAAGGTTGTGGTGGCTGAGATAGGATTGGAGGAGGGGTGAAGGGGAACATATTCTGAATACCAAACCTAATTGTAAAATCCCTACTGCTAATGATCAGTACCTAAAACACCAGTAATAAAAATAAGATGTGCCAAAGAATAGCTAGAACTGAGGCCACAGGGCACAGACTGAACCTCAATCATGGGGCCCAAACCCTTATGGGTTAAAAAACAAAGAGATTAACAAGGTCTTAGGAATGCTCAGAGGCCACACAGAATTCCTGGATGAGGTTAGGAAATCAGAAAAAGATTATGATGATAAGGTGATAAATGTAAAATGCACATCTTCCACAGTGCAGCCCAGGAACCAAGAGAGGTGCCTGCAGGAACTGCAGTATTGTGAAATTGTATTTACCACAACTACCTCTCTATCCAAAAGCAGTGGCAGCATGACTGCTATCTCAGCAGTAGAGCTGTAAATGATTACTCTAGGAGTCATCATGGAGAGAGTTGAAGGAATCACTTCCTTTGTGCAACCAGAAGAAACTTCAAGTGAAGTGTGGAGTGCTCCCCCCAGACTCCCAGATTGCAGTGGACAGCAATCTTTGTGTGGCTGCTAACCATTTTTTTTCTCCCCTAGAAGACGTTAAAACATTCCTCTGAAGGAAAAGCAGATTTGAGAAGCTGTCACAGCAGCTTCTACTTTACTGTGAAAGGAAATCCTTAAAAAAAGCTGGGCTGAAGTCTCAAGTACAGAAAACTCCCCACTCCAGTCTGCCCAGTACTGCTGCCACAAGCCCATAATTGCTGTAATTTGCAAGTTTGGTATGGGGGGAATCAATGAAAAACACCATCCAGGGCTGTGTAGTTGCTGAGTGAGGAGAATCTGTAAGTCCAAATTGCTAGAAGAGCAGAAAATAGTTCCTTTCTCATAAATGAAGTATTTTTCCTGAGGATTTTCAAGTAGGCTTGAAAATCTATTACTCAAAGGTTTGAAAACTTCATCAGTAAGTCATGACTAAATGTCTCTATTTGCATGAACACACACAATCAAAACTAAATTATTTAAGCTTAATCTACAATTTTATACCACTTAAGTGAAAATTATTTCTGTGAAAGTTTTGAACATGCACTAAATGACACATCCATCTTAAAAAAGAATCTGAAAGCCTCATTTTTAGTGGCTTTTATGCACTTACTTCTTTTGAATTTAATAACTTCTTTTTTGATTACAAGCTTATCATAAAAGATAAAGCAACCAAGTGAGGGCATGATATATCTGCAGTTAGTGCAAATGGTAATTGTATTCTCCTGGATAAGGATTTTCAAGAGACTCCTAGCTTGCATGGCCATGCCTTTTATTAGGGAAACTAGATGAAAGTTGAATATTACCATTTAAATTCTGTGGCTTATTCAGGAAATTCATCTCCACTTTAATTGCACTTTCCTCTGCAAAGTAAAAAATATTTTACAGCTCTTAGAATTTGAATGTATTTTAGGGTGTAATTTTCTTTGAAAACACAAACATGACAAATACCTCATCCTTCGTGACAGATGGATCTCCAAAATTTGGAAATTAATCGTGAACAAAGTCTAAATATGTAAATATTTTTTCATGAAAGCTATTAAGACTAAAGGTTATTGTGAGGCTATTTATGCTAGTCTAAGTGCCCGTGAACAGGAAATATAGGGTCATTTACATTTTATAACTCACTTTGTTAACATGCAGGAAGGCAGGATACAGCCACTGTACATCCCCAGTTTTCAAGAGAAAATGTGACAGAAGGAAGTGCTGTCCTTTAAATAAATACATCAAGTCCTTTTGCTAGTCTTGGAGGAAAGCTTCTTCAAAATGTGAATACACATTTTAGCCCTTAGAGCTTAAAAATTGCTTTGATTTTCCAGAACAGCAACACCCAACATAAGTATTTACTTATGACATTGCTACAATTGCTTCCCACAACTGTAAATTGTTGTAGAATACTGAGAAAATAGCTCATTTTGGGATAAACACAACACTAGGGCTTACTGTAACAACAAATGTATTAACAATTTACCCAGATTATTCAATATGAATAGTTTCCTCAATAACAAGTAGAGCTTAGTAAAATAGAAATGTTTAATAGAAAACAAGCATCCAGATCTTCTATGGCCTTATTATACTGTACTGCACTTCATGAAGTCATGCAACTGCAGCCCTCATTCCCCTTTAGAGATCCATGTGTATTTCTATGCTTTGAATGAGCTCTTGCTCCTGCTCTTGCAGGAGTGGTTACTTTTATTAGAATTCATTGGCATAGAGTTCATTGGCATTTTTTGTCTCTCTGAAACAGAAAAAATGGCAAATAATCTGCATTTTGACTTAGTGACTGATTTATGAGAAAGATCATTGGGGTGAGTATGCTGAAACATAAGTCTCTGAAGAGACTCAGCACTTGGTAGTGTGAGGGGAAGAGACCTCCCCAACAAGGCCAGTCAGCAAATGCTGACTTGCAAAGCTGTCTCCCTGCAGCTGAGTGTTCTGCAATAAATACCAAGGGATGAGCATGACAGCAAAGCATTTAACAACCACTTTGCAAAATACAATAATTACACAGCATAGTAAGTGGAAAAGAATCAAGTTTTGGTGGTCCATCCTTGCTCTTGGTTTGGTGGAGGGGTGGGAGATCAGCCAATAATTACATTTCCAGTAATGACTCAACCCGGCCATAAGCATCACACTTACTATATCAAGTCACACATAATTTACAAGCATTACAAGCTAAACAAATAAACCAAAATCCCCTCTGTCAGCAGAAAATACTTTCATCACCAGGTTAAGAAGAAAAGACTAATTACAGTTAGACATGGCCTTGCTATAATTCTTAGAGATGTTATTCAGGTTTTGCTTTGAATTAGCTCATTTCTATCTGACTCTGACATAAAATAAAAGCTTTGTGTGTTGAGGGAAATTAAAACACCTTGTTAGACACTCCAGAAGCATAGTCAGAAAAACTGTTGTGCTCAGACTCCAATGCATTTTTCTCTCCAACTCTGTCAGCATAGAATACTGAAAAACTTAGAACAATAGCTACATAGTAGCATCTCAAAGACAACACAGGCCCAAATAATGGTGGGGGGGGGTGGGGAAATTTTCCCAAGCAAAAGATTCAAAGTGTTTAGAAACCAACAGATTTTGCCTCAATTATTTTCTACATAGTTGTAATATAACTAAAATAGATGCACACACCCCATATCCTGAATAAGCTGCTATGTTAACATGTCACCTCTAAAATCAGCAATTGAGACCTCTTTTTCAATTGTTAGCATGTTAAAAAGAAGATGCAGCAATTTGAACTGAAATAGTCTTCAAAACCACAACACACACCTTTCTGTTCTGTATCTAATGTGTCACACACAACAATTGCCAACATTTTCAGTTCTTGAATCTGAGCATACACTGTGCACACCTGCAATATTAAAAATTCCACTTCACTCACAGCAAATGCTGATCTCAGTTAAAAACCCCTTTATTAAGAACAATCCAAACCAGAAATTGTAATACTTTACAGTAACAATTTCAGTACATAATTTAAGAAAATTACTAATTTTTCAAATATTTTTCACTGTACATTCCTTCTTCTGTGTACATACTTTACAGAGTTGCATAATTATAATTTCCCATTGGGATTACAGTACAAACCAGATATAGTGCAATTTCTTTGGTTCAAAGTGATGAACTCCTTCCTCAAAGGCTTCATAAATTTCTTCCCAGGCAGATATGCTGCTGCCACAGATCTGTGAATGAGAATGCTTTCTTCAAATTTCTGGCCCTCATTGAACAAGCTGTTCAATTTCAGCTTGAGAAGTTGTCTGATGACCATTAACAATCAAGAAGCTGCACTATATTCTCTAAGCACTTTACATGGTAGGCATGTAGTTTATTTTCTTCTGGCTGAGGAGAACCTGAAAGGAAAAAAACCCCAAGATTTGAATTTGCAGTTGACTCTTAACATAAAATTACTTTTTCAAAGATTGCTCAAATGCCTTGCAAGAATTCATGCTGGTTTATAAGATTTGTTAATAAGGTTATAACATGAATACTCTGTATTAATGAGTAACAAATCAAATACTAATACTTTAGGTTGCAAAGTCCATTTTGGTTTTTTACTCAGGTAGGACAAAGCAGGAAATGTAAAATAGCAGCCATTTTGAAAAATTTCCTCACGTATACTCAGAATAACAATCTACCATTTTAGCCCAATTAACACTGTTAAGTGATCAAAGCTTTATAAGCACAGGCTAGTTGAGAACCTCAATGCAGGAATATATTAATGATAATATTGATGACATATTACATGACTGTAAACTGTAACAATTACAGTTGCATAAAATCTTTTATACTCCATATTTTGATATGTAAATATTTATTGAATTAAAAATCAACAGTTCAGTCTGGAACTATTTCTACCTTGTTGATTCAACATGCTATTTTGAAAAGTCTCTGATAAGTGGAGGTTCTAGTTCTGCTATATGGAACAATACAAACTTGTCTATTTATTAATATATTATCATTATATGAAATGTTATTTGTTATGTTTAATGATTAACTTAGTAAAGGCTTAGTTTGAAAGAACAGTACATTCACAAAATGAATGAATTTGGATAACAGCACAGGAAAAGTTAGCATGAGATGTTCTATCAAAAATACATCTCTTCCTCATTAGGATACCAACAAGGGTCAATGTAGACAAAGTTTGTGGCAAATCTGTTATGAATATACTGTGGAAACCTGGTACTAGAAGCTCCTCAATCAATAAACCTATTTGAGTACATGCATAGGACAATTTAAATGGGTAGGAAAGCTTATTAGCTTAAAATGAGACACTATCACGTACTTTCAAGATTAGAGTAACTTGATGTGACTAACAACCAATAAACCCATTATTAGCTACTTAAGCTCCAGCTACAGATCTGTTTGAAAACCTTTCATATTGAATGTTCTTCAGCTGAATCTATTGTATCGAAGCCATTCAAACAAGAGTTTATGCTCAGTTACTTGAGCATAAAAGTAAAAATCTCAAGCTTTCAGAATGTCACTAACCCATGGCGCAGTATTTTAATGTTGGAACAATGCTCAGTTCTCTGTGTGGCTTCTCTATGGGCTCAACACTCTGAGGCTGAGCATGGTTAAGAAAAGTCAATGCTAAAAGAACAATTTTTCTTATCATGAAATTTAAGATTTAAAGATTCACGGAACTGTACAGTGAAAAGGACTTCTATTGCAAGCATGATCAGACCAATGCTTCAAAACTAACTTTGGCAATTACCTAAGGCATTTTTCTCCATCTGTATTTTTAAGATGCCTAACCATAAGCCACATTGTTAATTGTGATTTTAGAGACAAAAGTATACTTTAAAAAACCTGCAGCACAACAAAAACTTGCTGTGATGATATAAATTGAAATGTTTTAGTGATGGAAAAAATAAGAATTGGCATTAGGTAGAAGTAAGACCTACTTTTCTTCACTAAAGAATAAGCCTCATCTATTTTTCTCCTTATGGATGGATTCTTCAAAGTCACTTTTGCCTGTAACACAAACAAAAAACACAATGAGCTTTCTTGCTCACATGATCACACTTTAACAGCAAAGTTTAAAAAAATTACAATAATTCATTAGAGCATGAGATGCAGGAATTTTTAGAAGTAACATGATTGTATCATCATACAGACTGTATTTATTTAAGTAGTCACCAATTCCAAAGGAAAAGCTGCTTCTATACCATGTTGTTTAATCTCCCAGCCTCTTCAGCTACACAACTAAAATAAAACATAATGACTACTGTAAACTTTATTATTATTTACTTAGAGATTACTGTATTGTTTACAGCATAAAAGTATAACATTACAGTTTTTCACAGACTTCTCAAATACTAACCTTCTGATAGTTGTGAAGCAAAGCCCAAAGCGAAGCCGCTCCTATTCTCTGAACAGCAGGACTGTTACTTTCCAAACAGTCAGACAGTACTGCAATTGCTTGATCTAATGAGACAAATAAAAAAAACTGAAACCAAATGCATCTAGAAAATATAATCAAGAGCAATGTAAATATATTTACATGCGTCAGTAGATTGATGCTTGGAGTGTACTTATTTTTATGACAAGTAGTGGTATGGCAGAGGAATTACAGAAACTTTATTATCGATTAAATTTCAATACGATCATAAAATCAGCACGGTACATTGAAAGAAGTGTTAAAAACAATATAGCAAAACAAAAACAAGTAATGCAAAAAAGTTAAGCCACCAGTAATAAAACATGAACATTATGTATAGCTATCAGCTATGCTTAGGGACTGAGTAAGCTGTGAAACTGTTTTATAACTCCCAGTAGCCACAATTAGAGCCACATCAGGATGGATATTAAGATGTTTCTATTTTCCTTCATACTTATTATGCAGATGATTTGCAAGCAATGAGAAATACTTGCCACCCCTCTGCAGGTGCCTTAATTTTCTAGCATTGCTCTGAAGCCAGACTCTTCAACTTGGCTTGTTCACTTCACAACAAAAATTCACAGATTATGTAACTGAATAACGTGAATTTAATTAAGGCAGTAAATCCACACCTCAGAAAAAAATAAAAAGCATGGACACTATGGAAAACCTGCTGGGAACTCATAAAAAAGACAGGATCATTCTCTCTGCAATTAAACGGGGAAAGAAACATGCCTTCTACAACCAACCAAGAAAAAAGTTCTGAACACATGGTTACATTAAATACATATGCCATGACATAACTGAAATTACTATCTTTCAGTTGGACAAAACTTTCTTAGCGTGTGCAAATCATGAATGTTGAGACAAACTATTTTATGCCTTGTCATGTACAGGAAATGTTTATGATAGTGATAGAGTTATTTCAAACTGACTGACACAAAGAATCTTTCAATCCTCCCTGGAAAACCAGCTGTTTGAGAAAACTGCAAAAATCCTTTCATTCATAACGTGCTTTTATATCCAAATGAACTGCCTAACAATGAATCTTGATTTTCTTTTTAGAACTATTTATTAGCTTTTCCTTTTATTATGTATTATTGTAATTGTCTCTCTGCCAAAACACATATTTTGTAATCACTTCTAAAAAATTAATTTTTTATAAAAATGCTATCCTAAAAAACAACACTGAGTTCTTGGTCAGTGACCTAAGCTGCCATGAAAATACAGTCTTCTGGAAGCCATGATATTCTCAGGGAACAACAGTTGGCATACCTTCAGATACTTACCATTACCTAATATCTTTGGTTTATTAGCTGGACTAAAGCATATGTTATGTAGAATAAGAAGTGCTAGATGTTGGGTACTCTTGTGCTTGTATTTACACATTTCAATGATCTGGTCTAAAAATCCATTTATCTTCATGACCATCTGCTGTCCATCTTCTCCAGAAGATATGTTCAGTAGCAGCTTTAGCCAGAGAGTAGACACATTACCAGAATTTTTATTACTTCCTTTGGGCAATGAAAGAGATAAAAAGTTCTGCAGGAAGTTACTCTGTTAGAAAGAAGAAAAAGGGTTTTAGAACTTATAGTATTCTATGCTTGTTCACTGTTGTTTAACTTTCCAGTCTACATACTTGACCAAACACCAGTACTATGGTTTAATTTACATATTACAGGTAATCCATTATTAGTCAAGGATTTTTGAAAAAAAAAAATACATATGAGAAAGAATCTACTGCTTGCTTAAAAAGTTAATATGGTAACATACATTTTCTTCTATAATAATTTATGCAGTGTAGATACATAAAAGTTGATCCAACACAACACATTTCTTTAAAAGCTAATTCCCACCCTACATAACCTTTTTACTTTGCACTCAGTGCTTTTACCCAAAAATACGCTAGAAACATTTTAAGTGAATTAATGCACTACTTAGGTAATGCACTCTTGATTCCTTATTTATTATTGCATGCTATTAGCAAATGTTAAAGGTATCATAGGATGTCTCAAGTTGGAAGTGACTTGTAGAAACCTACAGCACCACTCCTCCCTTCACTGACAGTCAGATAATGTCCTCTATTTTTGCAAGCTTTGAAGAAAAAGAACTGTGCAGTGATATGACAAACACTATCTCAGGGTTTGCCCCCACTTAAGGAGATTCTGAGAAGATGAAAACTCTATTCCCCTGTGTTCTAACAAATTCCTCCGATGAAAAGATCCTTGACTAAATATTCCCAGCTTCACTGAATCTTGACAACATATACAAGCATCTGGTTGAAAGCAAGCAACCCAGCACACAAACTCATTGTGGCTTTCTTCATGTGAATATAATATTGGTAATTTAATTTTCACAGAGGGAATTGGTTATTCAGCATTGCTTCCACTTATGAAAGCAGAGCTCAAGAGAGAGAAGGAAGTACTATCACACTAGAGTGAAGCTCTGAAGAGTCTAAAAGCAAAAAACAATTCACAGAATATAACAGCTGCTACAGAAGAGATCTCAAACTATTTGTTTCTATTAAAAAATATGAGTATTAGCCACTTTGTAACAGTATGACCAGGACTTACATAATTAGCATCACAAAAAGGTATATTTCCCCCTGCATTTCTAACAGGTAATTAGGTCCAAGAACAGAACATTGTTAACGGAGATCAAAATAAACTGTTGCAATTATTAAATCACTATAAAAGATGCTAGAAACAAACACTTTTTATAATTTCTGTTGTGTTAGCTCATCTTATCACGTTACTACTACAGTTGACTTTGTACATGGTCTGATTTCATTTCTCAAGGTTTGAATTTATTTAAATGATCAAAGTTAAAGGGAAAGAGATTTTTCAAAGAACATTTGATAAAACAGAATAAGGATCATTCTATATACAAAATATAAAAACACATTACATACATTTGTATAATAAGGATAGATTTTTATCTAACATCCAATTACTGACTTCTTAAAACTTTTACAAACATTATGTTTCTTACAGTATGCCTAATGATTTATACAATGTTTAATTTCTTGTCCATTCACATGCAGTTTGTTCTACAGCATACTGACTTTCACAAACCACTAGTGACTGCTATCAATATATATGGGTATTAAAAATGCTACAACCCACTGAAACAGAGAGGCTACAAAAAGCTCTAGTAAAAATTGTCAGACTATGAATACAACTTAATTACACTCTGCTCTTAGGGAACACAACTGACTGAGAAGACACAATGGATTTGATTCCCACAGAAGCATTTCTATGTGATTACAGGACACTCTGTATTAAAATATGAGGGTTTATTAAAAAGGAAACCACATCCGTTGCTAAAATACAGATTATCATTTACTTACCTTCTGAATAATGCCTTTACAGTCATGAGACAGAGCAAGGTTAGACATTAGACAAAAGACCACCTGCTGAACTGGGCTGTTATCATTTGACACATGGGAAGCCAGTTTCAAGATGTAATGCATTAATGAATTGCCAGTTGCACTTCGTGCAGAGGGAAGCGATGATTGTCCACCACTGGCCCAACAAAGTGAAGCACAACCTTAAAGCAATGAGACATTTATCATATTAAAAATGCAGATATGTTTTTAAAAGAAAAATATATAGAAAGAACAGTACAACTGCTCAAACATGCGAGATGGTACTTTTGAAAGGATTTGTTTGATAGCTTTTCTCTGAACCACAATGAAGTCAATAGGACATGCTTTTAATAGAAATGTGACTGAATGTGGCAGTTTACTGGAATAGGCCTCTACTGTTCTATTGTTCTAGAATATAAGAGCTGATTCCACTATTAAATAGAAGCCATTGCACCATCTCAGAAACTCTCCTTAAAAACTGGAACATATCTCTAATTATACAATTATCTGGCAGTTGAATCTGAAGGGATCCTCTGAAACTGGTTCAGAAAAAGAGGTCTCTGTATAATCTGAAAGGATTAATATAAGTTTCTTAGAATATTTTTCTGAGAAATAGAAGCACTGTCTGCAGCTGTCATTACATTGCACAACAGAAGAATTCACAATCCTATGCTTCAGACCTACAAGCTTGAATTAATACAGCAGCAAGGAACAACTATGTTACCAACCTAAGATAGATAAATGCCTTCTGCACAAATATAGATATGTCTCTTTTTAGTGGCATTAGCCATCAGCAACAACAGTTAACTTCTTACATGACAAAAATAAACAAAAATGACACAATATTTAACTGTAACAAATATTTACATGCATTTCTCTGAATATGCAGAGGAGGAGTGGTTAACCAGTTCAGAGCAGGTAAATTTGGGACACCCCATAAGCCAGCTATTCCAAACTTGCTCTTATCAGCAAGAAAAACAAAAATGCAGCCTTGAGTCTCTTCAGTTTGATTTCTCGCACATGGACAAAAAAAATCTTTATGAAAAAAAGCCATTGCAAGCTCATTTAAGGTCAGGATGATCTTATATTTAACTTAAAAAGAATCGTATTTTAACCATGTGAACTTTTTTATGGTATCTTGACAGGAAGAAAGGAACAGACACTTTTGTGTGTCTTTAATCCACTTGCAAATCATTATCTATGATTTGCTAAATCTAAATAACCAGAATATGGAATGAGACAAATCAATGCTAGAAAAAATTTCAGGCCTCTAGTAGTGGGGAT
Organism: Petroica traversi; assembly: GCA_025920805.1. NCBI lineage: Eukaryota > Metazoa > Chordata > Aves > Passeriformes > Petroicidae > Petroica > Petroica traversi. The sequence goes on from JAHLSL010000019.1 coordinate 18,802,073, forward strand.
AATTATCAACGGAAATAAAAGGTTTTCTCAAATGAAAAGGAAATTCCTTATGAAAAATATAAAAATGCAAGCTACTGAGTCCAAGGCATCGATAAATTTTAAAAATTTAATACAAAATCTAATTGCATTGACTATTTCAAACCAGAATATTCTCAATAAGGACTGAGGTACAACCCATATAAAGTACTGATACACTGTTCTCCATTAAAGAATTCCTAGGATAGTACTTTTATAATATACTCCTCAGCTTGGCAGGACATTCAAAGTAACCTTCAAACATAATGGTTTGAATTTAATGATATTTAATCCTTCAGTATAACTGTACTGTTGCTAAATCTAACACTTTGAAACCAGATCTGAACAAAAGTCTTGAATGCATTAAAATCAAAACTCTTGTTGACTTTGGTGGACCAGTGCTTTTACACTTTCCTCTTGTGGTAGCAATAGACATTCTTTTCCCTTTATTGTGCTTTTCTCTCTTAATTGTTCTGGTGAAATATTTTTATGTATTCCACGGCAGAGTGATTTTCATACCTGCAGGATAGTTTGCAGTGTAGACACAAAGCAAATGCAGAGCAATTTGCATTGAGGAATCATCTGCTAAAAACCATGGCCACAGAGAATGCAGAGCAGGAACAAGATGATCTTTGAGTGCTGCCATCTACAACAACATGAGGAAGAATCTATAATGCTATCAATACTTTTAAAATGAAATATAGAGTGAGAAAAACATATTTTTATCTTATGTATTATGCCATAGTTTAAAAGACTGTATGGAGAACTGACACCATAACTTCAACCACCAATGAATTTAACTCTATGTCAGTCAAAAACAGTGAATATCTTAATTACTGAAAGACATGAAAACAAAAGTAAATATTTATTCATTTCAACTGTTCTTGTTCAAGAACTCTCTATTCTTAAGTTTTATTCAATTCCTTCTAAAGTAATTATTGGAACTGAAAAACATGGAAATACAAGAATGCAGTTGTATACAGAGCAAATGATAGAAATCTTCAGTTTTCAACAACAACCCCCTTCAATCCTCCAAACGATTCTTTCTGCAGATCCTGATCAAAACAAGAAAAACATTCCGCAATAATCTTAGCTGAGATTATGGCACAACAAAGTTATGGGGATTTCAGGGATAATCAGATGGCCTATTCAGCCCCAAGTGTTTGGCATACAAAAAGGATGTTAATATATGCCCTGGAAAAGGGGTACACCTGGAAAGCCAGGAAATCTTTTAGTTCCACCAATGTGTTTGCTAAAAGTAGTCCAAGTTGTATAAATAGCACAAGTAACACAATGCCAAGAAAAATTAAACTGTGAAAGTGGAAATAAATGTGTGAATGGTACCAGCAGTAAGAATGAGGAAGAGCAGAGATCAGAAAGAAAGAACACAGGAAATAGTGAAAACAAGTAATGTAGTATTTTCCCTATGGAAAGAAACAGGTAGGCAGAATAGAAGTTGAAAAGAAATTGAAAAGAACAGAGAAAAATACAAGAATAAAATGAGAAGAAGACATTCAAGATTTTGAGCAAGAAAAATGATTTTATAAAAAATGGACATAAAAACAAAATTGTGTTTTGGAGAAAAATAAATAGCAAATTATTATTTAGACTTTGGGTTTTGTTTGGTTGTGCTTATTTGGTTGTGGTGGTTTTGGGGTTCTCTTGTCTTTCAGAAAGGGAAAAGAATGAGAGGAAACAACTTTCTAAGATCTGAAGTGTATCTCTATGTGCCTTTCTGGTGACCCACGCTTTTCTCCACATCCATTTTTCATATTATATGCTTTGAAAAATAGAATTATTGACTTATTCAAAGCAGAAGTGGATATAAAAGATAACAGCCATCTGAAACTACTGGGAGATGATGTTTCCATAAGAACACTGAGTTCCTAATACATATGTGAAATATTTTTAGGAAGTGGGAATAATAATGAAACATGAAGTATTTCTTGCCATTAATATCAAACTTAAATTTAGCCAGCTTGAAAATAACTTCGAAGTAGAAAAAAAATTATCTTCATTCAGTAACTGAATGTGGTCACATTACTTCAGAATAAGAGTACTTACTTTGCATTCTTCATTTTGAAAGAGGCAGTTTCTAAGGAGCTGCATAGAACACCTTACCTCCTTGATAAGGTTATCCTCCTATTCAGAGAAAAATAATTGAAGATCATCAACATCAGACCAGAATGAATTTTGAACAAGAAGGAAAGATATTTCAAAAGAAGAAGTGCATATCTAAGGTATCAACGTTTGGGTCACGTCTCCTCAGCAGTTTTCTTCTGATTTTAGGTAGAATTCATCTCAGCTAGCTTCAAGCACATCTACTAAAGACATTTATAACCAGTAACTTATCATCCTTATCTCTATAACCCACAGATTCTATATCTATGGGCACCAATCTGACCAAATGCAGAAATCTGTAATGTTGAGCTCCATTTCTCTTATAACTAATAAAGAACGGGTGGGAACTTTCTGAGTATTTGTTCCATCCTAAAGCACACATCTAAAACAAGTCAAACGAATCACTCCCTAGAAGCATTTATTTTCTTCCTTAGATAAAAACAAGGTTAAATTAGCTTTGTCTTTCAGACCCTGAGATGAGCTCAGTTGGAGCATGGTGATAATAATGCCAAGGGGTGGGATTGACCTCTATACACACTATTCACTTAGGAACTGGATTTTATGATCCTTGGGAGTCCCTTCCAACTCAGAATATTCTGTGATCTCTACAGCTGGTCAGGTCAATCCATCCTATATTCCCAGGATCTTAGTTTTCTATCCTAATTTAAAGATAGAAGCTATAAATAACTTCTACTCTGATAAGAATATTACGAAAATAAATACAGACTTTTGGACAGTGAAGTGCTACACTGAGATTCAAGTTACAAGTAAAATCTATCTTCATGACAGAGCTGTGACACTACATGGTAGTGATGGCTGACCTAACTCCTATAAGGGTGACACACTAACCAACTTCTGAAAGATGACCAAATTCCAACAAGCTTGTTCACCACAGGATACTATTTCTGTCTTATCAAGCATAAAGGAACAAAAATGTAAAATAGGATTCATACTCTATCTCAGACAAGGTGAAGAAACAATGCATGCTTATAAATCATAATGTGCTTATATATAATAAATCAAATATTTTATGACATTTAGAGATGAAGCAAGAGTCTACTGCAAAAAGGTTAACAAAAGCCAGGTGTAGCAGATCAGGAAGAAACATAAAAGTCATTACTACAAATACATTTTATAACTTCTAGCCAAATAAAATTCTAACTCTAAGACAGGACTCATAAGAAAAGAATTCTTTCAAGGAATTCTGTATGTATTAATTTAGTTAAAAGCATTAAAATGCCACAAGCTACAACTCATATTTAATGTACAAACTTCCAGGAGGCTGAATAAGTTATGGATTGCAATGATAGCAGTGTTTGCATGTATTTATTTTAAGATACCCTGATACTATTTTGACCGTTTTTAAAGTCTTGGCTACTTGTAAATACTTTTCATGCTCTTTGTTAACATCACAGTAATTATTGTGAAAGAAATGGAATAGCAAGTAAAACGCGTCCGTTGCCCTGAGAATGAAACTAGGTAAAACACATTTCTCCCGACAATTTAAAGAAGAGAAGCAGAAAAAGGGAAAAAGAAAAGAAGCTGTCATAAGTTTCCTTTGAGAATTGTGCCTTGAAGTGGGCGAAGGGGCAGTTTTGTGAATGATCAGCTACAACTACTGTGAGAGCAATGTCTCAGTGTAAACCACATGAAACTGTCATTATGTACCACAAATGATGCAGCAACCTACAGTCCCAGCTCAGCAGGGAAATCTGCCACTAAGTCTTTCGCAAATCTTTCAAAGAATTTTCAGTTAAGCATAAACAGTTTTTCTGAACTTTCTCAGAGGCTCCTTTCCTCCAATTTCTTTCAAGTTTTACATTCATCCTGAACCCAAGAACTACAAAGAACCAGTGGACTTCTACCTTACAGGACATACCAGGGCAGGACACCTTTCAGCCTCCCACCCTTGAAAAGGTAAAATGTATGTATTTAGGAGATACAAGAAAAAATATGATAGCTTTCAAATGTCAGGGTCAATTGTAATTTTTTTAAGAGCTCATTGTTGTAAAACACAGTTCCATACTCTCACAAATCAAGGCTAATGTCTGTATCAAAACCTCAGAGAAAAATACTTTAGCTGAAGCAATGCAGAAATATCCGACAGGAAGATGTTTTCTGCAATTTCTGCTTTATGTGGGAGAAGATATCAAACTTGACAGAAGAGGTTACTGCCTGTATTTCATTAATTCTCCTAGATGAAAGTGGCAGAAAACAAGCAGATTGCAACAAAAACCTTATGAAACTATTGTATGATGGCAAGACATAATTTACGTCTAAATGTGGTAAAGAAGATTTGGGTGACATGAGAGTCTGGAAGACTGGAAGGGAGGTTGAAAAAGAAGGCTAAATAAATAAATTATGAATGGAGAGAAGCTACTGGGAGTGCAAGCAGTGGAAGGACCACAAGTATGAAGTTAAAAAAACCCAAAACTGACAAAAAGTTGAAAAACAAGGTACAATTGAGTCTGATGACAAGAAACTGAGATGTCCAGACCAAGTCTGAAGGAGATCAGAAAAAAAAAATTGAACTGAAAGCAAGATAATAGGAGAGTAAAAATATCTATGACTTATGTGTGTAAGAAGACTGGAACTGGTTTGGGGATGGAAGGGAGATTAACTGATACAAATAGGAATAGACAAAATCAAAGTAGGTAGTTGAAAGATACAGGAAAAAAAAAAAACTTAAGAAAACAAACAAAAAAAATTGCAGAAACCGGATGGAAAAAATTAACGGATTAGAGAGGGCCATGAAGTCAAGACTGAAAGTCCAGCTAAGATTGAAAACAGTACTCTGATACTGCTATAAAACTAAATATCATCAATTACAAGCATGACAGATTACAAAAGGATGAGATGTGTACGTGAGTGAATGTCTGAAACTGAATTTTGAAATCTCAATCAGAAGCCTGCTATTTGTTGCTTTCAGCCAAGAAGGACTAGTTGCTAATTCTGATTACCTGGACTAAATGCGGGAAGTCCTGAATCCTCCAATTAATCAAAAAACCTGAGATAGAACCAGTAATTCAGAGGCTGATCATGTGTTGTACTTTGCATGTGGACTATTGAGTTTAGGCAAACAGAAGCTTGGAGTTCTGGAAATAAAAGTTAGTGGCAAAAAGAAGGATGCCTGAAAAGAGATGGTCCCTGACAGAAGAATATGAAGATGGTCCCCAAAAAGAAAATGAAGATCCTGGCAGGAGGAATAAGCTGGCAATTGGGAGAAGATCCTGAGGACCAGAGAGATGCATTGAGAAAAACATCAGGACACACCCAGGGGCCTTGTCCAGTGAACACCCAAGACTGAGCAGCTGCAAAACATGAACTGACATAATTTTCTGCCTGACATTCATGAAGAAGCAGTCATCTCTATGCTGGAAAAGGTAGTTGAGACCTAGTGAGTCCGCTGGGTGGAAGAGTATGAGAGATAATTAAGCTGGTAAAAGCTCTAAAATAATTGAATCTTATAGAAGCCCCTGGATCCTCTTCAAGTGGCCATTTATTCTGTCTCACCTATGATAGATACAAGCAGTATCTGCCACAAGAAAACATACGAACAAACAAAAGAAACTTATCCTATCAGTGTTCTGGTTTTTATAGCTACCTTTTTTCTCTGTGCTTTCCCAGGCTTTAGGGAATCCAAATTCAGCTGTGCGTGAATATGCTTCATGTTTTCTATACAGCTGTCTATCAGGTCAGCTGGAAGACAAAAACCAGTAACATTTATAATTACATTCATAAAAAAATATTTTATTAAAACCTTTCTGGCAATGATCTTGTTGCTAGCTTCTTGAAATCAGGAAGTAACCAACAGTTTCTGAGGTGAAGTGCATCTAGTTGAATGCTCTCAAGAAACAAGAACACATTTGAGTCCTCTTGCAATGAAGTCCCATGAGATGACTGCCCAAAGGAAGGACTGGTGAGATTAACAGGGGAAGCTGATTTAGGTGGAAAGGATTACAATCCATAACTCTTCAGGATAGCTTCAATGATGCTGCTTAGAAGCATGAAACTTCAAGATAATAGCGCATCCATTTATTTTACCCAACCTTTCCATAACAACAGCAGATTTGCTGCATCTGCGGTAAGACAAAGGAAAGCAACCATTCAGGTGACAAAGTGAAAAATGTTGAGTTAGGCTCTTTCCTTTGGATCTAGAGTCTATAAGCCACTATAAGATGATGGAGTGACTACATAAGTGGATAAGGCAAGAGCTACAGGTATCATCTGTCTGGACTTTTGAAAGGATTTTGACATGATCCACTAAAACATTTCCAAATTGGAGAGTTATGTAGTTGACAGGTGGACCAGATGGTGGATGAGGAATTGCTTAGATGGTCACACCTAGAGGGTAGCAGAAAAGCTGCACAGAAAAGCCCTGTTGGAGCAAGTCCACAGGCAGACCACAATAATCCTGAGAGGGGTCTAATACAATTATGAGGACAGGCTGGGAGAGTTGAAATTGTTCAGGCTGGAAAAGAGAATGCTCCAGGAAGATCTGGTTGCACCCTTCCACTTAAAAGGAGCTTAAGAAAGATGGGGACAAACTGTTTAGTGGGGCCTGTTGCAACAGGACAAGAGGTAATGGTTTTAAACCAAAAGACACATTTAGACTAGATATGAGGAAGAAATTTTTTACAATGATGATGTTGAAACACTGGAACAGGTTGTCCAGAGAGGCGGTGGATCCTCCACCCTTGGGAACATTTAAGATCAGGTTGGACAGGGCTCTGAGTAACCTGAAAAAGTTGAAGCTGTCCCTGATTATTGCAGGGGGGTTGGCTTAGATGGTCTTTAAAGGCCCTTTCAAATGCATTCTATGATTCCATGATAATGGGATAATTCTAGCGGGAAGAGATAGCCTCCAGAGGCCATATAACCAACCTTCTGCTCAAAGCAGAGTAAGCCCTAAGCAGGCAGCTTTATCCAGCTGGGTCTTGAAAATGTCCAAAGACAGAGACAGCACACTATGTCTAGCACTGCTTTACTGCCTTCAAAGGGCAAATATTTATTTACAGGCAGTTTGACTCTCAGGTTTAAATTTATGCCCATTCTTCCCATCCTCATATTCCATACACAGCTGCTACAAACCTGTCTCCAACTTCTTCACAATATCATAGGCACGAGAAGGTCCTCCCAAAACCTTCTTTTCTACAGGTTGAACTTAAGTCAGTTCCCTCAGCCTCTTCTCTAAGGACAAGTGAACACAACTGCCCTGATGGCCCTCTGGTGTGTGTTGGCTCCAGGTTTGTGGACATTGCTGTACTGGGCCAAAACTGGATGCACTATTCAAGATTTAGTTTAACAAGTGGTAAGTAGAGGAAAGAATTGTTTGCCCTTGATCTACTGGCTGTGCTCCTGATAATACAGCCTAGGATGCTGTTAATCTTCTCACATTCAGCTTGCCTACCAGGTTCTTTTCAGCTCGCCAGTCAGCCTGCCTCTACTGCTGTAAGGGCTTGTACCTTTTGAGGTACAGGAGTGCATTTTTAACTTAAAGTAGCCCTAAAGAGCTGAACAGGTGATGTTAGAGCTACAGGTATCTTTAGAACACTGCTCTGAACGCCAGAAAAACACTCCTCTTTTCTAAGATCTGTGTTGCACAACAGCAAGGATGACTTGAAGGCTGCTCTAGCATAGAATGATGCACTTCCTGCACAGGAAGCGCTTTCACAGGAAGCGAGATCTTAGATGACCTAGTAGGTCATCAACAGAAGAAGGACCCTGGTTGAAGCAAGGGCTGAGTACAGAACCAATACACTGGGAAAGAGCAGAAAGCGGAAGACTTGAAGTTGAGTTTTCTACCACTATAGGGATCAGACACTGAGCAGATCTGTCTAAGCTATTTAAGTGTAGTGTAGGTTTAAAAAGTGGAAAAAATAACTGAGAGATGTAAGTTAGAGGAAAGCACCCAAGACAAAGTGCACTTGGGCTCATCAAAAGCTATAAAACACATGATACATGAGAAATGCAAATTCACCACTCTCCCTTGTATTCTAGAGGGCATAAGAAGCCTTTGATTAGAAATTGGTTTACTACTATGAAGGGAAGAAAGTCCTACTTAAACTGTAAAATGGGACCAAAGAAACAGAGTCAGGGAAGAACAAAGAAGTCTCCTTTTGTTCAGGTACAGCCAGAACTGAAAACATAGGGCATACTTTCACCTACAATTATTAGAAGATACTGCCAGTGAAAAAATCTTCAGTTTCTAATGGATGAATATGCCATTAGTGTAAAAGCTAACAGGTCTGTTCTTCAACACAGAGCTATGACTTCACCACAAGGTTTTAAACTGGCTACAACATAATATTTCATCTCCAGCTGAAACTTTAATAATAAGATTTCTTAGTGAAAATCTGAAGAAACCTTGCCACTGAAACCTAGGTTTTCTGCCTTGAAAAAAAAAATTAAAATTACAATTTAAAGGTAATATGTAAAACACCTGCAAGCATTTGATTCATAAATCATTTAACATATATTTTGACATGCTCACCTTCCAAAGCACATTTCTGAGCAGTTTTACTGACAGCTAACAGAGACAGCAGTGCATTTGTAGCAACTTCTTTCAGCATATCCTTTGAAGATTTTCTTTCACAGACCTACAAAAATGGAATATCATTACTGAAATGAAAAAGTGACCATACTAAAAGTAGTATTCATAACTATAAATAGGTTGTCAGAGCCAATATTTTCATTTGGATGATTTATCACTGTACTCCTATATACAGTTCTCCCTCTCTATATTCATGTTTACAGTCTGCATTAAAGTGTTTCATTATTTTTTGTAACTAATTTTTTTTAATTAAGTCTTTCTTCTTTTGCTCCTAAGCCCACTCCTCTTACTCTTCGCTTTACATTCTACTTTTCTAAGGCCTAGATTCCAAATCCTGGTATTCCACATTTTTCCTGTATTCAGGAATAGGCTTGGTATTGCAGAAAATTCGCTGACGTGCCTTTAGTGCAATCTCACTTTCCTTCTACACAGTGATGATGAAGAGATTAAATGCAGTGAAATTCCTTTAAAAAAATCACTGGGAATTATTTTAGATACTCTTCTAGACAGTGAAAAATGCCAGCTCACCTTAGCTTTGTGAGCATCATCACATTTCTAATAACCTAAGTATAATCTGTGTTTTTGAAGGAATATTTACTTCGAGACATAAAAAGATAGTTGAAAGACAAGGAGCAGCCTGTGCTTCATGTATTATCAACTAGAATGATTTGTCTATCCAGCAATTTTCTTTAAAACACTATGCGAGTTCTGACATCCAAAATAACAGAAAACAGCATCCATTGCAATCAGAAAAATATAGAAAAATAAGAAAGTTGCTTGATCACAGTAAAAAGAAAAACATATTTTAAAGTTAGTAAAAAAATACAGTATCTTAAGAAGATCTTAATACTTTAGAAAGAAATCTCATGAGTACCTATCTATAGGATCTCATAGATTTTAATTCTACATACAGCACATATTAATGGACTAACAATTTTTTCAAATTTTGACACGCAATAAAATATCAACATATGATCTAAGGTCATCATTTATTGAAGTGTTCACCATAATCAGGGGTGAGTAGGTCAAAGAATAAAGACCAGTAAATTAATAACGAGAAAAAATCCAAACATCTTATTGATAAGGACAACTGACACCAAATCACAGCACCTGAAGCATGGACTGGGTTCTGTGTTTATAACAAAAAAGAAATTTACATTTAGACTACAATTGTTTTTATTAGATCAGGTGTGAAATCTCAAATCTAACAGCAACACAAGAATGTTTGAAGCAAATTAACTGTTTTGATGCTCTGATAGGTGAGGGTTTGTTTTCAAATTAAAGAATTTAGCTGTTTGAGTACTTAAAAGTATAAAAAGCCTTAAAGTTTAAACTAATTTACACAAGCCAGGAAGGAAAAAAAATTGCTGAGTTCCTGCAATCCTGCATAGCCTAAGATGTAGGTTTTGTGATTTATCCACTCAAAGGTTTTTGCCCTTTTAAATTGCTAGCTAGTTTTACTTTTTCTTAATATTCATGAATATTTTAGTAATAAAACCTCCCCTATTTCCCTATCAACCTCTTGGGTATTTTCCTGTAAGTATTATGTGGCAAACAAGAACTGATTCAATAATTAAGGTGAGTTGTTTTGTACCTGTATCTTTTTCAAAAGTTTTAATTTCATCTTACTATTTTTAAAATTTTAACGTGAACACTAGCAAAATTCCATTCTTTCTTGAAACATGCTCTTTTATGCATTTTTTTCTTACTCTGCAATCAAGAACTGCAGTTCATAATAAAAAAATTTATGTCAAGCGTAGGGAACACAAGTAATTAAGAATTAATTAATGATTAACTACTAGTTGAATGGAAAAAATAACTCTATAAATTTATAATGCCTTATGCCAACAGATTCTGTAGTTTTAAACTACTATAAAAGTATTAAAATGAGAACGGACATTTAATTTTTTTTTAAATTATGTCACATAAATCCACAGATCTGGCTGTGTTAGTCTGCACCTACTGTAAGTTAGTTGAAGGGGAGATCACAGTCTTTCTAGGGAAAAGAAGTACGAATATTTGAGAGTTTATGTGTAGATTATGATTTCCTTATTATTGTTATTTCTGATCTTGAACACATGTACACAAGGATGAATGTATATATACACAAAACAACCAAAGCCTTTCATAGCCAGCAGCTGCGCTTATCTAGATTTCATGTATGTGATAAGGAATACCAGTTTTAGATCTGGTCTACTAATATTCACACCTGCACACTGGGTACTAATTTAGCATTTGCCACTGCATAGATCAGGTAACCTGTACATTTTATATATTCAGGATGATTAATGGAGATAACGGTTTGTTTGAAAAATCTCTCATCCTTTTCTATATTAGCCAGTTATTTGCTTGACTGCTTCTCTTTGAGAGCGCTTCTCCTGAAGAGAGTCCATATTTAAATCTTTTAGGTTGTTTTTCCATTTTTATGGTGGTTTTGTTTAGGTGTTTGCTGTTTTAACTACTTACTTCACATCCCATCGGCTCCTCATTCCACTGTCCTCTCAATGACCACTATGAGCGGTTGTAAACAAATACATGTATTTTGATCTAAAAAACTGATGCTGTTTCTTCCCTAATTCTCTTATCCCTTTGGGAAGATCACAGCAGCTCTGTAAGGACCCAGAGAGCATAGGCTATCTTTTGAACTCTTTAATGAACAAAATGCAATGTCTATCTACATCTCTGAACAGTTAAAAAGCATTTTAAAAGCTGGTATCTCTTACAATTCTTAAACTCTACCTAATATCCTTTTACTGACCTGGCTGCAGTTCATTATTCATTTTCTGCCCTCACCATGAGAATCATCCCTTTTTGCTGGCACACACTGATAAGCAATTATGCACACTTGTATGAAAACAGAGGAATGTTACAATATGTCTTTATCAGACATACTCTCATGCAACCATACTTCTTGTGCCAGAGCCAAGGAGTGTTGTTTCAGGCATATATGCAAGCACTAAACACAAAAACCTACGGGATATTTCGTAAACTACAGGATTAGAATGAAGCGCCCCTGTTTTGCTTGAGTCACTGAAAATAGTCCTTGAGTCCTCATAGGAAAACGCTGTGCACTGAAATGATCTGAAATTAATTGCCAAAGGCATAGAGAATTCTGGTTTCGGTGGCCTGTAGAGTGACCAACAAAAACCCTACCGGGAAGTTTTCCTCCCTGAAAGACAGCAGGATCTCAGTGGACAAAACACCATGCCCCAATAGATACGACAGAGCCACAGTGCTGCAGCAGAGCAGTAAAGGAACAAAGTGTTTGTGACAGATACCAGAACAAGGTTATACTTCAAGAATTCAGCTTCCATACAAAGAGAGGAGGTGAATACTACGAGAGCATTCTTTAAGTCACACCATCCAATATATGACTAATAAATGTAAAAAAAAAAATGCTTTACATATAAAAAAAGTATTAAGACAATTATTAAAATAATAATTATAGGATAATTTCAGAACAATAGAAATTGTAAGTTACATTATATAAAATGTGCATCATTCAGCCAATACACTACACTTCTAAACATAGATCACTATTACTGTTACAGTGATCTGTAAACTGTGTATAAATTAAAGGACAATAAGCATATAGATAAAAAAACTAAGTAGTGAAGGAAAACCAACAAGACACCAATTTCACATATAATTTTGCTTATTACTAACTGATGGAAGACATTTTACCCAAAATAAGGGAAGGATTAAATATAAAGGAGGTAAAAGAACAAAAATGCAAAAATATATCCTGTAATCACATTGCTGAATTTTAAATACCTGTATAATTAATGCTGTAAGTTGAGCTACTGATGCCTGGCAACCTTCAGTGTGATCCAGAAGAAAGCTAATAGTTGGATTCTGACCTACACTCTGTTTATCCTGCAGCTGTTTTCTTCCTTCCTCATTCAAAAGGACAGAGAAGAACTGCAAACTAGCCATATATAAAGCAGGACATGTGGTAGACAGATGAATACAATCATAAATGGTATCTAAAAGGTTAAACAAAAAAATTAATATTTTTACATTTCATTATGAATAAAGCTCAAGCATACTTTAGAACACAGAAAATCTTATCAAAGAAAGCATGTGAACCCAGAAGCAACTGTCTTGTGCATTGCCCAAGGAATTCTACACATTCCATGCATCTAACAAATCTTTAAAAAAATCTAAGAAAGAAAAATCTGAGTTTTATAAGGGTTTATTGAATTAATTGCCCTGCATTCATTTGACTATAAAACAAAAAAGCAATCTCCATTTCATCTGAATCACTCATTTGTCCAATAATTTTTTGAACTCTCCTCATTTTATCAACAGATTACATTATAAACCCACCAGTATCCATTAGCTGCTTTATTTGCAATTGGATTTGGATTCACTAGATCTTTTAACATGCACAAGGTTGTCTGGACTATATTCATACTTCAGTATTGAAGCATGTCAGAGAATCTTGCCTAATTATGCAAACATCTAATGTAAGAATAATTAAAATACAATAAACAAACTTCTGTATAATAATCTTGGATTCCTATGTCATCTCCCCTCAAAACTTTGCTTTCCTTTTATGCAAGATATTTTAAAAGAAAGAAGGGAAAAACAAAATTAAGTGCTAATGGATCATTTCACAAATGCCACATTTGGTTAAGGTTTACAACTAAAATCACTCATCCATACATGTGAAGAAAACAATACAAGTCAGTCAAGCTCTGGACACATTGGTTTTCATTGTGGATATCTCATTAGCAACTACTTAATAGCATCCAAACAGGAATGACACCCTTTTCTATTTGTCTATTAGTTGCTAGGAAAAAAACCATCCAGGAATAGTCATTACCAATTATTGCTGTACAGTGATTTGCAAGGGCTGCTGTCACAGATGGAAAAGATGTCTGGCTACTTTTCCCCAGTAATGTAGCTAGAAGGCTGAAAAAGTCTACCCACGTTTCATGAAGTACAGATGTTAACTCGGGATCTGCAAAGGTAACACAGAAAAAAAAATCAAACTATCTACAAATGTGCACAAACCTGAAAACTGAGCCTGACCACACCTGTCCATTTATATGAAGGTGGTAGGTAAACGAAGACCTGTCTCTGTCTGATTATAAAGGAAACAAAGCACTTCATTACCTAATCCATCTTTGGGGCGTACGGTGAGAATCCTGAAGGTGTTCCCCAAGAGAGGTTTCAACAGTTCATCCTGGCTTACTAGATCAGAGTCCACCAATAAACATGATTTTAGAAGCCTGGACACCGATGACAAGTACTGAAGTAGTAACAAGACCTGTTAAATATTTGTAGAAAGATACCAAATAAAGCCATATATTTACACCTTCTGTATTATTTTAAATTTACTCACATTATGTCAACTGATTAATAACCTTTTGAATTAATATACACCACTTAAAAGGAATAATAAGACATGAATTTAAAATGTTACTCTTAATTTTTACTGTAGAAGATGAAACAGAATCCCGAGTCTGGAAACACATGTGTGTAATCAGTTTTCTAGTAACAATGCAGAAGTTCCTTGGGAGAAGGTCATGACTCTTGCATGTACAGCAGCACACTCATTGGAAGGTTACAAAGAAAACCATAAAAATGGTCATTAATACTGAGGAGTACATGTGTCTTCCTCAAAACAGAAGCAAAAATAAACACAAATTTATTTATTCTCCTAAGTTTTCTGCAGAAACACATTTCTTTAATTAGAGGAATAATTTTCTTCAAAATAAATCTGAATACAGAGCACCAGAAGCAATGAAATGGCTCCGTGCCATGAAACATGTTCTATACATTGCATATACAGAGTTAAATTTGATAAAAAGGTAGCTCTTTTAGCAGTAACTCTATATGCTTTGCATACATCTAAATTAGTTGAGGACCATGAAGGCGTCTGCAGGATCAGAGATGAAGCAAAGTAGCCAGGTTTGTTACAGACAACAAATATCCATTGTGTAACTATATCTGGCTTATACTTCAGTAACATACAGAAGAATTCTATTATATAATTTCTTCAAAGGCTAAACTTAGCTTATACTTTTAACAGACAATTAATTTTCAGGTTGGTCGTTCTAATTATAGTCCTAACACAGAAATTCTTCTATGTTGAATAAAATGGTTTATTTTCAATTGAGCTTAGTCAGAAGAATAAAGATTCACATGAATATAGCCTGTAGCAGTTTGTCTGGACTACGTTAATGAATATAAATTATGTTAATATAATTAAATTATTAACTTGAAAAAAATTAGGAAGTAACAAATGCTTCTCTGACCTGAGCTTTTACATGTTCTACATGACATCGATGACCCAATGGAGCTTTCAGTTCCAAGATACATCTTTCAACCAGATTAGCACTTACAAGACTAAAAGAAAATACACTAGTTAGAAATATAGTTAAATAATTGAACATTCTATTAACTTAACATTCCATAGAAGAGAACAATACAAATCAACATAGTAAAAATAAAGTAAGACGCACTTACTGCTAAACCCCACTATTTTAAGAAAGTCTAGTGCAATGGCAACTATAGTGGCAGTACATTGTTTCAAAATAGCTAGACTAATATAAATTCCAATAGCTGTTACTGCACTGGCAAAAATCAATTTTTTCTATTTGATTTCTTATTTTCTTTCCTCTAGAAGAATAAACAGGTCTGTGATAATATAAGCTGTATTCGCACCAGGGTTGTTGAGGTTTTTTGTTTGTCTGCGTTTCATTTTTGCCATTATTTGCACAATGCTCGTGAAAACTTTTACCAAAAAATGAAGGAATTTTTCATGCTGCACTCCAGGACTGCCAAACATTTTTTATAGACAAAAGAATTTGCTACAATGTTAGTGGAAACATGGAATACAATCTGAAGACTCCTTTGAAGTGGTTCCTCCTTTTAAAAAGAAGTAAAACACTAGGATCTATCATACAAATTTGGCAAGTTTTATTTATTCTCTTCTAGTGTGAGAATCTTTGGCTTATCTTCAAAATACAACTCAAAGAAGAAAATCATAAAATGAGCTGAAATTATGCAATTCCAAATACCTGACAAAACCCTAAAACATCATGAGAGGAACACAGTAGCCCTGTATAAGACATACAAACAAATGGAATCACCAATATGACTACCTATTCAGTGAAAAAAAAAAGGAAATAATTCTGATTCTTTTTTTCAGTTGATTGTATTAAAAAAAAGCAATTTTGAACACTACAGGAGCAAAAAGTGATCAATATGTTTAACAGTTTTAGTAAGAAACATGGGTAGATCTCATTCGAAGATTTTTTAAACGCCTTTGCTACACCTTGCTTGTAGTTCAACAGTTATTGATCTCATACCTGCTGAGACCTGTTAGCAAATGTGTTTGTTGAAGAGCAATTCCAGTATCTTCTGGCATGACAACCAGCAGGTTGTGCAGAAGGCTGCAAACAGCTGACAAAAGGGCAGGTGTGACTACAGCACGCTGCTTAGATAGAGCAGCAGACATGGGAGGATCATGTTGACTTGGAGATTCTGCTATGGTTGTATCACTTTGACCTAGAGTGTAAAATAAATTAAAAAAAACCAAAACAAAATAACCAAAAGACTAAATTACAACAGCTACATAAACCAAGTTTATTTGTATTTTTCACAAAACATCCAAGTCCTCTCTATATTTAAACTGTATATTCAGGAACTAATGAAAAAAAAAAGATTAAATCAGATACAAGAAATAGTTCTGAAATAAAATGCTCCCTCTACCACACATTAAATAAAGACAAGTAGCAAATTCCCAGTCCTTTCTTTAAAAGAAAAATATTTTTATTTGTACACAGCTTCCTCAACATACATGATTATAAATATATTTTTAATATTGTATTAGTTTTTATCTTTCTACATACAAAGAGAATTATATATGTCTTTGTGTACATATCTGCATGCAAATTCCTGTGAGCACATATGAAATTACAGCTCTACCATGACTGATGTGTAGAAAGCATGACTAGGTGCCAAGAAGAGAACCTGAGTTTCATTTCAAGCAGTACCATTTACATTTGCTTTTGCCAACTTTCATATTAAAGGAAGTGTTTAAAGTTTGTCTTCTGAACAACCACTAGAAGCATCAATTTCACCAGCAACATATAAGCTGTACAGCATGGCCAAACACTGAAATATGAGTGGGTGAATAGACTATATTTAGCATCAGATGCACAACTCAAGCTTGACTTACCTTGTGCCATAAGCCGATCAACTACAGTTTCAGGAATAAAACTGGCTGAACTTGGAACTGCTGCCTGAAGCTCAGTTACACTCCCCAGTGATGGTGATGTAGACAGAATCTGGAAATCCATAAAAAGGAAACTAGTTGGTTTCAGCTTTTACAGATTAGTCTTTTATTTATATTCTGCTTGGGAACAACCCATCAGAACCAATAAAATCAAATACAATGTAAATATTACTGATCAAAATCAATTTGATTAAATTTCATCCCCTATGTGTGTGTATATATATAATAAAACTCCATAAATTGAAACTATTAAAAGATGGGCAATATGAACAGTCTGAAACATTTCAGTTAAAAACTGATCAGTGCCCAGGTTACTGAATGAAATTCCTTTTCTTCATCCTTCTTTTTCATCCATATAATTGACTCAACCTACATTTGGATAAAGATAGAAAGACATTACTGAAGCATTTAAACTCAAATTTTTCATGGACTATTTGCTCTACTGAGAATATCAGCACTTGTCCCTTTGTACCAGAACACACTCAGATAAAAATATCACAAGTGCACTTGTCATCAGTCAAAGTTGACATCCCTGAGTCTTTTCTGACTCTGGGTACTTCTCTTAACCTTAATCCTGTGATCTTTAAATGTATTCATTTCATAGTGAAGGTATGAGATGTTGAAATGACAGTAGATAACTTTATTGACATAATACCATGCTCCTCCTACCAATTTTGCATTATTTACATAATGACTTTTGTGTGCTTTCAAAAGTTCCTAATGCTCTTGCATTGTGCTCTAAACCATGAGTTTAAGACTAGAAAACCCAGAGTCCAGCTAAATGATGTGCTTTTGTGACACAACAAGACCTGTAATCTGTTTCAGAGCACAGGACAAATATCTACCATGTCAAGTCACTCTTTCACTTCTGGTTTTTATTTTCTGGACAATTCACATCAGACAATTTTCTTCAAGCGTGTCACTACACAGAGCAAAGAATACAGAATGCTGGGGAATCCAACGAAATCTCAACACTTACAACTTGAAGAAGGGTGTTATTAGAATTTTCCTCACAGTGAGCTTTCTAAGAAAGACTGAAATATTTCAAAGGTTTGGGGGTTTTTTCAAGTTTTATTAAAATAACAGTTGGAATATATTTTTACCCAAGGAAATGTTAAAAGTGACTTAACAGACCAAAATGATGCATGAAAGGAAATCATACATCACTATTCCTAGCTACTGTATCCTTGCAATCTCCATGATGTAATTTCCTTTTCTCTCCCATTTTCCTCTGGCTTCCCACTATTGTTCATCCTACAGTCTTGAGTTTTTCTTCTCAAGCCTGCTCAGTTGTTCCTCAAGAAAAGTCAGAGGGTTATTGTAACACATAAAACAAGCTACAATAAGATGAGCGGGGGGGGGTGTCCAAAACCCAAGATTCACATAAAGCTTGGATCACATAAACACTGGACCAATGTTTGGCTAAATAATCTTCTTATTAGCAAAAAGCAGTAACAAACTATACTCAGTGATTGAAATTCAAATTCTATTTTGATTTCACGAATAAAAAGCTTATTTGCCAATTAAAATAAGTTATTTAAAGTTTTCCTTGCTAATTTAAATAATTATTAAAATCTATTATTTATATCAAACCAATCTGTATTCACACATGGCAAATTCTGCATTTGCATTATACTTCAATTCTGTGCATTCTAATAGGTGACAAAAACTGTAACACTTTTCCCTAAATATTACAAACTCAAGATGTAACTTCTAACAGTCCAAAAACCCTAAAAGGACTTTAACTCTACAGAAAGTCATTTTACAGATATTATTATGAATTTTACAACCTTTATCAGCTACGTCTGATATAACTGTTCTTTATCTTCTACAACTCTCTAAACACTTGGGGCAAGAAAATAAAAACAAGTTCTCAGTTATGTTAAAAAAATACATTTTTAAAAAATCAGCAAAAGCTATATGTGGTTAGAAAAGTACCATCTTTCTGCACTGATGGAACATTTATTGATAATTGATTCTTAGAGGGAAATAGGTTAAATCAATACATTTTCTGCTGTCATAACAGAAAACATACAGGAGGAATACAATTAAGTTGTTTGCACATTGTTTCACTCTCTAGGAAAAAAAACAGGTATTACCACTTTTATAAGCCACCTTTGATAAAGATGAACTGGAAGTCTGGGACACAGCATTTAGTAAAGGATATTTACTACTGCCACCATATTGTTCCTGGGAGCAATGAAGCATTGTGTCGCCTAACAGTGAAACTTTGTAAGTGGATGTAATAGGGGAAAAGCTTCTGTGTGTGTCGAGAGGGAGAAGACAACTGCAGATGAGAACTAATTCAAAAGAATACAAAAATTGTCAGAGTGGAAACACAGGAGAAATGTGAGAGTTTTGCCATTTATCTACTAGATAGGAATAAAAGGTCTTTTCTTAACCTCTAGTACAAAAATCCCTCTGGCATTGCTTTAATAGGCTTGCAGTGATTAATTCTATTCAGTTCCCTTTTCAAAGGCTTAAATCACTTAACTGTATAGCACTCTGGTAACCACGGTTCCAGAAAATAAAGCACACATTTTGATAAAAAATAGCAACAAGATCTCATAGGAAAGAATGGCCATGACTTAAAGCTGTCTGGGAAACGTCTGTAGATTTTTAGCCCACATCATTTTTAGCTCAAGTTTTTAAATAACTGCTCATTTTGCTAAAATGTCCTGGACACAGAACAGCCCTAGCATATTTATGCAGTCTAAAGCAAGTTGGTATCTCCATGAAGATCGGTGATCTCTTATCATATGTACTAAACACAAACCAAACATGTTGGTTAAAACAAGAGTAAGGATTTGTCTTCTCTAATAATAACATGAATTATCATTTAAAGTCTTTATTCTATAAAACACCAAGATTATTAATCATCTCAGAACTGGACTTTTTGCAGTATCCACATTCCAGTTCACAGAAAAATAAAGATAAATTTGACAAAAATCTGTAATCCACTGGGATCTTAAAGACACAAAATACAGTGCACATGAGTTAACACAGTACAGGCAATCCATTTCTACTGTCTTTTTCTATCACATTGAATCATTGATTTCATTCCCACAGGACTACTCTTTACTCTTTAAAAAGAGCAAAATTTTACTTAGGGCCTCTGCAAAATTTCTGACTATCTTTTTAATTTTCTCAATTTTTCTTTCTGCAAATTTGGAAAAAATAATTGGGGATGGAGGAACAAAAGATGAAGCCGAAAAGTAATTTAGTTGCAACTTTCAGTTAAGGTCATATGACCGTATGTAGAGGGCAGGTCAAATAAAATGAAATCTGGAAGCAAAGGAAACCGATAGAACGTTAGGGATAGAAACAGATATGTACATACCTAGATCAACTTTTTTTTTTAAGTTATTAAAATAACAGAGAAGAGTTTTCAATAGAAACAATTAAACTTGGTTTGATTGCTCATTCTCAAATATTTGTGGGTGTTTTCATCAAATCATTAAAACACATTTCTCCCTTCAGTAAGATCTGCAGATTCCTTTCCATCTGTGATGGGGAAAGCACGCCATCTCGTGGGCTTGGAATAACAGTATCTTCTTGGCACCATCAACATCCAGCATTTACCAACAAACTTCACAATTTTTTGTAATGACTTCATAAATACATTTCTTTACTCATACATCAAAATAGAAATTGGGTTGAGCTGCAACCCAAAAATTTGAAGTTTAGGTTATACAGGAATAAATTACAAATGCCTGATTTCAGGACAAGTTTGAATTTTCAGAAGTATTTCCTAACTTCACTAGATAGACAATTCAGGTAACTTCCCTCTGAAATACAGTTTTCAACCAGCCTCCATTAAACTTATGCTCCTCCATCTTTTTTCTCCTAATTAATAGTGGCATTGGAACATCAGACCTCTACATCTTGTAGCTTGGAAATTTGCAATACGTCATGTCAGCATTGGCATTTTTTTAAAGGTAAGATTTAGTTAACAAAAAAAAAAAAGAAAAAGAAGTTCACAGCTGCCAAAAACGTCCACGAAGGATAAATGGAAATTAAACTAAATTCCAGAAATGACAATCAAGGTCTTAGTATGACATCTTCGTATGTGTCAGGGAAAGAAGGAAAACAAAACAAAAAAACTCTATAAAACTCCCATGGTTAGATGTAAGAGCATAATTTTAGGAAGTATGAAGTCTACAATGTGTAGACTGATATAAATTAGTGTATCTTAGTATTACCCTGTGCTTTCCACTTTTAATAATTAGTTGTCTGTTGAATGGAATAGTGGAGCTAAGTCTTTATGTTATATACGATGCTACTTTACATATATAAATACAATATATTCATTTGACCTAGTAAATACCAAATTATTTTTTTCTTCTTTTTAAACTACTGAAGCAATTTAATGCAATTAACTTTCCAATTTTACATGAAAATTCAAGCACAATTTTAAACACACAAGACACCCAGCCCTGATAAGAACTGCTGCAATTTAATTTTAATTTCATCTTCAAATAATATGAACAAAGCAAGACGAAATTTGTTCAACTTTCATTCCTCTAAGTAAGTGACACTCAATTTATTCTATAAAAAGCAATGTGGGAATAATTGCTTTTAAAAAATCTGAGATTCTTATGTAAATGTTTTTTAAGGAATGATCATGATTGTATATACTTCCTGATTTACATGTACTTTCATTTATTTTAATCTTCAAATTTGAATACCTGTGTTTAAAATTACATTAAGGGATTGGGAAGCAGTTGTTTCTCATAAATGAAAAACAAATTCATTAATAAAATTTCTGAAAATGAGAAATCAGTTTACAATTGAAGTGCACTATTTCCTAAAATATTAAAAATATGCAAGGTAACATTTTGAGTACTTGACAGCAATACATTTGTAACAGAGAATCAAAAGAGAGAGGAAATTATATGGTGTAACACTGAGACAAAATTTCAATACTGGTTTTTCTGTTTTTATTTTTACCACGTTGGACGGCAAAATTGAGCATAGCAATTTTGGTAAAAAAAAATATAGGATCTTGTGATTTATCAGATCAACACATGCATCTGTTAAAGAGAAAAGAAACTCCTAAACAATGATACTCTGGCTTCAGTAATAGATTAGATGGTCACTGAAAAATGAAAAATTCTTTAATATGAAACTAAAAAAATGGATTTCAGTCAACATAACAGAGTTTTTTTGGATCTATAGAGCAGTTTTTGAAAAATACATTATTTTTATCAGGTAACTAATGAATGCTAGAAAAGCTTCCTCCACAGCCTGAAATAATATTGCAAATCTACTCTGGAACTGAAAGAATGTATTTCAATTTCTCCTCCTTTGCATTTGCCATCTTAAAAGATGGCACATATGTACAGCTTTTCATTGCAGTAGTCATCTTAGCCAGAAACAAATTTTTCAAGCAGACACCTGCTTTCTGTTTACCATGTCTATTTTGGGTCCTGCAAACACTTGTGCCACTTTTAAATTTTACAAAAGCATTTTAAGACTCCAGAGTTTATTAAGGTACAGAATAGCCGATGTATTTATGTGGCTTTGATTAATCCAGCTCTGTAGCTGTGTTGTGTAAATAAAGCTTCACTCTGAAAGGACAATTTGGATAAAAGCAACAGAAGTGACAACCAGAAATGGAGACGACTGCATTTTGTCAATAAAGCCAATTACAGAGTAATCTCTAGAGAATGTGTCTTGCTGTGGGAAGCTATGGAATTCAGTGCTGCCTTATGCATTTAGCTAGTCAAAGCAAGCTGTCTTATTTATTTTTGCTCAGGTTAAGAATCACAAAACAGGTTTTTCCAGCCTATTAAAGCTACATTGGAGTAAATTTCAACTTAGTTTCACAGTTAATTTCTGACTGAATTCAGGTTTTGTGTTTTGCTGAAGTTTTTTTAACAGTTTTAAGAGTGCTAATTTTCTTGAAAGCAGTTCACAAACAACTTTATATTTAAAGTGAATAGATTACTCTGCAAGTTACCATAGTTTCAGATGTTGAGTGAGAATGTGAAGATTTGCTCTGACTCGGTGGAGCCTTCCAAAGATTAAGAGAATCATCAAAATCTGTAGGAAAACAAAAATAAGAATCAAAATTACTGTACCATAAGCAGAGAGCATAACAAGCTTTTTAAAGGGTTGTTTCAGTGAAAAAGATCCTTCTGAAGATCTCAGAAAACAAGTTTTCACATATTGTACCTATAGGATCTTATCAATCACATTCCCTGAATAAACAGAAATTAAAAAACTTTCGGTGCAACATAAAGTAGTCTAGAAAATGCTACGCCTTGCTCAAACTGCAGTTGCATTGCCTTTAGTAATTTCAATGGGTTAAGATTTAGTTTTATTTAAAACACAAGAGTACAAAAGTATTGAAGATACTAGGGTCTCAAAGAACATGCTTAATGAACAGATGTCCTTGCCTTCAAAAAGCTTCAAATTCGTATTTTAAGAGAAGTAGTTTCAAGAGAAATAACGAAGGCAAAATTACTTTATAAATCTGTTTCAGAATAAGAAATGTCAAAAAACTTTATAGCACAAATCTGTCAATAATGGTTTTGAAGCTTTCATATATTTAGAAAAGAAAAGAGCGAAGAAAAAAGCTAGACTACACAGATTGTGAGTGCAAACCCCACAAAAGTAGATGTCCTATATGTATCTTCACTAATTACAAAACAGAACTAAGTATTCTATTTTTAACATAACTTTGCAGATGAGTTTTTTATATTCCTGAAAAATGTGAGAAAACTACATATGGAAAAACCCAACAGGGTTTAAGTCCTGTTCTCCCCTTTTTGAAGAAACAAGAAATTTGTTTCATATTCTTGAAATATTGTATTTTCTGGCTTTGCTTTGCAATGATATGATAAAATGAATCTCAATTGCTCACTGAAAAGTTATGCCATTCCATATTTTGAGTTGCTCTTAGATTTGATATTGCATCAGCTAACAGAACTACCAAAAGGCACAAATAAGAGGACCATGGGAGCAATAAAATGTGTTGGATTGAAAAATTACACTTCTAGATAAAAAAAACCAGACACCGAAGAAATTGAGTATTTTTGTGGTTGGAATTTTGTATACTGCTGAGGTATTTCTCTCAGTGAATAAACCAAGAATGCTTCTTTTCCTTGGCTCTGTCATAAAGTCATAACTTAGTTGGGGAAATAACATTCCTCTTCCATTCATGCCTCTGGAACAATTAACAAATGCAGACTACAGCAGGATGCTTGGCCTAGAATGTGCAAAACAACTCAAACAATACTTTATTTTCCAAAAGTGAAAGTGGTGAACTGAGAGGGGTTGTCATGCTGCTTTTGGTGTTGAATTATATTAAACCAGCCTGACTCATCAACCCCGAAATTAAACATCCTGATAGTGAGTTGAAGGACACTTTATCACATCTGCCACTTCTTATCTAAAAATCCTAAGGCACAGCTTGTCTGAGACTGACAGCCAATCACTCTAAAGTTCTAGTCCTACTTTCAAACAGCAGGTTCTTCTAAAATACCCCTTGGAGTGTGTGTGGAGATTCCCCCCTTGGGTGAGTGTGGCCCTCCAGGTCACTCCTCCTGGCTGAGCAAAGGAGATTTGTCCAGGGTCATTGGTATGGGTGAGAAACATCAATCTCTACTTCCTAACTTCTTCTTTTTTGCTAGCTTTAATAAAATTGCTTTGATATAGTACACTATACTGCACTAGCAGTTTTAGCTTCTATACTCTGTAGTAAATCATTGTGATTACAATCTTTTTGTCCAATCATTTATCATAATAAATCATTCATTCTTATATAAATATTTTTGGTTTACCATCCTTGATCTCGCAGGGTAAAGTTAGACACAGGTTCAACCCCACCTCTATAATTCCTAAGATTTAAACCACTGAAAACATCTAGGATTGAATCCAGCTGCACTCAGGCACCTCTCTGAGAAGGCATTTAGAGAGCAAGGGGGTCCTTCCAGTACCTCATGGATCAGTGGGAGGGGTTCCCTAAACTTTGTCCGAAATTCTTACTCTACCCAGGAACCAGACTTAATAAGAACTATTTAAATCTGCAGCCTTAAAACATGGAAATACAGAAACTTAGGCTCATAAAAAAGGTAAGAAAAAAACCCCAACTCATTAACTTTCTGTCCCGTGAAAGCTTTTACTAATTGATCTCTGGAAAATCCCCTAGCTTTCTAAACTTATGATCCCCAGATATATTTGGACAAGAATGTGTTCCCATAATGCATCATAGTGAGCATTAGAAATATTGTTCAATAAAAAATTAGTCAACATAAAAGTTAGATCTGAGATATTCCAAGGGTATTCAGGTTAAAAATAAATCTAATCTGAGTATTATATTTCATCAGTCTATGAATTAAATTATATCTGAATGCATTAGAATGCAGCTTAATTCAGATTATTAGAGTCCACTCCTACCCATGCAACCTTGAAGTTGAATACATCAAGAAACAGGAATCTTAAGAATAGTTCATATATTTACTTTTCCCAAATTTTCTTCGCATGAAAGTTGACCAGATATCATAAAGTGGAAATCATTAAAAATATTTTACCCCCAATATTTTGCAAGAAAATTTACTGCAGAACTAATTATGTACTTCCCATTTTCAAATTCTGAAGATGCAAATAACAGATCAGAACTTTTTTTGAGCTATGTTAAACTAGTGACTTATCTACTTAAATCCTCACAGCAATATGTTGACTTCACATATTTAAGTGCAGAGTTTATATATTTTCAGCTCCCTTTTATTAAGAATTATTGGAGGTAAGTTACTCAAAATTACAAGTTATTTAAGTAGGGTTAAAATACCAGTATATTATATCAACATCACTCACCAATTATACCACCTTTTTCTATGTTGAGCTTGTCTTCCTTGTAAGAGCTCAAATCAAACATGTAACACCCTAGGTAACAGCATTTCACCATCTGATTCACATGTTCGTAGAAATGGCAGTGATACAAAAGGGCTTTAAGTGCAGGAATTCCTGTCTGAGAGAGGCCAGATTCTTCATCATGTACACAAGGACCCTAAAGACATGAAATCCGCAAACATTAATTAAAGAAATGTTTTACATAGAATAAACTATCAAAAATCCCAACCCTAACCAAGGCTAATGCTGTACACTGGTTTACAAGCTGTACTTAATCAATTCCAAAAATGAAATGCAGATTTTAACGTTGAGCTAAATCATAATATTTTACAAAAGCTGTCATGACTTAACAAAATCAAACAGCTATTTATCTCCTGAGAAGTGTGCTAACAGTTAAGCAGAAATTCATGAAAGGCTGTAAATGAGAGGCTTCAAGATAGTAAATATGTCAGTAGACTTTACAATTTTAATGTCTCATTTAATTCTACTTACAGATATCAAGTAATGAAAAAGTTTTCCTTAGAAAAAAAAGCACACATACTCAGATAAGACTAAAGATCCTGAAAAAGTCATCCTGCTTTAAAGTATTCTGTCATTAGACTACATACAGCTATGTCAATTTTCTATGAGAAAATATTTATTTAGAAAACAAGACATAAACAAAAAATAATCTCTTTGAAGTATGGTTTTCAATTATTTCTTTTTAAATACTGACATCAGGCGAAGCTCTCTAGAGCAGTAGATTTGTACCTTAAGATAATAGATTCTTAGTCAGGTTTCAAATAAACAGTTTAAATTGACTGCCTTTGTTAAATGTTTCTTCAGTGTTTTCCATGTTAATTCAAAAAACCAAAAAGTTGTATTAAACTACACATAATCTGGTTTAGACTGACCATAAAAATGAGTGCAAAGATGGCAGAAGAACTCAGAAAAATTAAAACCAATTAAATTGAGAAAGGCAGGGTTGTTTTTTTGTGTTTTTTTTTTTTAATTTTTGAACTACTGCACAATTCAAAAATAAACTAGTTAAAATTATGGGAAGAAAAATTTTTTGTGCTAATGAGAAACTTTCTTTGGCAGTCAGGAGAGAACAGAATTGGATCAACTGAAAAAAAGTAATTTGAAAACACTCTTTACCCCCAAGAGGCTCTCCCCCAACCCCTTCATTTACAAAGAATACAAGTTTATTTCCCAGTAAAACAAAACAAAAGCCAAAACCAGATACAGCAGAAACTATTCCGTATAACAAGATAAGTTATCACCAAAATTTTAGAGGATTACTATCACTCTTTGGATTTCTGTAATACAGAAGCTACTTTCACTATTTGCCTTTTAGACTAACTAGTGGAGAATCAGACAAATAGTTTGAAGCAGAATGTAGACTGCAAGTAAACTACTTATGATGAATTATAAAACTCTACTCATACACTGTGAGCAATAGACTTAGACCATATAGACTATGGCAAGCACAAACTTAAGAAATACTGATACATTTAGTCCAAATTTTACTACTCAGGATTGTCTTTGCTAGTTTCAAAATCCATGCCAGACACTTTATTGTACAACAGGGGCCTTGAAAGAGTTACTCATCAATTACATTGATAGAGTGCTCTGACTTCAGCAATCTTTATACAACAGTCTGCTGAACTCTGAGGGGACTTCACACTGATTGACTTTACTCATGACTAAAGAGTGGCATAGGAAATTTTTTAAGGGGCATAGCAAAATGAAATACTATCAAGCAGATCAACTAGACAACAGCAACACCTCATCTCATGAAGATCCTGGCGTACAAACTTCATTTATATTTCCTCTTCCTCCTATTTGCTATGGGATAAAATAGCAATGTTCTACTTTGGCTACAGTACAGTATTGCCACTATTCACCGAGATCCACTTAATAGCCCTCCTTTCCTTTCCAGACAAATCATCCTATTCAGTGCAAGGGAAAAAAGTAACTCTAAATATTAAACTTGATCCTGGTGGTATCTTACAGTTGTAATTGTTGTTTGTATTTTGAACAGTTTTAATTTACCAGTTACCATAAAGTGCTGTTTGATAGTATCTTTCAGCATGAACACTTATTAAGTGAGAAGCAATCTCCATTAAATTGCAGTTCTTAACAAGAATCACATTGACTCAAAGCTTCTTTTAATTGCACTGGAATTCATCAAAAATTGTGCAACTGGATTCAATTTTTGTCACTTCATCACAGTCGATTAAATTTTTTTAAAAATACTAAAAAGCAATTTTTAATAGAGTCTATATTGACAAGTTAAAATTGCTGCCCTTTTGCAAATCCCCTCTAATTATGAATTTAAACAATTACTAGTTACATTGATAAATAAGAAGCAGTAAGACTGAAACAAGGTCAGATTTGTAAAATTGTTTCCAACCTTCCTTTATGATCATATGTAAAGAAAAGATGAGACATTCTGTAAAATTGAACTCTGCAGAAATAGCATAATTGATTTTAGATGCAGCTGAATCATAGATAACTTATCCTAGTAAAACAGCTGGAATGTCTTTCTGATCTTTTACAGAAAGGGACAGATTTAAAATTATATTGTTGTATCTTCAAATTGCTTCAAAAACTAACATACACTGTTCCCATACAGGTAAAACCTCACACACCGTAAGGAGCAAGACAGACATTAAAAACAGGCATCAAGGTCACAAAAATTTTAAAAACTGCAAACTGAGATCCAAACATCTTTATGTACAATGAACCAGATCTGCTGAGAGTAAAATGAGATGACTGACTCAAGAGCAGAACTGGGAAAGCCTCCAGGGATTATTAGCAGTTTGATAAATATCTGATGAGAGAAGGTAAAGGGAGGCAGACTCCTCTCACTGGTATCCAGTGACAGAAGAAAAGGCATGGAGCAAAAACTAAAATACAGGAAATTCTACTTAAACCTAAGAAAAAATTTTCTGTTTGAGGGTGGTCAAACATCAGAACAAGTTGCCCAGAGAGATTATAGAGTCTCCATTTTTGGAGAAACTCCAGCTGGAAACAGCCCTGAGCAACCTGGTCTAGTTCTCCTTGCTTTGAGCAAGTGGTTGTGTACAAGAAGCATTTAAATTTATCTAAATTAAAAGCTGCTTCATCTTTCTTTCAAGAAATTTTATAAACATCACAGTCGCAGAATTTTCTCTTCCTCCTGCTCTTCAAAATCATGTTTTACCCTGCATTCCAAGTGTTGGTAAAATAAATGATCAATTTCTATCTTAAAACATTAATGATATACCATATAAGTAAGCAAGTTTCCTAGGAACCCAAAGATACTACATTCATGAAATGCAACATACATGTTGCAAATCTAAATTTGGTTGTTTTATTGAGCCTGCTGCAAGTCTGAGAGAAGTTTGTCTATTCATTTATTTCCCTTTCCAAAACGTAACTTTAGACATGTAATTTTTAAGTTCCTATTTTATAGGTATTCTGACACAAGTTTTCATATCAAATGACATTGCTCTGTGCCACTGACTTCTGTTATCAAATGTAATAGTCACTCACTTGCCAAATACAATCTTCTGTAGGAACTGGAATCACAAGGAGATTTTGCAGAATAAAGGCAGCCTGAAAGACATTAAAGCATCAATATTGCCATCTAGCCATCACAGATCAAAAAACCACATCAGAATGAATTGTACAGTCTACATATTATTCTACTGCTTTAGACACATGCTGAAATACACAGAATTCTCATGGTCAGGTTGGTAAAAAATAATTAGAAGGATATAACTTCAAAACCGTCAGCCTTGTCATTAGAGCTCAGTACAAGAGCAGGCTGGAATTAAAAAATAAAGACAAGGACAAGTTGGGATAGAAATCCCAAGGAAACAAATTTATTTGCTTATAAAATATTTTCATCACTCTTCCAGTAAAGTCAACCCTACAGATTAAGCATTACAAGTACAAGAAGTACTAGGGGAAAAAAAATTCCTGAATAGAAAACCTAGGTAACTGTTTATGACAACTCATTCTATTGTCCTTAGGTTTTGGGGTTTTTTAATTATTATAAAATAATAGGGACAATGTGGTGAACACATCAAGACAAAAATATGTTTCAAATCTTTTCCTTTCTAATCACATGGCATGTTTGTTTTTCTAATTTATATTACAGACACTTTCAATCCATGCCTGTGCATGGATTGAAATTCCTTTTTTTATATTTTGTCAATCTTTTGTCAATAATGTCTATCTTAAGACACTATAATTAAGAGACTATAATTTGGAGCTAAATAAAATAATGAAGGACACATTCTCAAAGGCATTTTGAGATATAAATTCAGATATTACTTTGGAAAATATAATTAGTTAAGCAGTAGAGCTGGGAAAAAAAGCAAGTCATTGAGTGTCAGAGTTTTTATTTCTTATTTATTGGAACAGCAGGAAAACCTTCAACTAGAGCTGAAAAAAACTGCAAATAAAGTGTACAGAGCTTAAATTCAACAATATATAATTCTATGAGTTGTTCCACCATAGTACAGACTTTCAGTTCTCACCAAGAAGCCTTAGTGCCTAGACAAATTAGATAACTTCATGTCTGCAGTGAAGAGATACAGATTATATATGCAGATCAGGTGATGAGCTTGTATCAAAGCACTCATAAATGCTACAAAGCTGCCATTAAAATCAGGCTAATTAGTTATGCTTTATGTTATGCAACTTTATCAAATTTATCTACCAAATTTATCTAACTGGGTAAGCCTTAGAAGTTTTCATGAGTTTACTTGTATTGTTTATATAATTTCTGTTTTTAAATAGGTAATCTGTATTTGTTCCTTTTTGCGCAATTCCTAAATAAGCAGTGAAACATTTATAATAATCAGGTAGAATTTAACTTACAAAGCAGCAGGTGTTGTGCACCATCAGATAATAGATATATATAAGATACAATACAAAATTCTTTTCTCCATAATGAAATCTACACCAGCAGGACACAAGAAACATACCTCCCTGCGTACCATGCTACATTCAGACTGATCCAGAAGGATGTTTATCACTGTTCCCCATAGGCCTCCTGAAATATTCTGGCAGCATTCTGCTAAAGCAATGCATCCTATTTCAAGAGATGTAAGGGCTGATCCTATTCCAAGTGCAGTAAATCTCACCTAGTACATAAAAGCACAACAGAAAGTGGTATTTCTTACAGTAATTAGCAATCCTTTTTTTTTTTAAATATTAAGTTTTATCAACTGAATCTGGAGCGTAAGGGAATAATTTAAAAAGTAACAACCTCTTTTCCTTATTTCTCTTGCTCTCAACCCAAAATCACAACTAAGTGAAAGAATTATTTTTAAGTATTCAAAAATAAACAAGATAGTTTTTAATATTCTTCATATTTTACCACTTGGAAATAAGTCCATTTGGCAAACTCACATAATTCAACAGATTCACATTAAATACATTTGTTCTGAATTTTTAGTTCAAGTAAATGTTTCTGCTCTGCAGCTAAGTTACAGCAATGACAAGGAAAACTGCCTATGAATCATGATAGTGAGTGACTAATGAAAGCATAGAAGACAGAAGAGATAAGGAAGGCTCTCTCAGATGATGTTTATATGGAAACATTCTCCCTACTGTATTATTACTGCTATTTAGGACATAGTTAGTAACGTTTCAAATAATTCGAAACAGCAGTTCTACTATCAAATTTATTAAAAATTTTTAAATGTTCAAGTGTGAAAATAAGATATGAAGTTAATATCACCGTAACGAACCTCAGGATCTCTATCTACCCATAAAGGAATCAGCCATGCCAGACCTAGATGAGATGCAACTTGTTCTTCACTATTATCATAAGGCAAACCCCAAAGAGATATCCAGTCCTGATTAGAAAACAGAAAACAAATTAAGAAATTACTTTAGAAATCTTTCAATCCATGCCAGTGTACTAACAGTTTGAGCTACCAACTACTACTTAAGCACTTTTGTGTAACACTGATTGCACAGAGGAATGACAATTTCATGTTTCTCTTTCCATAAGGATTCGACATAAATCACACAATTGTAAACAACAGCCAAGTTCTAAAATTCTTATGAGACTAAAAAGTATTAGTACAGTCTAATCAGTAACACTGTTGTATACACAGATTATGACTTAGAAACATAAGAAAATAAAACTTATCGTTATGCTATTATACATACTATTCTATAACAATGATACTAAAAACACCATTTGAGTCCACTCCTTCATCCAGGCATTTATGATCTAATCCTTGGAGGTTACTGTCTCCCTGCAGGTGAACTTAGAATTCTGTCCCCCCCTGTTTTTAATAAGCTCTTTCAGTACCTAATATCTTGAAAAAAAGAGTAGAGAACCGAAGAAAGAGACTCTCGGAATTTGGAGAAGGAAGCATACCGCAATTTCTAGTTACGTACGCGCTTGATTGTAATGAAAGGGTTTTATTTGTGGCTACCACAGATACCAATAAGACTGGATTTTAATTCTGTAAAATAATACTTCATGGTTGAATTTGCTTCAACTGCTTCAGGATAAAGGTTATTTTTACTAAACTTTCAGAAATACAACTCACCAAGATGCATATGAACACAAAATACAATATGAATTCTGCTATCATGTAATGATAGCTCCTTTTATCTGACAATCCTTCTTCCATGTATGCATATATTCTTTCATATAGATATATATACACTCACAACTGTGAAAGCCCTACGCACATGAATGTTTAAATATATGTTAAAAAGCCTGTTGTCTGTGAAGCTGAAGAAATAATGATGCTATAAATTCTTAAATTTATTCATCCTATATAAAATCTCGATTCTTTTTTTTCATAAAAAGAAAATTATTCTTATTCTGAAAGAAGGCCTTTCAAAATCCACAGAATTATTTACAAAACAATTTCAGTACAGCTGAACAAATTCTTCAGTTTTTTGTATACGACACTCTATCCTATATATTTATCTAAGATTATAGACTAAATGAGATCAATATGGGGGTTTTTTGCCTTTTGTGTTTTCAATTGGAGGGGAAGGGAGAGTAAACAGTGGTGGGGTTTTAGCAGGACTACTCAGTTGGAGAGTACCATTCCTAAACCACAACAGAAAATTATCATTGAACTTCAACAGTTGAAATTTCCCTGTGCATAGCCCTCACCAGTGATAAGGACAACTATAATGCACTCACCATATCCTTGGCTTGAGCCATCATTTCGTGAGATAAGTGAAGCAAGCAAAGGACTGTGCTTTTTGTAACACCTTTTCCCATGAAGGACATGGCATTTCCCCCCCCATTCAACATAAAACGATGAGATGACCTAAGAGTGGGGGTACAAGTTCATAACAGCTTTACTGTAAACAGTACACAGACTACAAACTGTCTTAAACACCTAATCGTAATTTAAACTCATGAAAAGATAGATAGATTTCTAGCTGAATTGTAAGAATTTCTTTCTTTCTGAATAATTTGTTCATATGATGGTTTCCTACACATTAAACATCTGAATATCTGTGCTTTTTATTTTTTTATTCTAATGAAGAATACAATCAAGCTTAATAGTAAGAAACCTGAAAGTTTCTTTTCATGGACATCAAAGTTCATTTATTGTACCCAGGATTTCTTTTGCTATGTTTGGAATGAAAAATAAAATTTCATTTCAAAATTTGGTGTTCAAGGGAAAGAGTCATTTATATATTTTATTGTGTTTTGAATAAATTTATCAGCTTTCTGTATCGAATACTAATCAATTCTCAAAGGTTACTGGATCATAACAAACAGTCTGACCAAATATCCCACCATGATATTAATATAAAAGGCATGCTGCTTTCAACAAAACACACCTCAAAACACTTTTAAAAATAATCTTAGAAAATACATGTCTAGATTTACTTTTCTCCACAAAAGACGGTGATTTAAACCTCTGCATTTTTGCTGTTGTTCTTTCTTTCAGTGTCCCAGTCTATACAAGTTTTGTTTAAAATCACTTTCTCCATTCCTCTCCAAAAGAAACCTACATTTACTTTCATATTTAGGCCAAGTAAAACTGCCTAATTCTTCTGAATGAGAGCATATACATCACAAGTTGATTTCATGCCATATTTATTATTATTTTTCCAGTAATAATCTTTCTTTTGCATGACAACATCTACAACCTTGGTGCCAGTTTTAGTCTAGACTTAAGTCACAAAAGCTCATCTAATCAAACAGGTCTAAAATGTTTATTTCTTTTTACTCAAGAAATCTTGGCAAGTTAAGACCCCTAAAACATTAAATCTTTTTTTCATCAGGTGTATTGGTATTTGAACTTAAAACTTCTAAATGTACATTACTGAATATGTGTTAAACAAATAGAAAGTCAGAACAATGCTTTTCCTTTAAGTTTTATGAAGATTGGAGTTTTCAAAAGACATAATTTCAGGAGTAAAAGCTAGTTGTCTACCAGGTCCACCGACTTAGCAAACAAATTAGAACACTGAAAATAAGCATGAAATTTTGTCTTTCCAACAACTGCAGCATCTTGAATTACCTCTTTTCTGCTTTCTCTGTGTTAAAAATCTACTTAACAAGCTACTCTTCTCCCAGACCACCTTTCATATGTGGATTTTGCCTGGGGGAAGTTATCTTGGATTTTTCCTCTTGGAGTTTCAGTTATTAAAAACATCACATATATTTTTTATCTTGCTTTAAACTACAGTCACTTTGTATTACCTTTTAAACCAATGATGAAAGCACATGCAATACAACCAATCTTCACAACTACAGATACACTCAGTCTGATATGATATCACTCAATCTAGTCCCCATAACATTCCTATTTACTTAGCAGGAAAAAGCATCTTTCCCACACCTACAGCTAGTGATGACATTCACTACAAGTACATAGTAAAAAGCATAGTGTCAGTTACACAGTTCTTTACAAGCACTTAAACCAAAAGTTAAGAACATAAGCTACTTACCTCAAGAAGACCTGTTAAATATTTCTTACAAATTGTGACAGGTTCAACACCAGCAGAATACGTACTCCAGCCTGGAAGTGCAGTAACATGAACCATTCCTTGTAATGTTCTCTCCAGTGAAGGAAGTCCATAAAAATGTGGTGCATCTGTTAACCTTAAGCACTGAAGCAGCTTCAGAGCCAGCTCTGTTCTGAAAGAGCCAGCAAGTTCCAAGCCTTCTCTGGTTTAAATGTAAAAAACAAAAGAGATGAACCATCAATAGGAAGCTGCTACAAAGAATCACTTTGCAAAAGGCCAATGCCTCATTCTTCTTACTGTTATTCTGTGAGGCTCAGCATCTTAATTACTTAACATTGCATTATGCAAAGAGTAATATGAAAATAAATTTGACATTTTTAGCTTCACCCAGGTTCTCAAAACATAATATTGCATCTGATTACCACAAAGTTGCTTAACTAAAAAAAGACTAAGATAATAACCCATTATTAAGGAGCATGTTAAAGAAAGAGCAAGAGATTGAGGACAATGGATGACACAATGAGAAGACCTGCAAAACTCAATAGTTCCAGAATCACGCAGGATTCTGGAAGGGACCCACAAGGATTATCAAGTCCAACTCTTAAATGCATGACCTGTTACACTTATGTTTGTTCTGGTTCATGAGACAAGTTTAAAAATATGTCCTGCAAAATACATTAAAGCTAGAAATAAGTAGATAAAAAAATACTGGAGTGTGAGATAATTAACTGGCAGAGATTTCTATAATATACTCCTTTTCCCACTGTCAGAATTTTTAGAAAATAACCAAGTGGGAATAATGAAAAAGGTAACATTTTGAAAACATTTTCACAAACGGTTATACTGTGACACTAAAGAATCAAATACTATCTTAAGCTTCAATTTTAATAGCTCTTGGAATACATTTGGATAGAGAGATTTAGTGTGAGAAAGGTTTTATGAGAAACTTGAAGAAAAAAATAACGTAAATTAATTTCTGTGTTTGCTCAATTGACAAAAAAAGGTTGAAGCTTCCTGCTAAAAGTAGCTGTCCCAAATAGGCAAAATGGAATTTAATAAAATAAACATTTACTGCTATTTCAAATATTTCAATGTTTTACTTTGCTATGAATACATGCTACAAATCCATGAAGCATGCTCATGCAAATTTGCAAATCCACTTGCTCATGCAAATTTGCAGCAGTGAGAAAGAAATAGCCCATCTTCCCCACGCAATCAGTATAATTATCCATTTGCTAAGTGACCACTAGCACATTCTCTTTCAACTTTCCTGGTTGATTTCCTAATTTTACTGCGAAAAGGAATATCTAATGTTGATTTTCACTTCAAGAGTGTACATTCAATTCTCAAAGTTCAGAGCAATTGAGCCATGATGTAACAATACTCAAATTCTGACCAAAATTCAGCAGCAGTAGGTGCTGTGACCCCCAGTCAGAATGCCAGAGGCAGGTCCATGTGCTCTGTACCTGTCAGTCACTGACATGGAACAAACCAACAACATGTTAAAAAGACGAATGAGTTCTTTATCCAGCCGTTGCCTGACAGCAGCCTGAGTTTCATCCATTTCATCCTGCACTGGGGATTCTGGCCGCACCAGGAGGCTCATAAGGGATTTTGGTTGCTAAAAGAAAAGAACAAAAATGCAGTCACATAGCACATTGTTCAAATCCTATTTTAATACCTTCATTAAAGCATTTTTCTGTTGAAAACTTGCAAAACCCACACATTATAAATCAGAAATTCCATGAGTACTTTATTAAGAAGTAACTGCAAAAAGCACAGTGAAAAATTCCTAAAATCACCAATAATTTCAATCTCGAACCTACTAAATGCCATAGAAGAATCTACTGTTAAGGCCTTTAAAATAACCTGACATTACGTAGACAGTGTATTTTGAAGCCCAAAAGAAAACTATAACTAATACAGCAATAATTTGCAACAAAAAATAGATCACAAAAAAAAAAAAAGAAAACACATAGTAACAAAATTAGTTCAGATTGCATTTTGGGCATCTCAGATACTTGAATGGCTTTAAGGTTTTATACTAATGTATTGGATGGGCCATACTTCAAAAACTTTATGGGCTTCCCAGATAGCAATATTAATTGAAGTCCCTGTAGTTGACAAGTAATTGAAATTAAGTATACTAGCATTTTTCCCTAAATGTTTAGATTGTATTTGACACCCTTTGTAAGATAATGGATGCTCTTGCATGCTAGGTAGGTTATACATTTGTAGCTATGCAGCTAAGCACACCTCATGCAGCCCTGCAGATGTGCACGTGTGTGAAAGTATAATTATATGGTAAATCAAAACATGTAAGTATATACAACAACGCCATTCTTACATTTTTAAGCAATGATTTCAAGATCCACTTTAGATGGTTTGACTCCAGATTTGATTTCTGTTCTCTAAGCAATTTGTTTAAAAATCTTAGGACATCTACCAAAAGCTTTTCATCCTCCACAGAAGCTGGAAGCACTTGTAGAAATCTGCAATTATAATAAAAGCTTTCATACTTGTAGCACTTTAAAAGAGCATTTAAAACCTCAGGTTAATAGGACTGAAGTCACCTGCAAATGTTAAATTATATAGAGCAAATATGTATATTACACATATTCACATATAGCAAATATGGCACTGTATTAATCTATTATACATAGAATATGCTATCGATACTGTTACTGTTATTATTATGCAAAATAGTTATGTATATTCTAAAATGTATTTGCATATGGTAAACATGGAATTCTGCTTAGTACAACGTAGAGAAATATGAGCAGGGTCACATGTAGGAAATAAAAAGTAAATTATCTATTAAATACTCGCATTTGATAATAGTACCAAAGCTTATCCATGCATTTCAAATAGCCCTTATTTTAAATACAGAATTTTAAATATTTCATGGTTTTGTGTATGCAAACTGCAAGATCACATAATCTTTGAGATTGGAAGGGACTTGCAGGGGTCACCTGGTCATGCCACCCTGCTTATGAAGGGACACTGGTGTCCAGGAAAATTTTGAGTAACTCCACAGATAGAGATGCTACAACCAATCTGGGAAGGCTGTGTCTGTGTTTCGTGACCTTCACAGTAAAAAAGTGCTTCCTGATGTTCATAGGGATCCTCTTCAGCTTGTGTTTCAGTTTGTTGCTATTGCTTCTTTCACTGGACACCACTGGAAAAAGCTTGGCCCCACTTCTCTTCTGGTACTCACACACTCTGATAGGATCCTCACTCTGAGCCTTCTTCCCTCCTCATTTATCAGTCCCAGCTCTCTCATGCTTTACTCATAGGAAAAATACTACAGTCTTTCATCACCGTTGTGGTGTTTCACTGGATTCTCTCCAGTATGTTTGCTCTCTTATACTGGCAAGTCCAAAATTGGACCCAGAGCTCCAAATGTGGCCCCACCAGTGCTGAATAGAGAGGAAGGAGGATCATGTGCCTCAACTTGCTGCCAACACTCCTCCTAAAGCAGCCCAGGATAACACTTGCCTTTTTTACTGAAAGGACAAACCGCTGGCTCATATTCACCTTTATGTCCCAGCAGGAGTCCCAGGTCCTTTCCTGCAAAGTTGCTTTCCAGCTTGGTGAACCTCAGGATATACAGAGACACGGGCTTGTCCCTCCCCAGGTGCAGGACTCTGCACCTCCCCTGTTGAACTGCATAAGGTTCCTGTCAGTCTAAATACTTATATATACATAATATATGGATATATGTGTGTGTACATATATTTGTATGTGTGTGTGTGTATATATATATGTATCGCAAAATCAGAGATGCATTGACAATCAATTCCCTACATTTAAAATATGAAAAGTAGAAATGTTACCATTTCAGTGTAACAATCTTTAATGGATTCTTGCAGTCAATATGCTTACCTGTTCATTGCTCTCTGCCAAACAAAGCTTTTCAAAGTGGCTCCACAAGGCCCAGAACTGCACTTCAATGCAAGTCTGTCATTCAGGACATAGAAGCTAAGCCTAGTGAGAGCAGTCCTAACATCCCTGTGGGATGCTGCCTGAATGATCAAACTAAGACAATCCTGCAGTCCATAATTTGTGTGAGTTATTTTCAATATAAGTATGTCTTCTGAAGAAAGTTTTAGAGAGTCTAAAAATCTGAAAAGGCATAGAGAAAAATTATTAACAGTCAGTATATCTTTATAAACTATTTCAGAGAGTGTTGACTTCTTCCCCTTTCTGCTTAATTGAGAAGATAAAATAGAAATTGTCTTAAAACTTTAGTTTTGTTAGCCAATTCTTTCTTCACCAACCCTTCAAAAAAAACCAATCAAAAACCTAAAACAATACCAAGATCAACACCACATGTTGATCATGAGATGTTTTGAGGTCTTTGGAAAAACACTACCTAAATACTAAGGCTTAGTACTACCATTAAGAAGAATACTTATTTGAAATTTACACCTTCAAGAAAACAAAGCAAAAGTCATGCAACTTTATAGTTGGGGTCTATATAGTAGGAAAAAAGAGTCAATTCCCTAAGAAACCACAATGACTATAAACAAAAACAGCCACAGAGCCCATTTAAAATTGTCTGAAATTAGCCTGAACACCAATAGAAGTTAGATCAAGCTCTAGACTTCATGTATAAACACAATTTAGGTAAAACATTAGCTGTGACAACATACCTTCATCCTCTTGGGATGTGATCCTTTACATTTAAAAGGACAGCATTCTCAAACAACAGCCTGAACTGCTGTTTGAAATTGAAAACTTATTTAAACTTGATGGAACACTAATTTAATTGAGATATATTGTGACTTAAAATGAAAGATAAAATGGCTCACATTTCTGCTTCCTTCTCATAATTTACCAGCTGCAGTAGGTTTTCAATCCCATGGTACCAGGACAGATTCCAAGCCGTTTTAAGCATATCTGACACGGGTTTCATAGCCAAGCACTCAGAAGACAATGGCACCACAACAGTATTAGGGCTAACTACATGATGAGCAGTGATCCTGACTGGGAGATGATATCTAAAAATATACAAATAACAGTAACAATTTTTGAAAGAGGTTGGTGAGGGATTTTTGTTTGTTCATTTTTAAATTAAATGCTCTGCTACAACCAGCTTGTAAGTTCGCGAATAAAGTTTTAGAAACTCTGTTACACAAAATAAAGACATGGAGAAAAAGCTCCCTATTTAAAAATGCTGATTTCATCATCATCAAAATGCTGATTTGACATTAAATCCAAGGCTTCCTTTCATTCTGCCACTTCCATATTTCAGAAAGGACATCAAATGGGAATCAGCAGTTAACTGCAAAACAGTCAAAACCCATGAACCAACCAACCAACCAGCCACCACCCACATGTACCTTCTAACAACAGCAACAGGCAAACTGAAGGCAGGTACCTCGGTTTTACTACTGGCTGTGCTATCAGCCCTGCAAGAGATTAGGTCAAAATTATTATGCTCTGTTTTAAGATTTAATGTTCTCCTAATGCTGCACACATTATTTCCTTATTATTTGGATATACAAGTATTTTCCCTTTAGCTAGATCTTTAGTAACACATTGCTGAATAATTTGTATTAATTAACAATGTGTCTTCATTATTATTTCTTAGATCACACACATACGGAATACTTATTGCAGGTATACTGTACATTAAAAACCCTGCATACTATTTTCCTTTTTTCTTTTAGAGAAAAAACACACATTTTAAGTATTTTCAGTATATTTCATGTGTGTGAATTCTAGAAGCATGTTTTTTCACGCATATGCCGCTTTTATATTATAAAATATCATAAGTTGAGGTCTGTTGCTTTAAAGACAGCTGCTACACTTAAAAGCCAAAGTAAATAAGAGAATTCTAATTAAGTTTAAAAAACATATCTACAGATAGCTATTTGATTTGTGTAGTTTCCATTCATGCAAAAGATAGATTACAGACCAATCAAGGTTTTTTTGAGAAATAAAGTTAAAATTAACATTGAGGTATTCATAGTGCAAAAACATGCCATGTAGGCCTCCAGAGCAGGTAACCCAAGTACTGAAACAATCTGGACTACGAATAGGTGATTTTTGGATCTATAAAGGTTTGGGGCATAACTTGTCTGGAGATACATAAAAATGTATTTCTATTAAAACCTTAAAATTTGTCCAGAAAATATGCCATTAAAAAGTGGATTTTCATACCATGTTTCTGTTCTTGCTACTTCATCAAACAACAGAAGACAAAGCAATACTGTAGTTTCAGTTAAAACAGCACAATCCCTTTGGAGTATCAGGGAAACTGAATAAAATAAAGATATTTGAAAATGTGTTAGGAAAAAGCTGTAATGTAATAATACATAGAAGGACCCTAGTTCAAAGCAACTGCTTTCCACAGTTTCCTGCCAACACTTCATCTTCAACACATGCCACAACGTGGGTAAATCTAGCACACAATGATTTATCTTCTAAATATCAGAATCTGATATCATGAAGTGATCCAAAGTTTCTAAGAAGGCATTTGGTAAAATATCTAGCCATCTTTTGGCAAGGGTATTAGAGTGGAAATAAAATCCTCACCTCTGAAGAGCAAAAGCAATAAAGAAGGTTGCTGTGCTAGGGATAGGCGAACAACTGGGTCAGCACACACAATTTTGCGTAGGAGTGCCAGACATGGCACCACTATGGATTCCATAAGCTGCAGGAACAGAGAAAAAGATTAAATAAATATAACCACCAGTATAATTTATTATGATGCACTTGACACAGACTGGTACACTATTAAGCAATATATTCCATCATTTGTAAAAGACAAGCCTAGAACTTCCTTAGAGAAGCACATTTCAGCCTGATGACAACTGTACAGTCATGAAAAAATATTTATTTATTTTTTGATTAATTTTACTAGTTGATAGTAATTTTTTAGTCTCTAGCTTCATAACAAAGTTATAACATTTGCTTTCAAAATATATAATTTTAACAAGGATCTATGTGAGCTGAAGGACTTAAAATAACCACAAAGTATTTACAACCATGTAAGTTTATTCATTTTTTGAAGTGTAAATAGTTTATTATATCACATTAATTTTGTGGGTCCCAGTCTGTCAGATCATGGAAAGCAGTTTGCTAAAAGCTGAAGTATCAGTGAACGGCCAAAAATACAACCACAGCTACAGCTCCTAAAAGAGACTATTTCTTTCACAGTATCATATTGCATTAACAAAAGCCCTACTTATTTTGCATGGGAAGATTCTTCTGCATAGTTATACATAAAGTCTTATTTAGATGCTGATTTTTATTTCTACTACTTCTTTTATTTTCTTTTCTCAGCAGATACTTTTCTAAGAACATGTAACGTTTTTTGTTGGTTTTTCTCTGCTATTGATTTTATGATGAAATAAAAAAAAAAATCATTCAAGGGGAGAACTGCGAATCTGGACTAGATTCCCTCAGGATAGTGTCCTAATGTCACAGGCCCTGGAAAGTTGGTGCCCCAGTCCTTCCTGGATTAAATTAAACTTTATAAGGGCTAAAAATATTATTTTAAAGTTCATCCTAGACTCTTACTTGACTATGAAGGATCTGCTTAGGGCAATACATTTCTCAAGCTTGCCATTCTGTATTCTTGAGCAATATCTACTCGCTACCCAAACAAAAACAACAGTTGTATTACTTTCTCTCAAAAGAAGACTATAAAGCTGACATTAAAAAAACAATCCCCACATTTAAAAACCTGAGGAACCCAATATTTCAATTTTATAAAGTCTATTAGAACAGTTTACTGAAGTATTTCTATACAAGCTATCATAAATTGAACCACACGTTTTTTTAATGCTAAAGAGATAATATAATCTTAGATATTAATAATCTGGGGGGGGAGGGGGGAAATGCCATTTCTGAAGAAGGTAATTTTCATTAGTTTGATAAAAAAAAAAAAAAAAGAATTCCACTAAGTATCAAGCAGGTTTTTTCTCTAGAACATTTTTGTGAAAAAAGTCATTACTACATAAAAATTCTCATGGTTTCTTAAAAAAAGTCAAGGTTTCAACTGCTGGAATGTAGTAACTGCAAGAAATCCAAAAAACTTTATCCAGTGCATTGTGCACCTTCAAGCCTAAATATGATTGCATGAAATAATTTCAAATAATGAATTCCAGAAAAAAAAAAAAATCAAGGATCACATTATCCATATTACAAACACAGAAAGCTCCATCATCTACAAGAGATCCTCCCTAGTGAAGTGATCTATTGATAAGAAAATTATTCATACCGGAAATTCAATCTGACACATTTACAATTACATCTCATTTTTAATTACAATTGGCTTCAGAATTTAAGTTTAGAGCCTATTATACATAAAACTTTTTTTATCCAAGCTCGTTAAAATTTTTTTGTCCTCTATGGAGAAATCTTTCAGGGAATTTTCAGTATATTCCACAATTCTCTGGCTAACTCTTTTCATAGGTACGCAAATCAATCTTCTGTCATTTAGAGAATCTTAGCATTATCAAAACTAGAACAAAATGCATACTGCAATTATAATTGTTATTAAACATTTGCATTCTGTGTAGCATTAATGCACGAAGAGCAGCGTTGCAAGTGCAGAAGAAAGTAGAATCTACTACTGTCATGCTGTGCAATGCTTGCAGAAGAATCTCTAACAATACTTTTACCTTGCCATCCACATGTACACACTCATTAAGGTAAGCCAATATCTTTTCTATCACACCCAACTTTTTCAAAATGTCATGCATTTTGGGATCTGTAGAAAAAGCAAAAGATAGTAAGAACAACTGGTCCTGCACAAAGTTAAATACCTTTTTGTAAGATTACAAATTCTCGCTGCCTAGAACAAGTTTCTAAAATTACCAATCAATCAACAGTAGTACAGATCTCTATTTAGCTAGGCTAGCCCCTCTCAAGTCTTTTTATCTGACTATAGTAGCCTTTTGAACACTAGATTCTTAAATACATTACATAACTTCCATAAGAATTTTATTAAGAAGAATCACAGTAATTCCAGTGCAACTCAATTTTAGTCAAATAAGGATTTCACTGGTAATATTTTAAGACTTCAACAGTTGAATTGAAATATGGAAATGAAAATGCTATTTCCTTAAACACCATGATAGTATTTTCCACTGACATAACCCTTTAGAGTATCTGCTTTAAGAATATTCAACAACTATAAAAGAAGTACATCATTTGAATTGGTTGGGTAGGATTACTAAAAAGTGATCATTCACATGAAAATTGTCCTGCGTTTTTTCCTTCATTTCATCCTATGCTTTGTTTCTATTTTGAAACATATGAAAGCTTTTGCAGCCATAACTAACTGTATTTCATGAGACAAAGTAGATACACTTCTTCATTTTTGTGGTAATTTTTCTGACATTATTTTTAGTGTTATCTAAGATTTCACCTTCCCATGGTGAAGAACTTCTATTATCTCATTAGAATTTAAATTCCTTGAAGAAAACATTATTGAATCAGTTTGAGTATACAGAGTAAAAACATCAAGGTTTGAAACTTCACAGTTATGCACCAAGTGAAATAATGCTCTAAGAATGTTTATTTGAATTTTAATTCAATCACTTCTCCTTTTTATCGAAACTCATAAAATAAAAATTACAAAGAATACCCTTAGCACAAGCATTCAGACAACCTAGCAAAACTTCAAGCTCTCAAATGACTAGCACATGAATGCAAATTTTCTGAAGAATTTTACCTTCTAAAATAACTACCAGCTGCTCAGCTGCAGACTTCCGTAAAACTAAGTCAACAGCATCAGAAGTCAAGATATCATATAGCTTTTCAACAGTTTCTGCCTAAAAGTAAAACAAAGAAAAACACCTTAATTCCTTATTAAAATGTGATTAGAATTTGATTAGATCCCACATGCACGTAAGAGGAACGGATTAGGTTATAATCTTTTTGCAACAAATCTCTAATGATGCCTGTGGAATATGAAAACCAAATAGTTTCTTGTATTCCATAGCTGCAGACTTTGAACAAATAATGCTTAATTTATGCAGGACTACAGAATCTTAACACTATATAGAATTGCTAGAACATGCTTTTAAATCTATAAAGAGGACTGACTTTTTAAGGGCAATAGGGTCAAGCATCTTAGCATTTGCTTGTCGTATTGTTAATCTGAAAGTATTGAGGGGAAGGAAGAAAGGAGAACAGAGGGGAGATGAGAAAAAAGGGAAAAAAAAACCGTTTTCCTATGAGTCATACACTCATGATTTGCTTTACACTTTGCAACGGCAGCA
Source organism: Petroica traversi (assembly GCA_025920805.1). Lineage (NCBI taxonomy): Eukaryota > Metazoa > Chordata > Aves > Passeriformes > Petroicidae > Petroica > Petroica traversi. The sequence continues at coordinate 18,847,053 of JAHLSL010000019.1, forward strand.
ATATTAAGTAAATGCATATATAAATTTGCAATCTGTTTTAAAATAACTCATATTAAAAATTATTTGTGCCTGTTTCAGTAAAAATGGCGAAAAAATATATATGAGAAAAAATCAGACTATCAACGCAGAATTAAATTGTAATGAACAGAGCAGGTCTGTGCTCTCTGCAGAGAAGAACAGAAAAAAGATTTTTTTCTTAGTGTTGCAAATGGTAGCATAAGAACTACTGTTTAAGTGCACACAGAAAGAATACATCAACAGAATTCTTTTATAAAGCAAGGCAATTTGTATGCAACATTGCAACCTTTGGATAGTGGAAACTTCAGAGACTGGACCGGTAGAAGAGCAAAATTTAGACAGAGTTTACTAACCTTAATTATTGAGTTCATTTTATCATCCAATTTTAGCTCCATAGCTCCTTCTATAACAAATAAGTTCACAATGCTGGAAAGGACATTACCATCCAGACATGGGCGTTTCAGATTTGCCCCTTCTTCATTCAGAAGATGGAATGCTAAATGTTTAACTGCTACAGAACGAACCCTAAATGAAAAAATACTTAAAATAAATATATAAAACCCATCATAATGGAAAATTTTAGCAGTATCGTTAGAAATTAATTAGTTCATAAAGTTAACACGAGGTGGAAGTACCAAACTCAGTATTGATTAATCAACCTTTAAATCAAGACACAGCGTAACATTTGGGAGAAGACATTGCTGTCATCAGCATCAGAAGATGTGCTGAAACAGAGCATTACTTACAGCTGCTTTTTGGAGAAGAGAAGGCGCAGAGCAGCCTGTAATCTGGGAGTTCCCGGGAGAATGCCCTCTCCTTTCTCAGAGGTTGTTTCACTCAAAGAGATGATGCATTTACCTAAAGGATCTTTTGTGTCAGCATAACCCTAAGACAAACAAACAACAAACAAAAATGTCCAGAATTATAAAAATCTGCTTACTAACTTAGCAAATTAGACAAGGTAATTAATTCCATTTTAGGGACTAAGGGAGGATGTGGAAGGAGCAACATTAAAAAAAAGCAGTTATTTTTTAAGAAAATATTAATACTCCTCAGTGAAAATAATTTTAGAAATCACTAAATGATTCTGTATACAAATAAAAGTAAAGAGTTCTTTACATGGATTTTTTACATTTCTTTACAGAGGTACATTGACCCAAAAACTTCACCCTTAATCTGTTAATATGATGCTGCTCTATAAGGCCAGTTTCCATGTCAATAAATGAAATTTAGTCCCTACAAGAAAATTATCTTAAAACTTTAAAGTTTAAAAAATCAAATTTTAAAAATTGTACCTATTTTCAGGTCTTCATCAAACAATTTTAGCACACAAACAGACAAAAGGGAATTAGTTATGTCAAGTAATGATACTGCAAACATTGTAAAAATAGAGCAAAATACAATGCATTTTACATGCATCTGGTAAACACAGACCTCTGGTACAAGATAGACCTTTGGTATCTATCATACAAAGCCACTGTAGTCTACAGAATGGAGGGAAATTCTACTCACAAAAATTTCTCACGTGTTTAGCCTACAGTTTATATTAAATCCCCACCTACTTAATCTTGAATGTCAATCATATGTAAGATACATGTGCAGGTAACACAAAAAAGCTGTAATTACTGATTGAGAAAGCTCTGACATAACCCTTCTCCCGCCTCTTTCAAGTTCTCAGTGTATTTCCTCTCCATATTTTTCTGTCTGAGCCATCTATTTCATGGCCCATCTTATTTGCAATTTCTCTCCATTTTTGCCTTGATTCTTGTGCAGTTTGCATACAGAGTTAAGTTATATAAGCTGCTTTTAAGCACTTTCAACTTATGGCAATACCGAGGAGCAGGCAATTAATGAACACATAGGGAAACAAGTAAGTTGGTATAATTATTGAGAGTGGTATTTTTGGAGAAAATGAAGACAAAATATATACTTGAATGTATTAGCTAAGAGAGAAATAAGGCAAAAAAAAAAACCACTAGACACCAGGCAAATGCAGCTAGAAGACTATGAGCAGACCACAGAAAGGAAATTTCAAGTACTAGTGAAAAAACTCTAAAGAATCTAGATGGAGCAATTAGGCTGAAAATCCAACTGAGAAAGGCAAAAGTTGTCTTTAGATCCAGCTGAGAGCAAAAATAATGCAAATTAAATTTGCACAATGTTGGAAACATGAAGATGAAGGCCTAAGGGATACTTCTATAATATTGGAAACAAAAGCACCAAAAAACAAATATCTAAATATACTCAAAATACAGCTTATGCTGATTGCTATTTTTTGATCAGAAAACTATTATCACAGAGGAGCTACAGATTTCAAATTTAAGACATGGGGGACATTCTTAGGACCCCTATAAAACATTTCTCCATTTGACATCTGATAAAACAAGTCTGTAGGTATGCTACTGTTAATCTATTTTCCACCTACTACTTCTATCTGTTATTTAACCTGATATACACGATTGCACACATCAAATTAAGACTGAAGCACTTAGAAGTACCTGTAAAACAGGAATGACAGGACAGAGGGCCTCAATAAATTTGCTCCAAGTCAATACTTCCATCATTAACCGTCCTTGCAACAGATGTATCAGAATGGCCTTGGCTGTAGAGTTCACCTGCTCAGTAACAAAAAACCAAACTACTAATGCAACCACGGATATGTCTAAGTCAGTCAATGCTGCAATTGAAAATGTTATATGAAAAATTCTCAAAGACAAAATAATGTTACTGCAGAAAGCTACATTTAAATTGTCAATTACAAGAAGTATAAAGTTGTTAGAGAAGCCTCCAAGAGAAAACACACAAATAGTTCTGCCTAAATAGCACTCAGTCATTTCTCCCATAGAGCTCCGATTTGTCCTTTCTGAAATAAAAGAAATCATTACTTAAACCTCTACACCTTTTGGTCTCTCTATCCTGCACGTAAAAGAAATTCTGTTTCTTTTCTTTCTTGACCTTGCCTTTCTGGGGCATTTTATTCCCAATCCATTATATGCTTCTGAAGATATAGAAAGACAGGAGACTTAAAGCCTGTTAGGTGGTCATTTCACTTTCCTGAAGCAGAGAGTCAAACTCAGAAGGCTAACAAATATTTCAAACTGCATCATAACTCACCTGAAGCTCTCTATCAGTACCAAAAAATACATATGATACAGCAGTTACACTGCATGCATGTATCCAGTATATAATCTATACAATTGCAATATTAGAGTTTTTAAAAGCTAAAATTATTACTGCAATGGGAACACAGGAAAAAAGCCCAGCTTATCAGAATTAACTCTTCCTTACATAGTGTAAAAACACCAACCTTCAGCAGCCAAAACTCTGCATTTTATGCTAGAGCTAAAAGTCCTCTCACCCCAGGCAACAAGGACAGACTTTAATAATATCACTCTAGTCTATGTTTAGAGGAAGACTGGCTTTATAAAATCATATGCCCAATATCAAATGCTAACCTTGAAATACAAGGTTCTTCTCATTTTTTTTCTCATTGTCACATGCCTAAAAGATTAAACTGATGCCTTATGAAAACTTAAGCAGCAGTTATATGGCAAGAAGTAAAATAAATTTTAAAATACTTGGATATGACATTATCTATTTTTTTAGAAGTATAATAAAAATGCATTATAAGGTACAGAACAAAATGTGACAAATTTGTAAATAGGCACTATCTCAGATTTTTTAAATTCAGTATCAATTGAAATCTATTTCTTTTGCTTGACTAACCACTAATAGAGAAAACTGTCAGTCTTTTTAATAACATATCCAATGGCGTAGCCAAAATAAATGCTTTCCTTGCAAAAGATAAATTACATACAAAGCATAAACATACAGCACATTCTCAAAGATATTTTACTTCTCTCTTTAAAATGTTCTTATTTAAAAATTCACTTCTAAATGGAACTGCACATAGTATCAAATAAAAAGAACCACCCTCATTCCAGAGGAGAAGATAAAAAATACATAAATAATTTGTTAGTCAGTGTCCTTTCTGACTGTAGGGATGTTATAGATCAGCCATTAAGGAGTTGTTGTGAAGAACATAAGTAACTTTATCCTCCTCTCTCAACTTCCTCCTTAGCTCTATAGGCTAGGAAATAGTGGACATATGTTAAGCAATCCTGCATATAAATGAACCCAATGGAAATTTGGTCCTATTGGGTAACATTATGAAACACTGCTATAATATTTAGCTAACTATGTTCAAACACAGATGTTTGTGGTGGTGAAATACAATTTTATAGCACAGACTTGCAGATTTAAAGTGCCTTTTTGTTCCTTGGCCATTTCAGAGGTTAGCCCACTTTTACCAAGACTTGAGACTTCAAAGTTCATGCTTCCCATAAATGTGAAGCACCATACATTTTCATCATACGTACATTTTACTAGAGCTGAATGTATTACAGGAAAAAAGTAAAAAATAAATCTTATTTCATTTTCATTAATCTTTATTACAGTTAATTGCATCCTATGCACATAATATTATCTTGTCTCTAAATAAATTGTATTTAAAAATAGGCTTTTCATTTACTACAATGTTACTATTTGCTTAGATTTTCTGTACGCAAGAAACTCTATTATTTAGTCAAAATTTCAGGTAAGCATTAGACCACTATAAAGAATATCAATGCCTACTCTGTGTGCACATCAACTTATAAATGCAGGTAGTAAACACAGTACCTCATTCTTGTCTTCCTGAAAGCCGAATGTACAGATTTCATATAACACTTTAGGGTGCAGAAGAAAATGTACTCCCTGGCAGATTGAAGACACAGGCTTTGCAATATTATGAATACCTAAACAGTCCTTCAGCAAAAATAAAGTTGGTTAGTTTAAAAATTCAAGACAGTCTGCACTACAACATCTTGTTTTATAGAGCCTGAAGTTGTCATGCAGTAAGAGACTTTCTCCATGCACTTTGGAAGACTAGTTTTGAAAGCTAAACATGACAGCCCTGGAAGAAACATGATCTGTTTGGATCGCTGATTGAAAACTCCTGTTACTACACAGGACTTAGAAAGAGAAAATAATTTTGGTTTTATTTTGAATAATTGTGAAAATAAATTTGAAAACCTGTATATGTTGTTTAGCATTACATTAAATAAGACAATGTTTGGCTTTACATTAAAATAAGAAAAACCTAAAACGGGCTAGTAAAAATCTTACAAAAAGAGACAAGTGCCATTCAGTGGAGCTAGGGTTTTTTTTTCAGAGACTAGCTCCAGCATATTTATACATTAGTGGATTATGCTACAAGCATGCTAAGTACAGATTATGTCCATTACAGAAAATAAAGTTTCAATCAATTATTATATCAAAATATAAAAATGATTTTTATTTGTTTAGCCAATATTACTGAATACCTAAAATAATCTGATAAATATGACATTGCTATTCCCAGCACAGAGTACAGACAGACTTTTAGGAAGTTCATGCTCTTTATCCCTTGGGGTATCCTTACAGAAAACTAACTAAGGCTGTGACAAAATATCCATGTAAGAAAACCAAGATACACACAATGCCACTCTAAAATAGGGAAAAAAACCCCAAGAAAGCAAAACTATAAATAACAATGGGACTATATATAAAAGGATTTACATGTTCTTTACATATTTTTATGTGCAGTACCTGAAGTCTAACCTAACCAAGTAGATTTAATACCAAGAATGTAACAGTGAATTGCAAGTCCAGGCCTACACTGATTTTTCAGAACATAACATTGTAAACCAAATTTGCATTAAAATGCTTTTCATGACAAAACTACATAGCATGCATTATTAAGTGCAACCCCATAGTGTTAAGTAAGCATTAATTCAAACCTTAACCACTTCCAAACAGCAGTGATAGGCTTCAGCTTTGATATTCAACAAAGGATGAGACAACAGATGGAGAAGCAACTTCTGACCCTCCACCTGAAGCAATGAGTTGACCTCGGCAGACGTCCAACTAGAAATGAAAAACAGTTAATTTATTTTATTTTGCAGTACCTAAAGACACCTAGAAAAACTTTCTTGTTAAATTTCAGGATCATCTCTGAAAAATACTTCCGGCAATGGTACACATTCTCAAAAACACCAAAAAGTTCAGAGATCGCAACATGTTTGCCAAAATCATAGTATTAATCTTTGTGTTTGTGTATGTTTATTCTTTTAAACTTGTAGGTAGTCAAACACCAATTATACAAAATTCTCTCATCAAAATTAAGAACCTGACAAACAATGATGTTCATCTGAAAGCATAAAATTCTATTGAGCTTCAGTGGACACCTTTGTACATATAAATGATTATTAAAAAAACCTGTGCTTTTAGAATTTTTTCATTATAGAAGTTAAAGCCCATCTCACTATCATGAAGTGAATTGATGTTAGTTAAAAAACTGAATTTCCTATTGCCTGAAATGGTAATCAAACAATAACTACTTCTAAAAGCATTAGAACATTGAGAATGATGTTTCATAATTTAAAATCACTTATTTGACAGCTCTTAAATGCAGCCTCCTTTGAAAAAATATCCCTAAAGTCAAGTTCTGAATCAGTATAAAATAAAATTTTTGTTGTTGAAGAACTTTTAAAGGCACCATAAGGTAACTTATTATCTAACTAGAGACATGGAAAAAATCAAAAAAGCAATAAAAGGATGCTGTTTAATAAATGAGATGCTATATTACAATATAAAGCATTACAATAAATTAAGTCCTTTAGGATTTCTGAAAGTAAAATAAAAGTAAGTTATACAAATATACACAGGGCAAAGGATTTTAAAGAAGTCTGGAACTCAAAGTGTTTAAGACTGTTTCCTTACAAAACACATGCTTTACATACAAAATCATAAAAGCTTCTACGTAGAACATAACATGAAGTTTTTAGCAACTGAAATTCAGTTTTCAAATAATCCACCACAGAATGGCACCAATCAGTTAGAAGAGACCGTTCAATGGCTAAAAGCAAATAATTGTTCATATGTGAATAAGCAAGTGAGCTCCTATTTGAGAAACTTTATCCACAAAATAAAAAAAAATATATTTTCTTAAGCAGAGTTTTAAATAGTAATGTACTCACATATTTGAGCATATGTGAATGCATTCCTGAAGCAAGGGAAAGTGTAGGTGGAAGGGTAGACTACTCAAAGCCTGATCTGCCAATTCCAGTAATTCAGAAAGATTCTTGTCCCCCTGCGAAGTAAAATGAAGAGAAAGAATGAAATAACAAAATAAGTAAAATTAGAAGTATCCAATATTACTGCATAATCTTTCAGAATTTATCATAATTTAATACAAAGTAGTTTTGGCTCAGTCTTTCACAGAGTAGTTTATAATCAATTAATTCAATACATTTCAACAACAACAACAAAAAAAATTAGAGACTATTCCAGGGAGCTGAAAGCCCTTCAGCTGCTGAATCCAAATAAATTTCCATTAAACTCAGTGGGAATAATGGATGTCTAACATTTCACTGCATGAACACTATAATGCTATTCAAATTACTATTTTTAATCAATATGCATTTTATGTGAGAAGAGTATAATAAAAGATTCAACTACTAAACTTTTAACATATCACTATTAAAGAGCAAGGTAGATTTTTTTTAAATTTAAGTACATATGTCTTCATCATATTTGGTTACCAAATACATTAAACATGAGCCATTTAAATTTGATGGAGTTAACTTCATTGCAAAGAGCATTTTATGAGCAGAGTATTGCTTCTATTAAGTTCAGAACCTGCCTAGAGAAAGGATAGATTAACTCTGATTTAAGACAGCACTTTATTTATATTGTTGTATTTTATTCTTTATATTAGTATCAATGGAACCTGTATTGTGCAAAATTGCTTATCCATTTGGATAATAGAGAAGAATATTTTCGTACTGTGCTAGAAACTCTTAAATAATCATGCAGTTGTCTTCATAACAAAATGAAACAAATCTCAAGCAGTCTAGTAGTTGTTTGTTAAAGCTGCAGTTGACAAAGTCCTAGAGATTTAAAATTTTCTGAACAATATATTTAACTCCTGGACAACACACATATACCCACACTATATATTTTAATAAATATAAAGCAAATAGTGTATTATATAAATATATAAATATGTATTATACATAAAGATACGTATTTATATACATGTATATGTTTGTATAAATAAGCAGAGTATTTGCTGCTTCTTCTTTCTCTGCCCATAAGAGGTCCTGTGCCTACTTACAATTTCCAATTGTTTATTTCTTTGTTTTTACTTCAGGTAAGATTTTTTACCAACATCATGATAATATTAATGAAAACAAATATCAATTAACTACACCTTGCATCACACAGAATACTCATACTTGGGGATCTTCCTCTGCTATGCTAGACTTTAATTTTTACCAGAGAGAAAAGGAAGTGAGGAAAGAAATTTGCCTGTAGGAAATATTTTATATAATGAAGTTTCATACCTCCTTATGAACTTCAACCATAAAGTTGCAAGTGCATTCAATCGAATATGCAGCTTCTGAAACTTGTTTATATATACTGTAGTTCTCTGTACTCATCTGCTCCAGATAGGCTGCAACAGATTCATGAATGCTTGGGTATTCCAAGGAGAAGGACATATCCAGTGAGAGAAGGAATAAAGCGTTCAGCAAACTCTTCTGTGTAACTTTACTTGCCTTTGAAAAAGAAAGTAACTGTCAGAATAACAGTCTGGAAATGCAGTAAAACCAACAATAGCATTTGTAGCCATTCCACAGGTAAAATCATTATTGCTGCTATTTAAAAGTTAGAGAAACACATTTCATTAAATGAGTTCTACATGAAGAATTTATTTTTCTTCATTAATAGTGACAGTTAATTAGATGTCACTCCTAATATCAGACCTGAACCAGTCACAAAAGTTGTGAATGACCCAGGCACATCACAAACACTGCTGGTCAGAGTCAATTCACTGTCTGACCACGAGATGGCAGAGAATACACAGACCAAAATTATTGCTGTATTTAATAAAAAGCTGTCTTCAATTCCACGTGGTCCTAATGCAAACTAATGACTGGGATTTTGCTTGTTAATTTGGGTTTTTTCTTTTATTTTTAACTGCAAGTGTACATTCCTTCAACTAAAATTCTGATCTCAAATACAGTAACTTTGTATCAACTCTTATACACAGAATGGAAATTTTGCATTAGGTATACAAGAAGATAAAAGACAAAAGTTATAAAAAGTCATTAGATTACTATGTCTACACTTACTTTCAGGTGTAAGACTTAATATTTGTGACAAAAACCCTGTAACTGAAAATCCAAAAAACAAACAAAAAAAAAAATCCCAAGAGCTACAGCAGAATTTCTTTTAAAGAACACTGAAAGTAAAGAACAATTCAATTAAAATCACTCCAATTTATGAAACATAATTGCTGACTACATTCCATCAGATTAAGAGTGATGATTTAGTATGTTACACAGTCCAACTCTTACTTGCATGCATACTATAAACCAGCAGGGGGCAGCAGAGCTTTGCAAACCATATCAGAAAAAAAACAGCACGAGGAAAAAGATCACTGAATTTCAAAACGTCGTTTAAAATTTGCATTAAACAAGTTTTTTTTAAGATTTGTAAACTGCAGAGTACTCTGGTAACTGAAGAATGGACGAACTTGCCACCAGTGATCATACAGCACCCAATGCAAATCAGATTAATTTCTCTGTCCAAGGGGCTATTTTCTCAGTATTAATCCATGAGGAAGGTATCTCTTTCTGCCCTCCTAAAATGCTAAAGCAAGAGACAATCACTCATAATTGGTGATGACTTACCTTTTCCACAGGGAGAAGTATTTGGAGCAACCTAACAGTAAACAGCGAAATGCTAATAAATGCCATTCTGTGATGCACCAGCATCACCTTGGGCTGTTCTGCACTTATATTGCTTTTGTGATATAATATTGTTTCTCCAAGCAAACCCAAGACCAGAAGCAATCTGTCTTTCTGAAAACAAAATCAGAAATACAATAATTAGAAAAAAATGAAACATCACTGTATATTTACAGTGTTTACAAGGCACCTGCAGTATCATTAACACAATTATGCCACATAAGCTAAAATTGCATAAACGGTGCAAAATACTGTCATAGCACTGTATTTGTCAGTGTGTTAGTCCTAGACCTCAGTCTACTTTCACTTTTAGTACTGAATACTTTGCTTAGTAACTACCCATTCCTACTTGCTTCCTCCCCTTCCCTCTTCCACTTTTCTCTCTCCTCTAAATCCCTTAATTTCTGGTTACTAGACCTCTGAACGTCTGAAATTTTACCTATTTTGAAGTTCAGTTTTAATAAGGAAATATTAAATCCTGGTTAGAACCTGCTTTAATAAAGCTTTACCTTAAATTAAAAAAAAAAAAAAAGCCTTCCCAAACCAACCCACAATAGCTTGGAAAACAAAGAGTTTTTTATCCCTATTGATTCTCAAAGGAAACAGCAAAACCTTTTTCTTCCTCTCCCCCATTTAAAAAAAAAAAAAAAATCAACATAACTGTATACCATTACCCACCTTCTTTGCAGACGTTTCTATGTTAGTAGCCTGGAAACAAACGTTATCATACTAATAACAATAATCAGTATGGTATACCTATGATATATTCTTCTGTAGTTTGACAGATTTATGGGCAATGAAATATACTGATTCAGGTCATAAAACAAGTAGACAAAGATATTAAGCTTCTGAGATTAAGTGTTCTGCAAGGAATCTTCAGCACTGATATAATGCTGATCAACTATAACAGATTTAATTCAAAGAAAAAATTCTCATTCACTAACAGGTCCTATAAATAATGTAAATATTAACATTTATAAAATAGAGAATAGGGAAGCCTACAGCAACCTTTTAATTTATTAATATTGCAGCTGTTATTGTTTCATATTCAGTGAATTTATATTTCACAAATTCTAACTCAAGTCAGGCGCATTTAAGATTACATTTAATTCAAGTCTTTAGACAAGTTTCAGCCTGCAGCTCTGGTACGTTTATTACATGCCTGAGCTATGCCAGCTTATGCTTCAGCTTTCACTTTTCTTCAAAAAAGCAAGTCAGTCACAATTATTTTATCTGTTATTCTCTAACTATATAATTCATGTATATAACAACTCTCAGCTCAGCAATTTAAATAGTTTGGTCAGCAGCATCTTAATGCTTTGAAACTCTGCTGGGCCACAAAGGCCTCTCCTTTCTCTCCCAGCTAAGCAACATTGTTAGGATATCTGAAATTTGTGCAGGGATCTATAGTTCCCGTGTACATAGCACATATGTATCTTAAAATTCCAGTCTTGCACCTGAACAGTTATCTCCCTAATTTTAAACAGATCGTTTATAAGGAGTAAAGAAAGGGAAAGTCGTTATTTACATCAAGTTGGTGCCCAACATTTGTAGTCAGTGCTTTTCCCTCAGATTCCTTTCCCTACATGTGCTTCTCTCATGCTGCTTATTTTCTTGATGTGAAACTCCACGTATTGTCTGGCAAAAGAACTTACATTTTAAAGAGTGTCATCAATAGAACTAGTAATAAACTGCTTAAAATTTTCAAAAGCACAGCTCAGCAGAAGCTTAGATACATGAATCACTGCAGAAAATGTCAGAAGCTTATAAAAGGAGACAATATGGTTGATCAAAGCCTGAAGAACCTTACCAATTCCAATGCAAAAAGGCTGTCATCTTCCCAAACATTTTCAGAAATAGCATCACCAATAAGAGACATGTCTTCAACAAGCAATTCAAGAACTTCCATTGTCAGTCTCCTACTGCCTATGAACACAAATGAGAGGATAAATTCAAATGCAGACAAAATATTATTTTTTTGATATTCAGAAGACACCACTGTAAACAACAGATTATTCCTAATACGAATTTCTGGTATTTTAATTTTCCAGTATGCTTCTACAAAACTAATGTTAACTGTCCGTAACCATTAATAGCTTTGAATCAGAGATTACAATAACCAGCCAAAATCACAATAGATTAAAGCAATTGTATACTTGGGAAAAATCTGCCTTTTCTTAAAACCTACTGTAAAATTATTTAAGAAAATAATCATGAACTTTACTACAGCTGTAAATATAATTACTGAACTTTTTTAAAGTTCATAATAAAGTCACTAATTTCTCCCATCCAGACAGCTTTGTTACAAATCTTCTGTATATATTACCTACTGCCATTAATCTGCATTTTTGGTATAGGAGTGCCTTTCTTCACAGATTATTTTGTTTGAGATCTTCTAAAAGACAAGGAAAGGAATACCCACTTGATCTACTTGCCCAGTTCTCTATAACCATTTCCCCTTTGCTTTTAGGCTGGTATTTATTTATTTTCATTTCTTCTTCTAAGTGTCTCTTAATAACAAGGCTAATCTGGTCTGCTATTACTGACTTTTATCCTTAGTACAATTTTAAGCTTGATTATGTGGCCCCAAAGAAACTTGGCCTGAGCTTAGAAATGTACAGCCTACATTTACTACAAATATAAATCTCCCCCTAATGCCTCCAGATAATGAGAAAACAGAGGAGTTGAGGGTTTCATGAAGAACAAGGCAAAGTATCTGGAGCCAGACCAAATATTTTCAACCTCACACAGTGAGGATGCCAAAACTGTCTGACATCCTGAGGAACCATACAGTGACAGTTTCCCTTAAATATTCAACGTAGTGCAACTGTTGGCTTAGTTACTCGTTGATGGTATGTTTCTATTTAAAATCATAGATGGATTTCACATAACACCATTGAATTTTCAATGTACCTTTTAACCAAGATAAAAATTCTGCATCCTTCAAAGGCCTCTAAAATGTTTAAAAAGATAAAGCTTTACTTGCTCATTATAACTAAACATTAATTTCTTAGTGGCTTTTTCTCTTGCTTGTAAATTTTACACACGGCAGAAGCCTTGTTAATATACTTGACACTGTATGTGACTAGATATGTAGTGATAATGACCACAGCTTCTACAATTTGCAGCTGGAGTGATCTGCTTTGGGTGAGAAGTGACAGAGAATGGGACAAGGCCTTTTTGAAAGTTTGGTTTTACCTATCTCACAGAAGTCCTCTTTTCCATTGATTTTAGGCCAATTTAACTTACTAAATTTCTCCATTTTAACAAAACAAAACACAACAATCCCCGCCTAACCAAAACCAAAAGAAGGCCACACCACTACTGATTTCTGCAATGACTTCGCTCAAAAGGCAGATCAGCACAAAGGAAGAAAAACTCCAATTAACATCTCCACAAGAAACAATTTAAGCTTAACTAAAATACACATCACATTGCAAAATAAAAGGCAGTAATTTTTACAATAAGCTTCCTGGTTTTTCCTTTAGGCAGTAATTTAAACATCTAGAATAAAATCTCCACTATATCACGTAAGTTGATAATAATGTTCATAAAAATACCTGTTGATTTTACTAAAGATAACAACCCAAAATATAACCACATGAGAAACTGTGTGCTCCTGTCTCACAATGTCACACTGTCTCACAGTGTGCGTTCAGATCACAGGCTTTCAGAACAACAGGAACAGGATAAAAATATTAGTTTCCTTACAATCTGTGTCTCATTACAGCACAGTGGAAAAATGAAGAAATATCACCAAGGACAGATCAAAAAGTGTAAAAAAAAAAACCTAAGAGGAAGATAAACAAAGACAGGTCCTTTCCAGAAAGTAAAACTATTTTAATTCTTGAATCTTGAAACACAGAAAAATTGTCTTTTAACTCTGCAGATTTGAAGTGACAAGCACCAGAATTGGGAAAAATAGAAAATACATTTTCTGCAGTTTTACATTATAAATAAAAGATGCTAGAAGTCATGAATGTGCTTGTGACTAATTAATATTTAAATATCACTATTCTGAAAGAGAAAAACAAAACTTTAATTCATTTTAGTTGGTTTATAACATCAACAAAAAAGAATTGAATTATTTCCATACACATTTCATAGAATTTTTATAAGTTGAAGACTAACTTTTAGTATCCTAGTCATAGATAGACGCACATTTCCAGCTCCTGTATTTGAAATACTTACCACATTTACCAGTACCTGCTTTGAATTATACTATCTTTTACAGTGAATTACCATTTTAGACAACCTAGGAGTAAAATGATGTACCTCCAAAAGAGTTTTGAAATTTAGAACCCCTATAAATTAACATTTTAAATTAGACTATCATTACTTATGTTCCTTAAACCATTTGTTACTGCATTTGTAAGAATAAAAACAAGCCTCTCACCAGAACTTTTGTTTATTTTTTCTTGAATAGGAGGAAAACTCTATGATTAGTGATCAGAACACCTCTGCTCAAGAGTGGCTATTTTTTCATCTTTCTGAATGACATACCATTTTTCCACCATACACTCACTTCCTGCTACTGGCAGTAAAAAGCACTTAAAACTTCTGAAGCAATTCTGGAAATCAATCAGAAGATTCAAGTTTTGTGACCTGAACAAAGTCCCTAGAAAAGATCTGTTGCAACTACCCACAGTACAGCAGTAATCATCTGTGCCTTATTTATTTGCTGTACTTGCCTCACAGACCAACTTCTTTAGAGTATCTTGCATTACGGATGTGAAAGATATGGAAGTTAAAAATTTTACTCAAAACTTTCTCACCTGTTCTTAGAAGAGGTATTGCATTTTCCAAGATGGAAACACAGAACTGAGGAAGGCTAAGCTGCTTCATCTGTAATTCCAAAGTGTCCTCATTTTCATTATCTGGTAGGTCAATATGTCCTACATCAAATGGGGAATGCAGAGAGACTCTGGAGTTTGCATTTGCTTGAGTACTGTTTCCACTTAAAACAAAAAGCAAACAAAAATTTAAAAAAACCCGAAACATCGTTAATTCTTGCAAAGAGAAAACACATATGTACAGATGTCAAAAATAGCATCAAGTATTTTCATGACTCCTGCCTTAAGCATATCCTTCCTCCCATCCCAATCTTTCTCTGCTATCTACCAGTGTTGCAGGAAGAGAGGGATTTTGTTCGGTTCCTTTTTTAAATGTCAAAAGTGGTAGCAACACAAGTAAATGCCTAATGTTTTGGCAATCATCTTCAAAACCACTTAGCACTGTGCACTGGAAGAAATACACGTGAAATGAATACTATATTGCACAAGAAACACCACACGATTGGAATTTTTTTTTTATGAACAAAAACTATCAGTTGTTTAATGCAAGACCACCTACTAAATGAAATTTCAGCCTGAATTATACTTATTATATTAAAACCATTCTATATAGCTAGCCACAAGAATCTTTTGAAGAAAAATTAAGAAGATCAAGCTATGTTTAATCCTTAGGACTAACCTGTCCACTGCAAAACAAAATATTCCCCAGTCCAAGAAACCCTTAAGTGCAATCAAGCACATATTACAAAGTATACAGAGTGTTATGAAATTATAGACATATTTCTAATGATTAAATCTTTTCTATATGATATAGGAATATATTATTAAATATATTATATACGGTTCATATATTATGAACACTGTATAGTTCATAACTACATGAGTTTTCAATTTTATTCAATAATAATCTCATTCCACTGTCAGCATTATAATTAATAAAACTCAGAACATATTTATTAAGTTTTCTTATCCCAAACAACATTCAGCAATCTTGATTTGCTTTATAAACCTGTATGACTTCTAACTGGGTTTTGGTTTCTTTTTTTATTAAACAAGCTGAAGAAACTGAATTGTGGCATGACTGTGTTACATTCTATTGCCTAATTAAATGTAAAAGATGTCTGTACGAAGTTAAATGCCAACTGATTAAGTGGTCAAGAGAAAACTACAAGCAAAATAGAAGAATTCACCAATATGTAGTTGTGGTTTGGCTGCACTTACCAGAGGGAAAGGAAGGGGAGGTATCAATCATAAAAACAATTCAGAAGAGGAAAGGTTAAGTTTCCAGGCAGAATTTGAAACAGACAAACAGATAGATTGAAGAATCTCAAGATTAAAGAAGAAGGAAAAAGAAGAGTTACATACAGAATAGCAATAAACAGATTTACATTACAATTATGTAGAAAAAGACAAGATTCACTAAAAACAGCTCTTCCTTAACGAAGTCAGCAATGTCAGAGCAATACTACTGTCATTTCCCTTGATCATATCTTCTATTCAACAACATGTTGTTCTTTATGCTACCTCTGGGCTAAATTATATCTTTGTAAGAAACAAGATCTGTGGGCAGTGAGCAGCACACAGGATGCTAGAAGATTCTAAAAGTGTGTAGCCATGAGCAGCTCATAATATGGCCCTATTAGCAGTCCCTGGTTTCTACAAGACTCATCACTGCCTGAACTGGTACTTATTCTTGTGCAACTCTATTTCTAGACTGACAGCCAGGCATAGTTCTCTCTTGCACAATATACACCAGCTGCTATTAAACTGTTAACTGTTCAGCTTGGGAAAATGGCCTGGAATTCATTGACAGTATCACATTAGTTACAAGATAAAAAATTAATATATTAGACTTAAACAAAAAAAACTTTTTAAATATAATGAATGTCAAGATGTATTTACAGTCTCTTTGAATACCTAGGAGATACTCAGTCACTAAGCCCATGCATCACAGAGACTCGAACTACCAACAAGCACATAGTAAAGATTTACAAGGACTTTTAAAATCCCACATACTAGAAGACATTGGTACTTGAACAGAAGTTTTAAGTCTGTTGTGTCAAGATGAGCAACAAAACCACACAAAAAACTTCTACATTTTGAGGGTAAACGGACAATTTATAATTTGATGTAAGAGTTAAATTTTTAGATGTTACAGAACTGAAATTTGTTGTCACATTTAACAACAAATTCCAAAGACTTCAATAGAAATCTTTATGCAGTATAGCATTTTTGACAATACTAAATACTGTTACCAACAGGATGGCCATTCCACCTAAAAGAACTTATGAGGTCATCTGCTGAAAAAAAGAAAAATCCCTGGCTTTTCAGCAATAGACTGAACGAATGCTTTTCTGCGTCTAACAAATACATGTACAAGCAATAACAATATAGGAAGAGATTTTGTTAACAATAGTGGTTGGGTACAAAATGTGGCAGTGATTTTATGTATTCTGAACGCCACCTTTAAGAATTTTAATTCATAAACATGGTTTGAATCTTTACAAGTTACCAAAACTGTTGCATCATTCCACACACTGACAAGGAGCTGATAAGATAATCCTATACTAAAATGTTTTTAACTGAAGTGTAAGTTATTTGCTGTTTTATTCACCTAGAAGACACTGCATCCCAATCTTGACCATCCCCTCTAGGACGCTGAACTGTCCGTCCAATCACAGAAGGCCGAGGGCTGCTGCTTCCAGGTGATGGGTTCTGAGAATGAGGAGCTCCTCTTGCTTCTTGACAGTAAGATAGAGATGAATTCTGGGAAACTGTGCCTTTATGGAACACAAAGGATATATTTTCCCTTGGAAATATCCATTATTGTGAAAGATACTATATAGTGAACAGTAAAGTAAAAGTAACTGAGGTAGGATATGGGGAAAAAACACCACATAAATACTGATGACCTAGAACAACTGATCACTGACAAGTAGCGAAGTTTGGAAACCCAATTCCAAGGCAAAAACCACTGAAGATTCCAGCTGAATCATAAATCTTGAGTCTGGGTAAAGCTATTGGACATGTTGATGTTAAAACTATATTAGCAACCAGTATTATTTATTAAGACACCAAATATAGTGCCAATCTTATGAAGAAAACCAGACTACCAATTTACGGAAAAAAAGTTTTGATTCAATTTAGATGTCAGAATGGAAGCAAGACCATTATAAGTATTCTACACCATTAAAGCTACAACATTTAAGATTAAGAACATTGTGAAGCAGCCCTCATGACTGCAAAATTCAAAACAATGATTAAACTATTTTCAGCATAAAAAAAATAAAAGAAAGTTCACATAGCTCATGAAATTAGTAACTACATTGTTAAGTATTAATAGCTTGAAAACTCTTCTGAAACTTTGCCCACTTTTATTTTACAGATTTAATTTCATTTTAGTTAAAAATCCCTCCCCTGCTGACATGCAAACAATTGGATACTGGGAGAAGCTGATGAATGGGGAATCACAGGAAACTAAAACTGAATAAGTACTTTAAAACAATGTACTCAAAGTTTTTAAATTAACATTAATAGTACCAAACACCATCCCTTTAGCAAAGCAATTTCACATTTCCTATTACATTTGCTATCAGGTTTCTGATTTAGGTTTTTTTCTGTCATCATTTTAGACAATCTTACCTGTAGTAAAAATAACAGTATCTCAAACACTTAAAAATACATACCTTGCTCTGAGGAAGAAAAACTGGGATCTCTATGGAAGTTAAGCCTACTTCTCAAGAAGATACAGAGCTGTTGCAAGCACGACACAGCCTGCAAAGCCAACTGGTGCCTTCTATCTCCTCCAAAAGCCAGGTTTAGAAGAGACAAAAGGCTCTGCAAAGACAAAATCACCAACACTGGGACCTGATTAATCACCTTCATGCACAACCATGCCAGTAAATGTCACACCAAATATAGTTCAAATTTGTTTCCAAGAGTTTTTCAAAATCACAGCAAAGAATAAATAGGCTCAACTACTGTTTTATTACTGAATGCAAGAGTATCAGGCCTCAGGAAGAAGCCAAGTTTTACAACCTATTTCAGACGAAGTCACTGCTTTTATTATGGAAGCCCATTAGAGGGTGTGTATCCAACAGTGACACAAATTTATTTCATCCAGAAGAAACAAAGTATTTCTTCACTCATCAGTGATTAGCAATATACATTGTTACAAGAAAAAACTTTAAAACCACAATACACAGCCAATGTCCCCTTCCCTATGCACCTAGAGTTAGCATAAAGGTACTTCTGTTTAACTATTTTGTTTAGAAACAAATTGAATCATTTGCATCAATTCATCCTTGGCAAAGCTCATACCAATAAAAACTTTAAACTTTATGTGAATTCTTGCCTGTACAATCTTTGGCCTTTGAAGGAAGATCTCTGCAGGAAAATCTTGCATAATCACATCCTGAAGAAGCTCACATGTACTCCAAATTAAACTTTGGTTGTTACTTCTCAAAGAGCTATAAGTTCATATTTAAATATGTATTAAAACGAAAAGAAAACCAACCAGTAATTATTAGCCTGAACACGTATTTACAAGAGACTTATAATCACAACACTGAAGAATCTAAAGAAGAAAACTTCACTAATTCTATTGTCATATTATTTTTTCAGTTGAATTATTCCTTAGCTATATGAATCCTATATACAATAAAGGACAAACTCAATTCCCACATGTAAAATTAGCTTCCAAAAAGAGAAATAACCTTATTGATTCTGAATTTGAAATTAAAATAAGAACTACTGGAAATTCCCTGTGAAGCTAGTGATTATCTCAGTGGTATATAGCAAGTAATATAACTCCTACCAGTAAGAAAGTTTCTTTCATTACTAAGGTTCATGTATAACTTAAAAGCACTTGCCTTACATACGTTGGAAATTCCATAAAGGGAGAAACTTATTAGCTATTCTCTAAGATGAATATTAGTAAATTATAAGAATCTTTATGCTTCAATTTTTCTCAATTGTTTCAGAAACCACTGTTTCTGAAACCACTGTAAAATATCAAGTATGTCAAGTGTTACAAATCTGTGTTCTTTTTCTACTTAGGCATAAAGGAAATGAAATATTAAACAGGTTCTCCAACTTCAGAGATCTTTCAAAAGGAAGAAAACAACACACAAAAAAATGTATGCTAGAAATCTACCACAGCTCTGTGACAACTCATAAGGAATCCCAACTACAGAACTTTTCCTTGGGGCACTTCAAAAACTTTTTCTAAATTAAAGAAAAAAAAGCCACTGTAGAAAGACAGTTGGAATGACTCAATGCCTGGACAAGGCCCTGTACCTAAATTTATCAGCCTAAGATTACATAAGCTGCTACTGAAAGTAGGGACTTTCCTACCAACTGGTCATGGGGGTAAAGTAAAAAGTATTTTTATTCCAGCTTGTTCTAATATGAGCTGAATGAAATCTTTGATCCACTTAAGCAATTTAAAATGCAGACTGAAGCATCATGAACAAAAGACCCAAACATACTCTAATTTAAACACAAAAAATAGAAAGACACCACCCAACTTCAGCCCAGTTTTTACAACCATTTATCACAAATCAGTTCATTGGGTTATTTACAGGAACAGCCTCATGATGCAGAGTACAAAAATTTACAGCCCCTATTCCTGAAAAACAAAAACTACAAGGAAAATGTAATGTTTCTAGTACTGCACCTTTCATTTGATGAAAGAACATGTCTATCTGTTGAAGTCAGAGTTAGCCAAGGAAATGTGGAAAATTTCAAGCATTTCACTGCAAAAAAATAGAATGGATGTTTTTAAACATATTTTATATAAATACTATATTGTATACATTGAAGGCGAAGTAAAAAATTTATAAACAATATACTATCTTATACAGAAATAGCTTTTAGTAAATATAGACTTGCACAAACTCAAATGCTTTTAATGAGAATTTTCAGCAATACCAAAACTTCACTATGGTGATGCCAAATCCAAATGAAATATGTTTATTGAAGTAAGCTTTAGCAAATAACAAACAGCATTAGTGGAAGAATAATGAATCCGCCACATCATGCTTTCAATCAAGTTCTAATTTTGATCTGCTGCTAAAGAATATTTTATTCATTAGCATGATCACTAAAAATGGAAAAATGACCGCATGGTTTTAGTCTTAAAGCTGTAGAAATTATTGTTCTTACAAAATTATGACACATAATAACTTTGTAATGAAAATAACTTCAAGGCTTTTTCTACTTAAAAGTTTGTAATAATTATTGTGCAATTCCTAAGATAGCTGATACACTACTAAAAGACTCAACTGGTGATTTACCTACAGTCACTGCAAAGTCATATTTCAAAATCTAGATCTCAGCACCAGACTGTATTTTAAATGACACTCTCCTGTGAACTGCTACTAGTACACTGGTACAGGCAAAGACTTGCCAAAACAATATTGATCTGTGATTGTCAGTGAAACACTTCATATCATTTGACAAAAAGAAAAAAAAAACAAAGCATAACATTGGTTTTCACTTAAATACAAAGCAAAAATTCCTCTAGCAACTAAACTAGTTTTCTAAAAAGTACAAAGGTACATCAGACTAAGTTTTGTTAAAATAAAAGGTAATTAAACCTTTAAGCCACTTCTAATTATGAGACAGAGATCACCCGGAAAATACTGGAAATTTAAATAATTTTTAAAATTGCAGCACTTTCTAATGTACTTTAGATATTCCAAAGAGCTGCACTATTTACTAGAAAAGGGAAATATCTATTAAGATTAATGCTGTTTTTATAAGCATTATAATTTCAGCTTCTGTGGTGTTAGATTTACAGAATAACAACAGGAAAAAGAAGGGTAAATTTTGCTATCCACATTTGTAATGGAATTCCATCTAAATTACAACTCTAAGCTCTTTCTGTAATTAAAATATTCTTTTATAACTACACATACCAACTGTTCTTTTGGGAGGTATTTCTAACTGCGGCAGATGACTTCTATTTTGACAAAAATATCCAGTGAATAATTCCTCTTGAGGCAGAACTAAAATAAAAAAATAGGGGAAGTTTGAAAAATGCACACACAGAAAAAAAAAAGCTCAATTTATTTTCATGCTTTTCCTTAACTACCTCCCTTTTGCCCACGTGTCTTAAATCAGTTTCCTTAATAGGGTAAAATAGTCTCAGATGATCAGAAATACGGAGTAAAAAGAATGTGTCAATGTTTATTTTTATAATCATATTCTGCAACTGCAAAGGGCGCATTTTTCTCTATTTTTTTTACACTAGTTTGCCTACCATACAAACAATAGCAAAAACAATTGTCTGATGGAGAACTGGCAGTCAAATAAAGGGTTTTCCTTTAATCTACCTCTGCAGTAATAAAATTAATTTTTTTAATCAATTGCTTAAAACCTTTTTCTACCAAAACTGCTGTCATCTTAGGTCACCTGAAAAGTTGCCCTCTTGTATATAGTATGTATATTGCCTCCTGTCATTCATATGCAAACTGTATAAAAATACACACAAGAAATGTTAAAACTAAAAGCAATCTCTCCAGATCATAAGATTTGGTTCAAAGGGTCAAACTAGACAATGTCAGCTTATTAGTTTGCGATTTTTCCCAATAACTGAAGTTGAAACAGAAAGAAAAATACAACACTTCTTTTAGGAAGCATTAGGATTATTCCAGCCACAATGCATACAATTTATACTATAAATAACTTCAACTGAAAAAAAAAATCGAAAATCAATCACCAGGCACATAATTCTAGTGTAATAAATTTACAAGATTTAGAGAGGTGGCAGAAACCACCAAAAATTACTTTTATCTCTGTGACTGCAAAGTAAGAGTGACAGAGCTGTGGTCATTACTACTACATGCACAGTGTAACAGCAGTGTCTTTCCCACAAGAAGCAGAAAGATGAAGGAAGGATGTCTCTAATACGCAATTTTCTTCTCCAAACTCTGTTCTAAAATTTTTGAGGCAGAAGAGGAGACCACATAGATTCTAGAAGGAAATGTAAATCATTGTAACAGACAGACAATGAGCTAGGTAACAAATGCAAACAATAGCACTTCACACGAAAAGTGACATTTTAAATAAAGTTTATGTATTTTTCTATGACAAATGCCCATCCAATACTAAATGGATAGTGCATACAACTACTGTAGTTTCAAAAATCATTGTACTACGATCAACTACTGCTTTCTTCTTTTTATTTTCTTTTTTTCTTGTAGGATTTGAATTGCTTTCCAAGCTAAAGCCTACTATACAAAGAACAGCAGCAAAGCATCCTGGCTGAATAACAGATTTACTCGAAGTTGCTACACTGCCTGCCATAAAGCTGTCCTTGGAAGTTGTGTCATGCTCTTTGTACATTATAGAAAACAGATATTATACACTGAGGAAATGGATAGGGAATTCCATTACAGGAATGCCAGCAAGCGATTTAGCTAAGGTCACACTGACTCTGGCAGAATCTGATTAGCACACACTTCACTGATCTCTCAGGAATAATTCGCCTACTATGCCTGAAAACATCAGCTTCTCCTAGCCTTTTCATTTACTTTATTTTAATTTAAAATAAATTACGGTTCAAAAGATGTAATTTACCTGGTTGATCTACTGAAGGCTGAGACTGAGCTTGATAACATACTGACAAAGAACTAGAAGGGAGTTCAGAAGGGAGGAAAAACAGTCTGTCCACAATCCCATCAATTATGGCCTGCAAGTTTGGATCCAAATCGGAGCGAAGCTGAGAGAAGAATTCCACTGCACCAATTCCAATCATTTCCTGGGCAGCAGGTGGATGCTACATTAAGACAAATAACCAACAAAGTTACTTTGAAGAGTCTTGAAGTCTCTGGATGGGGCAGGGGGAGGAATAGAGAGCAGCAAGGGGAAGAAGGAAAAGGAATTCTTAAGTTATACTTTGCCTTTATTCATTTAGACCACTGCATTGAGGTAGAGCTCATTTTCTTCCCAGTGGCTGGAACGGGGCTGTGTCTTGAATTTGTGCTGAATACAGGGTTGATAATACAGATATTTTTGTTACTGCTAAGCAGGGCTGACACAGAACCAAAGGCTCTTCTGCTTTCCTGGGAAGGGATCTAGGAGTGCATGGGAGATTGGGAGGAGACACAGACAGGACAGGTGACCCCAACTGACCAGAGGGATATTCCATATCACAGAATCACAAAAAGGTCTGGGTTGGAAGAGACCTTAAAGATCATCTAGTTCCAACAGTATGTTCAGTCTGTAAAGGGGGTGAAATGAAGAGGAAGGGGGAGACATTTAGAGCAATGGCATTTGTCCGTCCCAAGTCACCCTTACATGTGAGGAGGCCGTGCTCTCCTGGAGATGGCTGAACAGCTCTCTGCCTTTGGGAAGTGGTGAGTTAATACCTCCTTTTGCTTTGCTCATGCACACAGCTTTTGCTTTTCCTATGAAACTGCCTCTGTCTCAACCCATGAGTCTTCTCCCTTTGACCATACCAATTCTCTCCCCAGTCTCACTAATGGGTAAGTGAGCAAGCAGCTGCCTGGAGCTTGGCTGCTGATTGGGCTTAAACCAAGACATCCATCCATCAGTATCAAGAACAGGCTTTTTTAACTCTGCATAGTTGCAGTTTGGTGATTAAAACACAAGAATGTAAAAATCTGAGCTATCTGAAGTTTCTCTAACGTTTTCTCAAATTAGTTGCACCAATGGTCAAATCTTCACTTTCCAGGAACAGTGCAAAAACTTAGCTGCAAATCATGCTCCAAGTTAAAAATGAAGCACTAAATGAGAAACTGAAGAAGCAGAAACACAGAAAAAACTATTTTTCTCAGCTATCTCTCAGAACTATTTGAAGTTGCTGAAATTGTTTTAATTTTGGTGTATGCACAGTGGCTTTATTATTCCTGTCTTTGTGAAACACTCTAAAAATCTCGTTACATGGAGCTACAAAGTCAAGTAATAGCCAGCTTTATTTAGCTTCGGCATTCTAAAAACATATCGTTTAAAAATAAATGTATGTTAGTATGTCATACCTTGATCAAACTGCTCACAAAATTTAATACTTCCTCTTTTATTGGTACGACTGGAAAATTGAACCACTCCAAAAGGTTACGAAAAAGTGCTTTTTGGTGGACCAGATCAGCATAGGAAATCAAGTTGTGGTCTAATTTAAACAGAATAGTCTTCAGAGATCGCTCTCTTATCTCTGTCAGTTCATGACCTGCCCAAGAAAAGAGATTAAGAAAACCGTAAAATCATTTGATATCACTTTTTTATTATTTGGAGAATACTGCCAGAGATGCAGTGAAAAAGAGCCGTATGCTGCCGGTATTATGCCTACTGGGAAGCTAAATATGATTACACTCACCACCAAGAACCTAACCAATTGGTTTGCACGATTATAAAGCGGTGAGACATTATAATATATACTGACATAATCCGGTAACCATAATATATATGCATAATATCATGACATATACTAATATAATCCGGCACCTCTGGCATTTTGGCAATAGGCAAATGCACCTCTACTGATATAACCTGGTGCCAAAACTTAGCTAACAGAGTATGTTGTGGGTACGGAAAGCTACCTCGGACTCGCCAAGCGGACAAAAAACTACCCAAGCCCCCGAATCGGAAGGCACCGCGTCTGAAGGGGAAGCCTTTAGCATTTCCTTAGGGAAGCATTTCCCCCCAGGGAGCGCCGCCGCCCCCTCCATGCCAACAGCGGAGTGCAAGAGCAGCAAGCAGAGGCACGGCGAGCGGCGGCGGAGGCCGGGCAGGGGCGGCCGGGCTCCC
>JAHLSL010000019.1:18877466-18906368 GCA_025920805.1 Petroica traversi
GCTGGAAGAAGATTGCCAAGAGGAAGGAGAGTAAACAAAGAGATCAGAGTATTGGGAATGGAAGGGGGCAGAAATGGACAAGAAAGTTGAGATGAGAGCTTCCCCACATGAGAAGATTATCCTTGTATGTTAATCTGTTTCCCAATCTGTCTCTCAGTTTGTTTCAGAGTCCATTTAACAGTATCATTTCTGGCCCTGAAGGCCTTCTGTGCTTGCTCTCACCCTGGATTTCCCATCCTTTTCTGTTCACTAGCTACTGTTGATAAAAAAAATACACCAGTATCTGAAATTTAAAAACAAAAACAAAAACCAAACAAACAAACAAACAAAAAAAACCAAACAAAAATCCCCAGCTATTGGTTACCTATAGACCTATTAGACCTATGCAGTCTAATGGACCTATTGCACATCCACAGTAAAGACAACCTGGACATTTACAAGTAGCTGTGTGTTTATTGCTTTAACTGACTACCATGTTCTTGAAATCAGTATTCTAGATCAGTAAAATGATAACAGTTTTGTAAAGGTTTCTTTTAATGCCAGTGAAGCTGCATGTAGAAACCTTTTTTTTTTTGTGCTTTCTGCAGCCAGGAATAGCATGTAAATATTGCATTATCTTAAAGTTTGTGACATGATCTCAACAGGTACTTTAATGTAAATTCCTGAATTTTACTGCTTCTAAATCAGGTACAAAATACCGAACCTAAATATGTATTACAAATGTTTGTATTTGCAGCAGAAGAGATACAAATTTGGAAACTCATCTATGTTATTATTAATTTATTATTTATATTTTCTTCCCTAGTGAGACTTTCTAATTTCTCTGTTCTCCTGTTTAGTTTTTCATTTAACTGGATCTATCTCCTGTGCTAAATTGCATATGCAGATATGCAATTGACTTACAGAGTGGTGCCGAAAAAACAGTAGCATCTAAATAATAGCTAGACAATTTAATTTCATACAGATTATTGTGTTTGGTGAGTCAGTCAATATCAATATAAATATCTACCATGAAGTGCAAAACAAAAGGCCTTTAAGAAACCTAAGTGAGAAAATCTTTCTTCTGTGGTGTTTGTTTAAAGCCTATAAAAACACATTTTTACGGGTAATGAACTTGCAGAATTTGTTGGCACAGGAGGTTGTTGAGGCAGGCAATACCAAAAAAAGCCAAAATAAAAGGTTAGGCAAATTAATGGAGAACAGGCCCTTAGACACTGGAAGCACAGGCAGGGATGTGCCCACTGACCCATCAAGGCAGTAGCTGTGGTCTCTGGCAGGACAGGGCACTCGGACAGGGCAAAGCAGCTCTCCCCCAGCAGTGGTTGTGGTCATCACTTGGGGTCAGCTGGATCAATGTCCCCTGGAGAGACATTTCTTACTCTCATCTGATTTTTTAATTACTTTTTCACAGGTAGTAAGCATCTTCTTCCCTCCAAAATATAAAGCCAAATTAAACGGAGCATTGGCATGTTTTGGGTTTGAATTTTTTTTCTCCACCAGAAAGAAAAAGCTGGATTAAACTGCCATGAATTGAATCTGTATCCACTTCACAAAAAGAGCTGGCAATGCAATGCCTGATGTACATAACTGTTTTGCTTCACTGAGGGCACAGAGCATTACACATGAGTTTTGGCTCAGGACGCATAATTGCCACATATATTTTCCTTTTTATGAACAAGTTCTATGGTTATGTCATTTAAAATTAATAAATCACTGATAAAATCTTTGATGTTATTAAAACATCTAGCATTTTAGTTTGTATCTACTACTTTTATATAATTTACCACATGGTTTACTGCACTTGCTTCATAAAGACAGTTTATTCTACAGGGAGCTGCGTCTGTAGTTTATTGCTTGGATAACATTAAACATCTGAAGATGCTCTACATTTCTGGAAAACAGTATATCCTTGAGAACTGTAAAATTGTTGTGGAGGCTACTCTTTTCTACTGATCCTAATGCTGTATGTCATTGCAAAGGATAAAAACATTTAAGTAATAAGTTTTTGGATTTGGAAGCTATTCCCATTTTGCCCACATTATGACATTTTGTTTTTATTCTGATGTAACTCTAACTAAATTACCAAGACTAAGTCAAAACAGGAAATAATTTCTTAAAATACTGAAGGAGTAGTCAGTATCAATAATTTATGGACTTGTAAAAACTTTGGGTGACATTAATAAAGCTCAATATAATTTTTAATATTATCACTGTTAATTAGCAATAATAGTATGCACAAGCAATATAATACTGCTTATTTACTTCAGAAAATGAGTTTTCCAAACTCGTGTCGTTTCCCCTACACACCACAGCCACTTAGTCATTTTCACAAGCTTGGCCATTAATTAACTTCAGAAGAAAAGAGAAGCCAATGTTGAGTGCCTCCCATTTATTGCTTTTCTCCAATGTTATTATTCCTTCAGAATTAATAAATAACCAAAAATGGTGCCAAAGAAAGAGGAAATGAGATTCTGTTTCCAGCCAAGGTTCTTGTCTGTGCAAGCATCTACCACATTTCTCAAAATTATGGTCTCATCACACAAAAAAAGAAGTGGCCTGCTCCACATGCCCAGGGCTTGCATCCTTCAAACACTGTAGATTCACATCAGGCAGAAATGACAAGAGGGAGAAAATTCCTGAAGCAACTATTGTAGTGTAAATTATGTCCTAACTTGAGTAGGGCACAATTCCTCAAAAGAATACTCAAAAGAATACAGCAGTGATTTGACTGGAGATGCAGTTGGAATGATATACTTTATCTTCTCAACTTTTCTGGCTTTTGAAAAAATGTTGAAAACAAAATAGTCTTATGTTGAAAGATTTGACAATGGAGTTAGATGCTCTCTATTTTGTGATCAGTTCAGAAGAAATATTCTGGGGAAATTTTCTGTAAGCAAGATTATAAACTTATTAAAATATATGTGTTTCTACAAATAGAAAATACAAATAATTTTGAAGTGGTATGTGCATGAAATGCAGATTTCGGCTCATTTTTGATAACTTTTCGTAGACTTACAAATATTGTCCCTAACACAGATTTGATTTCTAGATTTCTCACATGACTTTCCTAGGATTTGAAACTGGATCTTGGACTCAGGTATATTGTAATGCCATTCTTTGACCTCTAAGTATTGCTATTGCTGTTTCATTTGTTTTTATATAGGAAGCTTTTATATAGGCACAGTAACTTTTGGAGATTAATACTGCACATTGATCGGTTGGTGTTTGTGAAGGCAGCAGAAAATCACATGGCTTGTCATTGCCCACAAATCTGACATCATGACATCTGCAAGAGCTGTAATTGCCTGAATGTTCTTGGACAGTAACATGAACAATGTGAGACGTCTCAATTTTTGGCTAGCTTTCAGAGCTTGTTAAGACAATTAAACAGTCTTGGAAAAATATGTACTTTTTAGTGACTACAGATCTTAAAGATATTTGTTGCTGATAATTTAATCTTTAAATTGATCTAAATTGTTTTATATAATTGTCATTCCATTGTATTCCCTACACGTTTTCCTACTCAACCTCATCTCTCCTTTTGAATTGCTAAATTCGAAGATTGTCTGCTGGCATGTTTTGAATGGCAACTCTTAGATATTTTGTTTTGATCCTGTAAGCACTTTTTCAAAAGCATCATATTCAAGTTCACCTGTAGCACTTGTAATAGATACAATGTATGCGGAAAACCTATTTTCTGTACTAAACTTCAGTTCTGTCCTTAAAATAGGCATTTTTCCAAATATCCTGAGAACATTTTTCAGAAGTCAGTTTGAAAATGTAACCATATGTATGCCTTCACCTAGTGATATTTTCTTAGTGAACTGACAAAAATAAGTTTTAGCTAATGTCACACTGCTAAGTCAGAATAGCTGCCAAGCAGTGAGCTGGATGGATTGTATTCTGCCTCCAGAATAAACCACAGGGCTGATTATTAGCAAGATCAAGTCTCTGTGGTCTTCAGGGGCAGTTGGCAAAGAATGACAGAGGGGAAATGGGCTCATTTGCAGGTAGCTGAATGCACTCTGTTAATGTGCTGGCATGTGTAGCCTGAGAGAATAAATGAGACATTCATACAGTGACATCCAGCAGAGCTGCCAACCTCTCATTTTTACTATATTTTTTTTTCTGATGATAATTTCACCAGGTTAACATGGTAAATGTAAACCACAGAAATTTCAGTCTCACTCTGTGTAGAAGAGGACATATGTTAGAACACTGAAGTTTCATTATCAATGCTATTGAAAAAGGCAAAACAAACCCAGCATCTATGTTTCACCAGCACTATGGATTTATATTTTTTTTTATTTTATTATGCATGTATATACACATTTATATAAGTAATGCAAGGAAAAGATTTCCATTAAGTCTGCCTTGACCTGTCTCTGATTTCCACCATCTTTTAACTCTGGTTTGGCCAGGGCTGCCTAAAGGAGTTAATTTTCTGATGGCATGCATTACCCAAGTATTTATTTCCAAATATTGGCACTTTTAAGGGATGTTAATAATCTGAAGTATTCATGAGCAGGAAAACATGGAAAGCTTTTTACTATTATCAGTGAATCAGTTTTCAAAGTGTAAATGACAAAAATTTTAATTTTTCAATCCTTGCTAATGCCTTTTTTGTTTCATATAGGAGCACTTTATTAATAGGATCCTAAAGATACGACGTATATGACACATGCTGGGCTAAAAATATTTTTATTCAGTACTGAATTCTTTACCATCTTGGCTCACACATTCATCTATAACTAGTAGCAAATTCCACACAAAATATGCATATTTGGATGAAATAGTGATAAAATTACATGTTTTAATTTTAATTTTTTTCATAGAAAAGTAATTCTGTTTACAGGTAGTATTTAAATGTTCCAAACCCCTATATTTAGTGGAAAAATACACTGATTTTTTAATGAAAAATGTAATGGTCGCCACTAGGAGACCTAGCACTGTTTTTATTGGACCTTGTTTCTCTTCTTCACTTTATGGAACAGAAATCTGCTTTTCCTTACATGATGATATTTTTGAAGGGTTTTTGTCTCATTATTTTTTGGTTTCCATTTCATTTATGTTTATTTTTTTTTTCCTTAGTTGTGGTTTTTTAGTGATTTAATTCCTGTATATTGGATGTAGAATGCAGCAAAAGGGCCACCTAGCTATATATGTCTTCCCATTGCTAATGTCAGGAGCAGAGGAAAGAGTGTCCTTCTACCTGTCTATTGCTTTGTTCACTGCCTGAAGGAAACAGATGTATACTTATCTCTGAGAGAGGCATTTGTCACAAAAACATGCCTTGAAATTATCTCTCCATTTGCACTAGGCAAATGTTCTCCACACATACTAGAAGACACCTGGGTAAGGCAGGTGTAGAGAGGTGCAGCCAGCCTAAAGTAGTTCAACAGCTCTTTTAATAAGAAGGCTGTATCTGATTAATGTGAATGCTATTTCCAGTGCCAACAGGTCTCTCTTTACAATTTGATTAGCTCTACAGTTAGAAAAGAACTTATTTCACTGAAACTGCATTTGAGCTGCGTGACCCTTTCAGAAAGCAGCATGTAGATTCTCTGGGACTAGTGCTGGATAATTGTTTGTCCAATATGAGCCACAAATCCCTTTCTTAGGTCTCATTCTTGTAATTCTGTCAAGTCAGGGGTCTATTACTGGCTCTCACTTTAGCAGAAGGATGGCTGGCAGGTTCATATCACCTCGCTATTTATGGATTAAACAGCATTTAGGTGGTGATGCTTCAAAGTGAGAGGTTTGGTCCCAGATTTTTCTTTTAGCTCCAAGACACCCATTTAACTGTCTGAAAGCTGTATCACTGTAGCTATGTCTCGGTGAAATGACAAGCTGTTGGCTAGCATTTCTCTATAAATGTATGCAGAGGAATGAAGAAGAATAGCATATTCTGTTTCCTTATTTTGCTCTGTTCTGAACTTCATCTGCTTCATCAAGACCTGACAAAAGTGACGACAGAAAGTTGATTACTGGCAGGCAGCAGCCTTGACACGGTTGACGCAATGATGCTGTTTGTACCCAGATGTCAGCGGAGAGGGCTGGTGTGGGAGAGGGTGTGCCCAGCTCTCCGAGAGGGCAGCAGCAGCTGCTGTGCGTGCACTCCCACCTCAACAGGGAGCAGTGCAGGGAGCTGTTATTAGCATATAGCTCATCTTCCTCACTGCTAGCATGCGGTCAAAACTGCAATCTAGCCCCAAATCACTGCCTGATAGGTTGTACACTCCAAAATGACATGATCCTGCTTTGCTTTAGCAGCAGTGTGTTTCTGTCTGAAGAACAGCTGCAGCCTCACCGCTGTATGTTTATACACACCCACCAGCTGACACGTGGTTTTTAGTGCATGCCAACTAATGAAAAAGGGCTTTAATTAAGAATTTTTAATTTCTTGTTTTGTTTTGTTGGTTATGTTTTTAAAGCTAGTGTTCTAAAAATGGAGAGACATAAGGCACCCCTCTGGGCAACCCGAGCCACTACACAAAGGACTGTTAATGCAGGATGAGACTGCTTTTCTTTGCCCTGAGGACTGAAGTACAGCAGAAGCACAACTTGAGAAAATAGGAGACTCAGATGTGCAAAAGACAGAGCATGATTTAGCAGTAACACCAAAAGATACTCAGAAACACAGGGATCATATTAACCTCTGTTTGGTCAGCAGATACCGTATCACAACTGACTGTCTTCAGTGGGGAGGGAAAAAAGGAAAAACAACAAAAAAAACCCCAGAAGCTGGTCATTATCACTTGAAAACTGTTTTCACATCTATTAAGCCAACAATTATCTTTAGTTTATCCTGCCACGTTTCAAAATAGTTTGTCAAAATACCTGATGCATGCTCCAGACTTCTGCTTTTCCTTCTACACCCAGTCTTCTCTGATGCAAGAAGCAAAACCTGAGACGCCTGGTAAAGAGCAAAGCAGAATTTACTCACAGAATTTACTCACATGTTTTCCTGCATGTCCTCTTCAGGTGTATTAATTTAATGAAATAAATTACTTCACTGGTTTAGTAACTGTCTTAAGACACAGTGCTAAAGAAAGCAAGGCATGACCTCTAACCATAACAAAAGGGAGGATAGAAGCATTCTTTAGCTCCTCAAAGGCTGTTGATTTTTTATAAAGCATCTTTCTAAAGACAAAATGATGGATTAGGGCTCAGAGTTTTCATAAGAAGGTAGCAGAGCTAGGTATTTGAATCCTATTAACAACAAGGAACTGGACACTCAGTGTTGCTAGGCAGTTTTGCAACATCCTCATCTACAAATTACAAATTAATGAAAGTCTAGAAAGTCTTCCAGTTTTGCATTAAAGAGAAAAATGTACTGTCTAGGATTTATGAAGGTTTTATTTAGCCTATTTCAACTGTTTGACTTCTGGAAATATTCTGAACTCTTTTTTTCTTTTTACTTTATACATCTTTTTAGTAAAGATAAATCTTTTTCTCTGCATTCCATTTTATATGCTCACATTTTCATTCCTGACAGACAACAGACTCTGATTCTAACACCCTCTATATATTTATCACTGGGTAGCATGTTGTTTGTCTCAAACCTTCTTCCCCTGTGCAATTTCTATATGTATTAATTTTTATTCATTTTCTTAAAGCATTGATTCCTACAAGCTTTTCTGTTTCTAAAGAAATTCATGATTAATCGGTGTGATTTTCAAGCTGTAGTACATAAAAATGCAAGCCCTCTGACATCATTGCAAATTGCACACCAGCCTAAGGTGTATACGGTTATTTTTCAAAAAGAACCTAGTTTTTTTTTCTTAGGATCTGTTTTCCTCTTTAACATTTTGCTGGCCTTTCAGAAAAACAGAACTGTCAAATCCTGATATCAAAATGCTAGGACTCAGAACAGAGGGAGAAAAATATCCCTCAGTACAGCTAAGTCCCAAAATATTTTTAGTTTATATTTTATTCAGATCATGTCAGAAATAATTTAAGCATTATTTTACAACTAATTTTAAAAATGATTTTCCAGATCTGAGGCCTTATATGATAAACATTCACGCTGAATTTTTTTACAATTACCAGCTTCAAAAAGTGGAGCTAAGTAGGGTGACACTGAGATAACCCCAGCTGTTCTGCTATTTCTAAGATAAAATGAGATATTACAATAAAATATACAGCTACATTTGCAATTCTTTCTGAAAGAAAATGAGCAGTAATTCACTGCTGAAGAAATTCCACTGCCTTTATAATCTTTGCAGGCTTGTGTGCTCTCTAAAAGAATGCCACTAGAAATCCAAAAAGATTCTGTTCCTTAAATATTTCATCACAAGTTATTTGTTATGGATGTGATAGTTTTCATAGTTAGCACAGCAAGCTATCTCATCCAGCAGCACTAAAATGTCCCTTTCTAGAAGAGACTCTGTTCTCAAGTTTGAAAGATATATAAGTAAATCTTGCAGGAGTGAGGGTGCAGACGCAGAGTCACAGGTGCTTTTTACTAGCAACACTCTGCCTATCCTCCAGCCTCAAGTCTGGCTTTTCATTAAAAGCCTCCTGTCTCTAGTTTTCACATTTTAAAGGAATCATTTTAGCTGTTCCCATTGATTTCAGTTGGTTGGGAAGAGTGGAATGCAGCTGTTGGCTGTGACAAGTATTTGAGAGGGAGCAAGCACAGGAGGGGATGCCAGGGAGCCACATCCTGGCTATGGTCTCAGGCAGAGTCCTGGGCTATAAGGAAGCCTCAGGGCTCAGCATAGTATTTGGTCAATTTAGGAAATACTTGCATCTCCTAAGCTCTCAACAGCATTACACAATTATCTTGGAATTTGAGAGAGCAGAGAGACTTCCTGCTGAAGCATCCCACACTGGGCAGAGCTTTAAATAGATTACCAGGTTTAGATAGGGTGTGCACACAGATGTTGATCAGGTATAATAAATCCTGTCTTTATATCTTTCCATGACACAAATATAGCTAGTGGTTTTTTCTCTGTGTGTTACTCTTTGTTTAATCTGAGACGTTAACACAGCAAATTTCAGACTTTGAAATATTCTAAACAGTTTTGAAGTTTCAGGCTGCAGTTGTAAAACAGAGTCTTCTGAAGCTGACACTCATTCTTTTGATAACAGATGAGTCAGAGAAGAACGTAGACATGGGCTTCTTGCCTGTAAACTTATATTAATAGAACTTCCTTGTTTGAGAAAATCCTTCTTAACTTCAAAAAAAGATACTGGCCCAGATGAAGTAAACACTCTGAAGTGCCCGGATGTAACTAGTTTTGGAAATAAAAGGTATTGATATTAGAGATAGTTTAGCTCAGCAGTGTATCTGAACAGCTACGGTGAACAGTGCAGTATTTCAGGTTGCATTTTAGTGCTGGTTCCTGGCAAATGATTGTAAAATGTAGAAATATACAACAAGGTACTGAGAATTTTCAAATATACTATATTATATACTAATAAGTTACACAAATATAATTTGTAGTTTGGCTATAAAATTATGACAATTAAAGAAAAAATAAAACATCCTCTTAGGAATTATGAGTGGTCTAATTACATCTAAAACAGATAGAAAATGTATATGCTTAAATTGCTTTTTTATTTGCATACAGAGGAGCAGATCAAATTTTTAAAGAAGATCAAATTTTTAAAGAAAGTCTAACTCTTTGCTGGGATAGAAGCCCTCAGTGAAGGTGAAAAATACAGTACTGTTGTAGATTTATGTATTGCCAAAGCACTGAGGTGGATTTTAATTTTGTGGATGGTTTATCCCCATGCATAACTGAAATTTCTGGAGCTGTGACTTGAAACACTGGAAGGGTTGTCCATTAAACAGGACAAGGAAAAGGAGATAAATATTTGGTCAATAATATTAATTTTAATACACTTCTTTATATTATTAGTTGTATATTAGATAATTTAAAAATCTAATGCCCCAGTATTTGTTCTTCCTTTTCCTATTTTTACATAGAAATTCATACTCTAAAATTCCTGTTATTTTATGATTTTTAAAGTCTCCATTGGAAATCCTGAACATATGAGGAGGTCCTAAATAGTAAATTCCAATGACTATACTGAACTACATTTTTATAGCTGAAACAGGAAAAAGTTCCCATTGATTTTCACCTTAAATTTTTCCAGCAAAAGAGAGTGGGATGTAAAAGCAGTGGTAGTAAGGAAACTGGTTATAAGCCTTTCAGTGGAGACTTATTACCTGTAATCTACTACATATTACATGTAATAATTCCCATACACATGCAGAGAAGACATCAAAACTTGGGGACAGGAAGGGCCAGGAAAACAGGAATGTGGTTATCTTCATTTGTTGCCTTACAGATTATGTAACTCATTTGTTATGCAAAAGTGCTGCATGTTCCACATGCACACATCAATGTGCCATCAAATTTTGGAAATTTTTCCTTAATCATTAAAAACATAAGATAGATTAATTTTTCTTTCACATGGAAGTGCCCATAATTTAAAGTCAAACTTGAAAGGATAAATGCTACAATGACATTTGGCTCAGAATACATGAAGTTTTATATAATGAAAGTTATTTTATAAACAAATGCTGAGTCACAGAAAGTTATGTAAATTATATGCAGAACAAATTTGTAAGCTCAAACAGCCCATCTCTGGGCTGTTGTACTAGTAACAGTACAGGCCACTTGGTTATCATCAAAAAGAGGTGTTAATGTAGTCTGACTCCCCCTACTACAGATTTTGCATTTCAGTGGTTATAACAATCACATTAATTTTTTTCTATTTGAAATTAACTCCAAAACAACTAGTATCCTCCTACCCGCTTCCCCAAATTTAATATAGTTTAAATGATCATCTTCATGGCATAGCACATACCCTTTCTGAAGATCCTGGGATTTGACAGCATTTGCACCAAAAATACTCTAAATAAAGTGCTACACCAAAATCAAATATGTTATTTTAATTATATTTAATTGTTTTTAAATATGCCTAATGAAAAAATAAAACGTGAATAAGCATCTAAGAAGACTTAAGAATTTAAATATACCTGCTTCTCAATGTAAACTTTCTTTTTTTTCTTTTATGTCCCCCACCTGGGGCTTTAACAGCTCTGAACCCCCCGATAAACTGAATTCACACCTTTTCCTCCTTTTTCTCTGCAGGCTTCTCTCAGTTGTTTCTTGGGGGCAAGGCCATCATTCCTTCACCAAGGACTGGCTTATTTATTTTTAGATACTTCTGCTATTAATGCCAGCAGGTGTGGACAGCTGGGAAAATCAATGCTAACTTCTTGTTTCCCTCTTTGTATCTCAGTCTATTGGCCATTGGCATAGATTGTGGTGTAGCTGGGCTACAACAAGGACTGTCCTAAATGCACATTGCAGCAGATTTGCATGAATAACAATAACAAGCAGTGAAGGCTCACAAATGGCTTTGTTTGCTAATTTGTAATGTGGAGGTCAGATATAATGGAATCTGACCTCCGAGGGTAAGAGGAATTGCCCATATGCTGTTCCCAGATCCAGAAACAAAAGCTCTACACAGAAAGTGAAACTATTGTTAGACCGCTGTTACACGCAGAACACTTGACTCTTTATTTCTTTGTTTGTTCTGTAAGCCATTTTCTCAAAACTTGGTTACATTGGTGCGAATTGCAACTAAGATCTCCTCTAACTTGGAATCTCTGTCTTGATCGAAATTAAAAAAAAAAAAAAACCAACCAAAAAACCAAAGAAAAAACCAAACCAAACCCAAAAAACAAAATAAAGGACTAAATTGTTAGAGGAGTTTCTACAGTCCAGCTTTGGGAAAATAATTTTTAGTTTGAATTTATTTTAACTGAAACCCTATTACTCAAAACATAGCCGACTAGTTGCAGTATATAGAATTGTTTATAGAATTTGAATATCAGAAGACATAGTGACCTAGTTGTAATTATCAAAGTGTATCAATACTGAGCCAAAGGATTTTTTTTCAAGTTTTACAAAGCTACCTTTGAGCTACTTAACACCAAAGTCAACTGAGTCAAAATTCAGAACAAATCTAAAATTATTTGGATTTTGAAATATCTGTGAATTTGTTGGTGAACTACCTGCATTTATAGTTCTTGATTTGCTGATAGAAGACAAAAGGTTGTTTCATTTTCATACATTGCCTTTAAGGTATCTTGAAAGAGGTGGAATTTTTTTCAAGAATTTCTGTTTTAACCTAAAGATTTTACAGGCCATTATTCTAATTTTTAGGTAGGAATAACCAGTTATACAAAATATGAGGCTTGTAAAATTGCATATTTTAACTTGTTTGATTTAGTCCTTATTTTTTCCGTGTAAGTGAAATAGAATACCATTTTACTCATCATCTGTATGTTTATATAGATTAGATCTTTGATTTAATAAAATAAATTCAGATTTCTCTGTTTCATATGGATATTGATGGACTTTATTTTGTACATTACTATTACAAAGATTTTCCCATGGTCTCTGACTTAGCTTTTTCTATTATGTGTGTTAGGGTATAAGGACATTCTTTTTCTTTCCTATTTTCTTACAGAGAATATAGATTATATATACATAGAGGGAGGACTTGTCAAGTCTGTTCAGCATTTAGATCCCTCAATATGAAAGCTGCTTTTTCTGAGAAGCTTTGAGTTTACTTTGAATTTATGGATAAATCCTTTGGATTTAAGGATTAGCAACAGGGAAGCTTACCTTATTTTAATATGCTAAATATGACTGGCAGATTTTGACTATTAGAAGCCTATTTGGTCCTGACATTAAATAAATCAGTGTTTAATAATGGAAATGGTATCTGGACCACAGGCACTGATTCCATTGGCGAGGTTTCCTAGCAGATACTTGAGCATCTGTGTCATGGTGAGGGGTGTGACATGCAGGATGAATTTGCTGCTCCTTCTAATGAAATTGCACCATGGGGATGAGGGACATGAGTTATTTCCTACAAAAACAAGATGGCAAAAGGCTGGCTCATGCTCTCACTTGGACTGAATGAGCCTCTGTCTGCTTCTCTAGCACCCCAAACAGGCCTACAGGAACCATGGAGGTGTTATGACTTGAGCCGTTTCCTGTTGCTGTTCTGCACTTCTTCCAAGGCAACATTTTTAGAAGTACCTTCAAATGAGAATGAGTCTGAGTGATTATCCTGACTTTCCCTCTGTCTGAATTTCAGGTGTTGAACATCTGCACAACCTTCCCCTTTTTTTCACCTGAAGCTGGAGATGCTCAGGGATGCCTCAAAATCACAAGTACTATCCAAATTCAGACAGTCACGCCCTAACTGAGGAGTCCCTTATCGAGTACTGTACATTCATTACTCATGTGAAGTCAGCAGAGCTGACCCCAGCAATGGCTGTGCCCCTAAGGTTTTAGTCATTTGTCTGATCTGTTCCTTTGTGTGCCTCTGACCCAATTGTGCATTAGGCCCCAGCCTGTGCTTGGTTTCAGCTAAGGCAGTGCTGAGGCAGCATATTGGGTGTAGGTGCCCAAGTTTTGGGTCAGGGTGGCTGCAGGGATGGCCTCTGTGAGAACAGAACAGGGCCTGCCCCACACAACACACAGACAGCTCCAGCTGGCTGCAGCCCACCCACGGCAGGGCACGGCTCAGCCCCAAAGCCTGGATAGTGTCTTCTGCAGAACAGTTTATTTAGGAAAGGCTAAAGATGCTGCATAGCAGCTGGGAGAGAGAGAAAATGTGAGATAAACAGCCCTGCAGACACCCAGGCCAGAAAAGGAGGGGGAAGAGAGATCCCAGGTGCCAGGTAAGAGATTCCCTGCAGTCCAAGAAGACCATGATGATGCAGATTGTCCTCCTGCACCCCATGGATGACCTCCCCCTTCAGAAGACAGCCATGCCATGAAGGATGTTGAAAGCCCACATAGGAGCAGGTTCCTGGCTGGAACTGCAGCCTGGGCTGGGGGACACATGCTGGAGCAATATCTCCCTGAAGATTGTACTTCATGGAGAGGACCCATGCTGCAGGTCTTGAAGGACTATGTCATATGGGAGGGACCCCATGCTGGAACAGGGAAAGAGTGGGAGAAAGGAGGAGCAGCAGAGGAACTGTCATGCACTGACCTCCCCTCTGGAAACAAGGGAGGACATAGAGGAATGAAGACTCAAGAGCTGAGCCTGGGAAGAAGGGGGAAGGGGTAGGGGTAGACGATTTTCATTTTGTCTTTTTTCCTACAGTTTTACTCTATTCTTGTAAGGCAATAAAATAAATTAATAATGACCAAGTTGTGTTTGTTTTGCTCATAGCAATAACTGGTGAGCAATCTCCCTATGTTTACCCCAGCCCATGAACTTTTCAATCTAATTTTCGCTTCCTGTCCTCTGCAGGAGAGGGAGTGAGAAAGGAGATGGGTGGGCACCTAGCAACCTGCCAAGGTCAAGCCACCTCAGGCAGTCAGAGAAGGCTATATCCACAGTAACTCACAGGATTAACTTCTATTTAATAACTATTTCTTGCAGGAATTCTGGATATTACTTTGCCACTGTAGTTTTCCTTTGGAGTACCACAGCGCTAGAGTTCTCCTGCGCATCTTGCACAATTGTCCCATAGATCCAGGAACAGTTTAGGATTTCTAAGATATAAGGTAATTTCTGTGCTAAGATATGTGTCTTCTGAGGAAATATCCAGTTTCTAGGCACACATATTTCTGATGTGTAGGTTTTTCACATTACCTGAAAGTGGTATATATTTTCAAAATACGAACATTATTTCAGTAACTTGCATCTTTCATATATGTGTAGAGCTTTTTAACCCAGTCCTATGATTACAGCTAAAGTAGCTTGCAGAGCTTAAATGGGCTTTTAGATATCAAAAAATGCAGGAAGCTTTTTGGTAACTTCCAAACATTATTGTCATTACCAAAGTCATGCTTGGATGAAACTGTGGGTTTTCTGAATACAGAGAATTGTAAATTCTGTTAAAGACCTATCTTCCCTGTATATGTGATCCTAAGAAACATAAAGAATTGCTTTTTTTGTTTCAGTGTTTATTCTGACCCTATTTATATAAAGAAAAACACAACTTAAGGGCACTGGAATTATCAGTTTGTGGCAGCAATTTTCAATAAAAAAAAATCAGCTGGTGATGATGTGAATAAAAGAATTAAACATTTAGATAATATCTTTGATAAAGCACAAACATGGTACATAACATCATTACTTATACCAATTTCAGAAGAAAAAAAGTCTTCATGTTGTATTCCCAACACTGAAGGAAGTACAGATGTACAGGATTTCTCCTGTCTGGCTGATGGTTCCTCTCTTGAAATTCTTCTAAAGCTATATCCTCACTTTGTGTTTTAGGCACTTCAGCTGTGGGGCAAACAAGAAATTAGGAAAGCTTCTTCAGCAAAAGAACAATTTTCTCTGGCAATTTTGAAGAAGCCGTGAGAAGTTCTGTTAAAACAAAAACAAACAAACCCATGAAATGGCCAGCTGATGAACAGAGAAAGCAAATGGCCTCTGGGTAACTGGAGATTACCAATTCATCCAAGACTTCTTTCCTGTTCTGTGGTACCACAGTGATTTCATACTCATGTCTAATTTTCCTCCCAATTTTCCCTTTCACACTGATGGCCACTCCTCACAGTGCTTAATGCAACATCTGAAATGAAAAACTGCTCTGCAGTAATCACTGTCGTGCAATGAGAAAATACTGTGACAAACTCCCCAGAGACTGAACAAAGAAACTCACTCTGTAACAGCATCATCTTACAGAAAGTGACCTCTGCCAGAAAGCAGACTGAAGATATTGGTTTAGCTTCTTTTCATTACCCTCTTGACAGCAAGTGGAAAAGAGAATATTCATGATTGTAATTACAAATATGATTTTGAACATGGTCAGATAACAATGCACTTAAATTCTTATCATTGCCATTTTAGTAATGAAAGCAGCATCCTTTTTGGACAGGTAGGAAAAATGCACAACTTTGCAAAGTTTCCTGGGTACAAAATTTTGCAATATTTTAGGACTTTGCAGAATCAACTTTCTTTGGCTACATATTTCTTTAAGATAGATGATATAAATTAATTTGGAATATAAAGTAGACCCTGTAAAGTTTTAAGAACCAAAAGCTGCCAACCATTCAGTTTCATGACCTGCAAAAGACATAATTGCAACTCTTGAAAGAATCTTTTGTGAGAAAAGCAGGTATAGCTATTTAGAAATGAAAGAGCTGAGTAGCTTGTATCTATATTTGATTCTGTGCTCCTAGACAGTTAAAAAAAATCCAAACCTGATGCCTACACTGTGAAACTTTTCCCACAGTTTTGTAAGAACTGACAAGGTCACAGCCTGAGATAATATGGTTGCCAGATGTCACACCATTAGTTACAATCTTAGACAGAATAGGTATAAGTAGGGAGAAGCAAGACTTAAAATAACTCTTCATGTAATGTTTTTTCTGCTAGTGCTCTTCCAAAAATGTGCTGTTTCTTATTTCATAGTGTTAGGTGTGTCTCAATAGTTTTATTTAACAGAAATTAGGTATTTAAATAAATTAATATTTGAGAAAAACTGTAGCCTATTTATCCCATACAAACTATGTTTTTAATTATCAAGCTTTTCACTAGAAAAAAGCCTTTAACCACGTCAGATCCTACCAGTGACCTATGATTTCTTTGAACTCAATATTTGTGCAATCATTTTCAGATATATTTGTTATCCATTTCACTTTAATATACTGGGTTCAAGAGAAAGTGCTTTTTTTTTTCAAGCAAGGGCAATAATTTTTTCAGAACACCTCTCTTACCTTTGAAAGTCACTTTTGATACTGAGATGCACATAAATCATTGCCTCACTCCATTGGCTTTTGATGCACATTTTCTACAGGTCATTCTTTAGAGAATGAATGCTATATATCTTTAGTAGTGGCTAGTTGTTCTGAAACTTTCAGAGAAACTGGAAAATTGCAGGCCATTTTCTATATTTTTACTTTTGTTCAGCCTGTCTCTCCTGTACTGTGTATTCTTATTTCTCAAGTAAGGTTTAATATAGGAAACTATTTTACCTGCTAAAAGTTTTCTAAAAGTTACTCTTCATTATAAAACAAATTTACCCTTATTAAAACAAGTAGATCAGGTTTTCTTCTATAAGAAAAATAGTGATGCAGTAAGAAAAAAATAATTTGTACAGAGAAATTCATATATGTGGGAAACTTATATCTATGTCTGTACATGTTTTGTGTTTGCAAAGAAATGCTGTTCTTTAGAATGCTGTATTCAACTCATTGTATGCCTCTGCATACACAGGTTTAGGGAAAAAAAAACCCCATCTATCAGTATCTTAGCATACAGCTACTGTTTCCCTCTGTTTGGCAGCAGAACCCTGGAGGCCAAGGTCCGACACATTTCACAACCTGGCTGGTGCTGTTATGTCAGTAGACTCAGGAAAATGCACAAACTGCCTGGTATGGAACTGATGCAGCAGAAAACGCTGGGCTGGACAGCAAATCTGTAAATCATTATATCTGATCACCAAAACCACATCCAGCCATCAATATTTAATACAGGAAAACCTATAAAAACATCCATTCCTCTTTCAACATGCCCTCCAAATCATCCTTAACCAGACAAATGAGAAACTTCTAGCACCAGGAACAATAAAAGTTGTGGTGTTATTGAACAGTAAATCTGAACTTTGAAATAAGGAAATGAGCAAGACTGACTCCGTAACATTTAAAACTATTAAATATTATTGCTCTTTGATGTGTTCAAGCCTGGCAAACTATACATAATAGTAGCATTCACCCTTGCACAGAGCACCATGATTAAAAATGCAGGTCAAAATAATAAACAGATTGCTGCATTGCAAAAAATAATAGGGGAAAAGAGAATAGTCTTGTAAATAGACTGACCAGTGTCATGATGAGGAAAGTAGTCTGTGTAAGAGACCCTAGCAGACCTCTACATGCAAGTAAATAGTTATTCTATGCCTGTTTTCATATGGTGTTCATTAGAAAAACAAAAGAAGTGCCTCCAGCAGTTTTTCCTCAGAAGCAGACAATACAGCTTTTGTCTTTTGAATCTGCATAAGAGAGTTACAGACTGGAGAAAACATCCAAGTTTCCCCTTTGAATTAATGATATCTAAAAATAAGAAGAATGAAATATGTTTTGATTATCAGATGAATGTTAAAGTGTAAGTAATGCTCTATGAAATTTCTTAGAGAAAAATGACCCTTTTCAGATCCACTGCCTATTTGCTTAGGGCAATCTTGTAAGAGACCTAACAGTGAATTATCATATACAAATTAAACTTTGATATGAAGAGGGTCCTTAGAGAGCTGGTGAGAACTCTGCATATAAATAGTCACAGTATGGAAGAATCTAGTTACTTACAGGGTAGTGATATATAAAGCAGTATGACTTGCTACAGAAAAATAAAGTCACCATAGTGATTATCTTACGTGCCAGTAACATGAAAGTTTTCATGGCAAGGCATACTTTCACTTTCTGCTGCACCAGAGACCCATTAGTAAATGATTGGCTAGGAACAGACTCTCTGGTAGTATCAATTACTGTAATTTCACTGAAATTAAGCCGTTTTCGTCAAAGATCTGCCACTCAGCATACCTCCACAAGCAGACTGGAAAATCTGAAATCACTGAGCATTCCCAGAAGAGTCTTCCTCTGTCCTAAAATGAGATGTCTAGAATAATTATTTTGGTATTTATGAATGAGGTTCCTTCTAGAATCTTTACAGGATTTTTCTTGTAAATATTTTAGAGCTCTTAACTGAAGATAAATTCAAGAACAGCAGTCAGCTGAAAAAAATACTCTGAAAAGCTCTCTGCTGCTGCTTCAGTCCTACTGAACTTTGGTCAAAGCATGCCTTCCACTCATCCTCTGGTTCTCTTACCTATTCACATTGAAGTCTCAGTAAATCAGTGATTCCATGCCCTAAGGATGTGGTTCCAGCTCACACCACCTGGTGTGATTGTGAGCTGTTGAGGCATGGTGGTCCTGCACTTCCCTTTTCCCTCCCAACCTTATATTGGATCTAGCAAATACATCATTATGATCAGCTTGTTGAACATTTGCAAAACCATCCCTCTTCCTTCCCTGGCAGCCCTGAGTATGACTGAGCTGATTCTCCCCTGCAGCAGCACAATCTTCAGGCTTAGCTCTAGGAAGCATCAGGGACACACT
The DNA here is from genome assembly GCA_025920805.1 of Petroica traversi. NCBI lineage: Eukaryota > Metazoa > Chordata > Aves > Passeriformes > Petroicidae > Petroica > Petroica traversi. Next base: position 18,896,591 of record JAHLSL010000019.1, read on the forward strand.
ACCTGGAGTGGAGAATAAAGAGATGTTTGAGGATTTCACTGATTGAAATATATTTGACAAATCAAATCACACCCAGCATTGTAACTAGTTTCAAAATTACAGCCCTGCTTATGTCTTGGATTTGCATTCCACAGAGTATGTTTTGGGCAGGAAATTAAATTAATCCCATCTCCTAAAGTGTGCCCTCCTTGCAGCCTGGCAAGTGCAAGCTCAAGAAGGCTCTGCAGACTCCACATCACAGATACAATTCAGGCACAGTTACGGTAGTTTTTTTGGCAAATATAAAACAATTAGGTTTCATTTCACTTAAGCAGATAATCCTAAAATTCTTTCTTCATCACTAACTGGAATCTGAAAAGTCTCCTCTCTCTGCCTGCCATACATGTCGAGTGTCACCAGACACAAAGCTTCTCTTGGAATTCAGTAAGACTGGAAGAAATTGTAGAAAATTACTAGCCTGGGTTTTTATATTGAAGACTAAAAAGAGAGAAATTTAATCAATTGCCAAACATCTTAATAACACATGGGTCTCATCAAACTAACTGCACTTTTTTTGAGTCTCAAGTTTTCCTGCTAAGTGAAATAGTATGTAATAGTATTGATCTAAAAAAGGCCTTGATTAAATACACTTAAAAGAAAATGTGGTGATAACGAGTATATTAAATTCCATTGAAATTATATATTTAAGGACAGTTTTTCACTTACAGTGCTGAACCTGAATTCTGTGGACAAACAAGCGGAATTGTAGAATGATTTGTATTTATTGATACCAGTGCAATCAAGAGCAATAATTTCTTGTAATGATCAGTAACTGTAAAGAGATTCTCAAGAATTTAAAGTATTAAATAAAGCATTTTTACAAGAGAAATTTTGGGCAATTTCCTCTTCTAATACAACAAAAATAGTCACTTCTATTTACATCCATCAGTTTTTGATCTCCATTTACCTAATTTTGATTAGGTTTTAATAATATAAATAAAGAAATAGTTTGACTTTCTCTGAATCTGAAGCTGGAATATTTTAAAATGAAATCCCATTAATTATATCTTTACATTGCTACATGAAAGATTTAGCATTCAGCAGTATGCATAACAATGCCATTCTAGTTAGCATTTAAGCAGGAGAGAGGAAGCCACAGTCATCCTGAAGGGAACAGCAATTTTGCTAAGGATTCACTTAGAATAAAGACTTGGTTTCAAATTTTGACCTATAAAAAATTAAATGCTAATTGATATGTAAGCATCTATCTTTAGTTATCTACATATGAAAATTGATCCCACTAGGTATACACTTATATATTACGAATATTTAAACATTTTCTTATTTTTATGAAAAAATGTGCTGTTATGAAAAACGCAATATTCTATATTTTTCAATGTGTTCTATAGCTTCTTCTATAGTGTTAAATATGTTTTTAAATATAAATTTTTTGTCAGATTAGAAAAATAGAAATTTTTAAATTTTTCCTGTATGATAAAATGGCCTTTCTGGTGTGCAAATAATAAGATTACATAGAGCTTTTTGTAGCTATTGAAAACTATTTAAATCAATATTTCTCATTTCATGCACTTCACTTTTGCTAAGTATCCTTCAGCTTTATAATGATTAATGTTTTTCATGCTGCCTATCAACATATTTATAAAACCAAGAATATGTTTTATTTACAGCAAAGACATGATAGAGATGAGTCATAAAGGAAGAGAAATTCTGCATTAAGAAATCCTAACAGAGCAAGAGAGGATCTTTCTTCAAAGGCATGAAGATCCATGAGGCACTTAACTGATGTATCTAAGAGCCCTACACGTCTTTGAAAATCTGCCCTAAATGCATGCTACTTAATAGAAAGCCATTGCTTCCATCAAAGCATTTTCTTTTCTGCAGAAAAATTTGGTATCCAGCTAAAATCTGATTTTTACCCACAAAATAGTCTCTGTGTATTCACTATGTGAGCACATTTAGCAAACATATTAACCTCCTTTAGTTTCTTAAAGAATAACCTTATTTATTGGTTTCAGCTGAAATACTTCAGTCCTAGAGTTTAGGATTATATCATTCTTAGTGGTGCCTTTACTGATTTTGATTTTAGTGGTGTATTAAGACACACATTAAAGTACACTACATGTGCAGCGGAAAGAAGATGCTGCAGTGTTTTTTGCATCTGCAATAATTTCCAGCTTTGGAATTTGCATATTCAGTGCTGTCCTTTTCTTCTATAAAGTTCCTGCATGAAAGGAAAGAGAGCTGTGATATGATCTTCTGCACGTCCAAGTCACTGAGTCTTTCTTTCAATTGTTTTCCAAAAGATGCCTCCAGTTACAGTAATCTAGAGCAGAATAGTATGACTAAAAAGAGTTTTGTTACACTATAATCAACAGTGACAAAATTTACTGCTTCATAAATAAAAAGCAGTGAAATTGTTAAGGGGCCTCAAAAGCTTTTGTGGAAGAAGAAGGATTATACAAAATATCACTTACTACTGCAACTCTGAGTTTGGTCACTGAGTAGCAGACAGATCAATTGACACAGCATTTCAAGACTGTTTTACATACTAAGAGCAACCTACACACCCAAACATTATATGAGGATTTTTCAGGTTTTCTGAATCTTGTTCTCATATTTTTCAAATGTTCAATGTGCTTTATGTGATGAATTTGACAAGCTTACTTCTGGACAATAACTTAGATTTAATGAACTGACTCATTGTGGTCTACACTTCCATAGGCATCTTCATAAATGTTCTTGGGGTGATTTTGAAAATGCTATGTAGAGGCACAGGAGGCTGTTTCCTAATGTACACAATGCCACTTTTGGTTCTTACAGTGATCTGACTTGTGACCAAGGTCCATAAAAAATGCCTAGTGCAGGCATTCTGCCCTGAGGTGCCAATTGGCTTCACATCAGCCCATATGGAAAGAACTGTAATTGAAAGCTCTGACTTCATTGAGAAAGCAGGTTGCAGGTTCAGCTGAGCTCTGAGCTTCAGTATTTTATCACTTGTTGCAATTACAAAAGTAGTAAGAGTGTTGTGCCAAACTGTAGAAGTTGGAAGTGTTTCTGAAAGATTATTCATTTTTGAGAACAAACATCTTCAAATGTGCATGTTTAGACTGCATTTAGAAACAAGTTCACCAATTATATCTTCTGAGCTGTCCACTTCAGAAAGCAGCTCATTCTATTGTCTATGTAACAGATGTCAGTTATTGATAGTTTTAATTTGGAGCTAATGAAGACCATGTTTGAACTTATGACCTAAACGTGAGAAGTTCCATATGTATCTCTGTAAGCCATCTAGATTTAAACATTGTTGCTTCAACAATAGTAAATTTTATTCCAGAAGGCTGTGAATTTTATCATTTGATTGATACTGCCCAGTCTTCTTCTTTTAAATTGATTTTACTTGTGCTTTATAAATATAAAAAATTTACAAACTGTGTTCAACTTAAACTAGCAGCTGCAAGTACACCCTGTAATGATAAGATCTTGAGAAACAAGAATATCAGGGCAGCTCTTGATCTAGCTAAGAGTGTAAGGATAAGCACCTGGGAAATGAGAATACTGGAGCACCATGGGTCTAGGTGAAGTCAGAGGACGTTCAGAAATCGAGGGAAATTCCTCGTGGCAGCACAGGCAGAGCTTTACAGTGTTCAAGCAAATGTGGATCTTTTATGTGAACTGGAAAGGAAGGACAATCAAGGCTCGACAAGAACTGCTCTGCTGGTATTGTGAAATTACTTCCTGCAACCATACCTCCATTTCAGGGGCAGGCTTGTTTGTTTGTTGGTTTTTAATATGCTTCTGAGTATTTATAGTGCTTTTATGCATGTTTTGAAAAGGATATTTTAAAGAAGAGGACAGAAAATAACCTATTTGATCTTCTTTTTCATAACTAAGGAAATGGCTGCAACACTTAAAGCCAAAGGAACAATTAGCTGTTACATAGCAAGTAGAATATTAATTTCAAGGCACTCATGCTACTGCTGTTTTTAGACATTTTTAAATTTAATATAACCCTTTGAGTGAACATTCTGACCTGGCATCTACATTTTGCATCTTTTTATGAGGTCTGATGAAGTAAGTATGATTCTTGATGTCAACAAACTTTTATATTTAGGTTTTTCTATAAAATTCTAGCTACAGCTGTATGCTTAGTCCTCATATAACTCTAACAGGAGCTAACTGAGGAAAAAATGCAAAAATAATATCACTTCATAAGTTTAAAAAAATATTTACGCCTGTAAAAGGAAAGAGTAAGTAATCTAAATCCTTTTCCATTTTTTATTTCTTCCTCTATTTCCCCTTAAAGATGACAAAATAAACGACAGCTTCTTTTCCTTTGAAGTGGTTTTTGTTTAGGAACAAAAAACTTCTGAAAAATAAAATTTTAAGTTATCAGTTTTAGACTTGAACATTTTGGGGTACACTTTTATCATGAACTCTACTCTGAAAAAGCAATTCAAGCGTAACATGTTTTGGACCAGTTTCGCTTCCTCAGACAGAGAAACCAGAAAACAGAGAAACACACACCCTTGTCACAATCTCAGTCAAATCCCACAAACCTCATTTGATCCTCCAGACAGACCTATGGCAAAAACATGACCCAAAGCTCAGAATGTGCAAGAATAGTAAAGTGATATTTGGATTTGTTTGGTTTGTCTTCAGCGCTTGCTTTCCAAAATTATTGTCTCTGGTGAACTCCTAGGGTCAGTTGTGAATACCAAAGTAAGGGCTAAAAAGCCAAGCTCATGGGCTGCGTTGTAAAGAACAATTAAGATATTGAATATAATAAATCTGGCCACAGGGGAGAATATAATGTTCCAAACGTAATTCTTTCTTCTTTAAAAGGGTGTGATACCACTAGCTATAAAAATTCTTACTGGATACATAGTTTACATTTTAACAGAAGAAACACTGCAAGTTAAAGAAGGAAGTTTGTGAAGTTTCTGCTTTACTGTTACAAGAAAAATGCAAGACCGTAGCTTTCTATATATATTATTTTGATAAAGTAGTGTGGGGAAACAGATGAAACAAGCTATATGTGCACCAGTACTTTGGTCTTCATTTATATTGTCTTTGTTAGCTATGTCCTTCTCCAGGTCAGAGTCCTCTGTGCTGAGAAGCTCAGACTGTTTGTGTCAACAGTGATTATAGAGATGAGGTCTGAGCTGGGACAAGTTCTCCACCTTGCCTTTCTTTCTGAATTTCAAATCTACGTGACTCAAAGCAGACATGAACCAGATTACAAGCGAGTATTCAGGCAATATGGGCAATCAATGAATAATATACATAGGCTAACCTCACTGTATAGAGCTATTTGCAGACAACCATAATAATGATTTACTGTGCATCTTTGTTGGCAAGAAAAGTGGTATTTTATTTCTTCGACTTTAACAGGAATCAATTTGTGGGGCCCAATTTACCCTGATTATTCAGATTTTGATGAATACACAATTAAAATTACTTGTCCCTTTCTCCATTACTCGACAGAAGTAAGTCCCCTTGTGCTGTTATTGGAGATGTAATTTTGCTTTTCGCTGTTTTCTACTGTAATAGAATTGTTAGATAACTTTGATGTAAGTAAACATTGAGCTGTACTCTTGCTAAAAAAATGAACAACCCCTATCATCAGTAGAAAAGTTTGCAGTGAATTTAAGAATCCTTATTTCAGAAGTGCTTATCAATAATTTTAAGTGTATTTCCTCTTGCAAAGACTTTAAGTGAAAGAGATGAGAGTGGTACTCAAAAATAGGTGTATTGTAGAAAATCACCCAAGTAAATAAGGACTGGTTTTTATCCTTAATCATAAGAGATACAGCATATTACAACATAACCACAGCATGAAAAAGAAGCAACATCAGTACTCTGATTAAAATGTAGCACATTATTTTTATGTATGACAGTTCTTTAGTAGCTGTAAGAGGTCTTAATGCCATCTATACCTTAAACTGATTTCGGCAGTGTCAGTAAATAATGCCAATTTAACGCCAATCTGATATAAAAGGTTTGTCTGTGTGAAATAACTTCCTGTATACTTCAGCTCATTTTGGTGGGGTTTACTCATAAGAATACTATTAAACTGGGTGGAGGGGGAAGTCCCTCCAAAAAAAAAGGAAAAAAAAAAAAGGAAAAAACTCCCAACACTTTGAAAATATTTACATAAATTAACTTTTATAATAGAAATGAAATTTATGGATAGATAATGTACAAGAATCTATGAGAAAATGAAGTGGAACAAATAACCTACAGTGTCTGAAAAGCATATGTGATTATGTGATATATAAGGATTCCTAATACATACTATAACATAAGAATATAAATATACAATATTATCTAAAAACATAAATAAAGAAACACATAAAATGCACATAATAAAAAAGGATTACAGAAAGTTAAAAATCATAAAATTAGGCCACAGTTACAAAAGATGACAAGCAATTTAGTGATTTTATATATTAGGCTTTCCTTAAAACCATACATTTTTTCAAGGCCATTTAATACTTACCATCTAAAAGATCAACTTGTTGTAAAGCATTACAATAATTTCAACATTTTAGTAAAACGACAACAAATTCCCTTTCTGAAATATACTTAAGAGAACAGGAAAAGAAGGCATTTGGCTCCTTAAAATACAATCACAGTTATATACCTGCAAGAACAATAAGAAAAAGGCAGTAACCTCCCACCACAATTCAGGCCAAAGAGCCAGGGCCAGGGAAGTTGTTACAAGATGATGATAACCTATGCCAGGCAGGTAGGTAACAATAAAAAAAAATGAAATAGACATAGTAGATGTAACACTGGCTTAGTTGTCAATGAACACTCATAATTTAGGTTTCTGACCTGTCCCTCTGAACTACAGATTTGCATACACATTTAAATCTCAAAAATAATGAAATACTTCATAATCACACTTCCGAGTATAATGAGAATAAAGATATAGGTTTATCAAACTAGAGAATGCATCAACATGCAAGCCCCAAAGTAATTCAAACTGGGTGTAGAGTTCCTGATTTTAGAAGCTCCCAAATATAAGGAAATCAGTTATGAAAGATTTGGATTTTCCATTACTAAGACCAAATTTCTCGTTCTCATCATTTAAAAAAAAAACAAACTAACAACTGTGCGGCAAGTCTGATAGGTGATACAAACAGAGAGCATTAAAACAAGATACCTAAATGTATGAACAGCCCAATTTAGTTCAATATGTGTTTTTAAGCCAAGAAAAACTCATCTGAGTGATCCTGCTTGTCTGCCATCCAAGATGCAACATCAGTGGAACATGTGAATTCAGACTTGGCGATAAACTGTTGGTCTCGCTGGGATATGGCTGCATGCTGCCACATTTCGATGGGAAAAAGTCTTTCCCAAACTTGAAGCTATGTTAAGGCTGAGACAAACCAAGAGCACACTGGTAGCCTATGGAGAAGAATGTGATGTGAGAAATAAAGGCACTCTTTATGTCATAATTTATTGTTGGGAAAATGAACCTCAGGAGATTTTGCCACCTGAGCTGGCTTAGAGAGGACCACTGAGGCCTGGAGTCAGCATGAAAAAAGTGAAGGGTGTGCATGGGCAGGAGGAATAAAGCAGATGGAGAGAAAATGAGGAAGGTGAGTACTCAGAGTAGTGTTGCTAATTTAAGCCATATTTAACATCATCCCTAATGAGAAGAAAGTTGAGGTATGGAAGTCATGGGGGAAAAGCTACCAAATGTTTTGCATTACTTTTTTTTCAACCTTCCTGCTATCTATCAGTCCATTTCTGCAAAAAGCTAAGTCCTTTGATTCGTAAGACTGACAAGGGGGCAGTTTCAGACATATGGAAACCTTTGGTCAACACATGGGCTGGAAAACCTCATCATCCAGACTCAACTGTTTTTTAATAGTTTGGGAAACTGTAGAATAAGATTTCTAAGACCATTTACAATATTTGTCTCACATGCAACGCAGATAATTGCAAAAGCTGCCTATGATAAAAGCTCCCTAAAAGCAAAATGAAGGACAAACATTTTTAACTCAGTTGACTTCTTCACATATAGCTGCTATAGTCCCATAGCTGCTGCTGAAAACACAGCTTAAGTTAATACTATATATATGTGCCAAACATGAATGTCAGCAGGATCCTGAAAATAATTACTTGTTCAGACGCCTGTATCCAAAGGAAAAGGTGGCCCAGAAGGTAAGAACACACACACACAAACATGAAGAGAAGCTCCTTGTTTGAGGAAATGACAGAACTGCACAAAAATTAAACCGAAACTTTCCCAATCAGAGCCTTTCTTGCTCTCTCTTATTCCCCTTTTAAATTAGATTGCTAAACTTGCAATAGTTCATCTAGGCAAAAAAGGAGCCCTCTATGCTGTGAAAAAAAATAGTTAATATTTTGTTACTTGTTTAATTTTCTTTCTTTCTTTGAACACCACTGCCAACCTAGAAAGTAATTTGTATTTTTCATATCAACAACATTGGTATTACAAACAAAAGTTCAAATCCATAAGGTTTCATGTGTTCCACTTGAAGCAATTCTTAGCTTTGTTATAGCGCTGATAACATGTGATCATAATTGTAAAACAAACAGTTTTAATCTAAAACGCTTTACAAAATCCATAAATCATTCTATATATAAATGAAAAAGACAAACTTTATTTTTGAAAAGAAAATTTTTTTCTGCAACTCTGATTAGTCATCATCTCCTGAAATGGTCCAGGCCTGCCAGAAACTGAGGCTGATCAGTAAGTATACAACCCTTGGATGAGACTCAAGGAGTCTTTAACTCTCTATAAGTGCCTGAGATATAAAAATCTGAATGTAATCAGGGCACACTCTGACCTCAAATAACCTTGGCAATTAGACAATTCATTGACCTCAACTCACAAACACCTCTGACCTCAGAGAAGAATTCAAGCAGAATGTGCATGAATATTCTCACAATCTTGAGTTTCAATGGATTATTTTTAACCTTGAAATCAGTAGTTTCATAATAAGTCATACGAATGATCTCACTGACTGTCATGCCACTACATAGGTAAGCAAATTATGCTTATCTGCGCAAATTGGGTTGCTGATTTGCATCGGTTATATACACCACAAGCAGGAAACAAAGGTAGTATTTTACTAGCTCCACATCAGTCAGTGAACACTACTTGTGACAACTTTTAAGAGCCATATTGTCCATAGATTTTAATTGTTCGTTCCCTGCTAGTCGCTTCCATCAGTCTCACACATCCTAAATTAAGAATTGTTTTCTTGTTCTCGAGTTAGCATTTTATTTTTAAAAAGAGACCGGAGAACAAGCTATCAAAGCAGTCTGCTGGGCTGAAGTTGCTGCATCACAGCTGATATGCCTGAAGTTTAGTGTCACTTTTCTCGTGGAGATCTGTGAGGCAGAGTTAAGCACAAAAGTAATGCCTGTTCTGGAGCGCCGCTTTCACGCCAAGGGAGGTGGGAGGGAAGGTGAAGCGGCGGAGAAACCACCTCCCTCTCTCGCTCCCTCTCCCGCTCCCTCTCCAGCCAGCGCGGGGCTCGGGAGAAGCCCCCATGGCCGGCGGGGCACCGGCGGGAGGCTGAGGGACCCCTCGGGCCGGGCAATACCAGCGAGAGCCCAGAGGGAAAGCAGCTCCCTGCGAACTTCTCTGATGAGCTGCGGCAGCCCAGCGGAGCGGTCACGCACCGGAGCGGGCGGAGGGGTGAGGAAAGGGCCGGTGCTAACAAAGCCAGACCGCCTCCCTGCCTCCATTCCAGCGCGGCTCCCGGCCGCCCCCCGCGGGTCTCCCGCGGCCGCC